>CM063728.1:0-406972 GCA_032441825.1 Chaetogeoica ovagalla
AACTATTTTTTTCTAATTCTTCTTCATCGTTGTTGATATTCTCTTGATGACAATTACGGTCGAGAACTTCACGCGAACACCCTGCTTTGTCGTTTAAATTTTCAACGACAAAAAGCATTAGATTTTTAGATTCTGAGCAAAGCAAGGGAGGGTTGAAGTCTGGCTCATGGGTCTGGACAAAAATACGAAAAAATATTACAAGTCCATATTAAAGTGTAAATCACCAGGTGTATTGAATATGCATACAACATATTTAGTGCTACCAATATATACGTATTTTATTTATTAAAACTATATATTTATCCCGGACACATTTGTTTACAAAGTAAAATTATATGATAACAACGATTAACAGATGAAATGTCGAAATATTACACAATATATAAGAGTGTGCGATATTATAATATTAAAATATTATACTCGTACTGCCTACCAGACACACCTCCCGCAGTCAGACTTTTTTTTTATTCACCCCTTTCGCTTACTTTTACACTTTTCCCACAGTTTTAATATGTGTTACATAGCGTATAATGTATGTTATAAAAAAGATAAATTGTCTTGTTTGAAATATAAGTTAAAGCGCATATGATTTGATATTGGTAGTACCATAATAATGAGCGAAATATATTGTGCAATTTTTTGAATAATTATAATATTAATTCTCTACGTTATTTTCGAAAGTAGAAGCCGCCGGATTTTTTCGTGAATGCATGTGACTGTGCTCCGAGTGTATAGATACCTGGGAATCTATTTTACTTATCTTTTACCACTAATCGTGTTGATGAACAGTACATTTTGGTTTATTATAATTTCGTAAAATCATAAAATAGAAATTATCACGCCGTGTTTGCATTTGTTATGTCATTCACTGGATCGTTGCGTGTCCTATTGGTATTGCAGTCGGTTGACGTTGCATATTGTAAACGTCTATATATTAGATGTAGTCGTTTTATTATTACCGTCATGTCGTATTAAAAATAATCAATTCATTTTTATTTAAATATTGCGAGATTTTAATTTACCTTAACCAACTTTCCTTTTTACTTTTTCATTAAGTGTAAGCTGTGCTACAGTGCATACAACAAGCACGCTAACGTTCCTAATTCATGATTGATTGTCCGTATATTATATAATTAATATGCGAGTTTGTAAGGTACTATAATAATCTGCAACATACAATATGTGATTGTAGTGCACAATTTTATACGGATATCATTGACATTTAATTGTTTAATTTGCACTATTTGTTGACATATATATATATGTACACGCACACACCATTTTTATATGATATAATAATAAAAAGATTATAAAAATTGGTGGCGCTGAAAAGCCACCATTATTTCATTTATTTTTGTATATAAAATTTCGACTAGAAATAATGCTTAAATGATTTCGTTTCATTAGCGATTTGTCGGTGGATACTTAAATTCAAACGTTTTAAGGATTTTTTAGTCGTCTCCCTTTGCGTACTTCAAAGAATAATTAAAAATTAGAAGAATAACTTTTTCAAATTTATTCATAAATATCACACATGAAAATACAAAAGTAATAAAAATCTATCCGTATGTGAAAGAAAAATGAAAGGAGTTATATGATAGGAATTAAATGATTCGTTTGCACCACTGAGCAGATAATTATCAACTGTCAATGATTGGCGCATTATGTAGCGAAATATTCATATTTATACTAATACAATAATCCGATTATGCAGTAAGGCCTAAGCTATTGATTACCACAAGTCGTATTATAAATATGAATTTTATGAAAATGAAATTCTTCTTCGAGCTATCGAACGACTGGCCGAACTGTAAATATTTCTAGCAGTCCGAGTATGCAAGTGCTTATTGGGTATTTTTATTCGTCATATATTGTCTTGTTTTGTATACAAAATTGTCGTTTGATAATGTGTCAGGTTTTTTTTTTATAAATAAACCATGTCATATTCAAAGTAGGAGTTTATGAAAAAGTGATAACAAAATTGAAAAAAAGAGTAATAATTAATATTTATATATTTATTAAAATAATTTGCTCCTTTTGAATTCTACTTACGTTGTGCTTTTACACAAATACAAAACGAAAATTGTATAGTTAATAAAATTTTATAAAGGGAATTCATTACAAAATGGCTACTATAATGGAATTCAAATGCGAAGTAAAAAATAATTAGAAAACAATGTATTTCTTCATATATGAAGCAGAACTGAGTGAATTTAACATCAATAATAAAAATAATTAAATTTTCTAATTGTTTATGAACACATGCTTAAAATTCAATGCTTAGATTTGCTTTATAATCCATACAACAAGAAAAAAAATTGATATTTTTAGATTTAAAAATGGGTATTGTATTACAAATATTATAATGTTGAAAATTAGAAAAAAAATAAAAAATATTATCCCTAAATATAAAAATAAGTTTTGAATGCAATTTGCACCACAAATCATAAATAATAAATGAATTGTATGACATTTATATCATATGTATGCACATGTAAAATGTAATTTTACATAATTCATTCCATTTGAATTAAATAAGATTTCTAAATTAATATACAATATTTTTTGCGTTATTGAAAATTTATTATTTAGAAGACTAAAATTGAAGTATTCTTTTCCTTTAAATCTTTTAGAAGTGACCATCAATACCTAACAAAAAAACGTAAAATGATCTCATGGAAACGATCGATATATTTGTTAAAATTTTAATTATATATTACTTATAATGTTATAAATAAAAATTTGGTTCAGATTTTGTAAACTCAAGTGAAAATTTTGGATTTAACATAATAAAAATCAACATGAACAAAACTGTTAGGAAATGTAATATAAATATGAAATTCGTAAAGAGCACATTATAACTATTATTTGTATTACAATGGTATTGTATTACAAATGTTTTAATGTTGCAAATTGGAAAAAATATAAAAAAAAATATATATATAAAATAATATTATCCTTCAATATATGACATTAAATATAGACATGAGCAACACCGTTAGGAAATATAAAATTTTAATGAGCACATTATAACGAATTAATTGCGAATCCTTTAATTAAAAAAATATATAAATAGTCTTGTAATGACTAAAATTTATCATACCATATATATATATATATATGATAAATAATGTATTAATTGCATTATTTATAATCCATAATCATTAATACACGTTAAATTCAAGGTAATATATTGGTTTTATTTCAATAAAATAATTTTTTTACATTAACTTAAATTGTATATATTTCTTTATCATTTAAATTTCAAATATATAATATATAATTTTTATGATTCTGAACGAAAAAAAAGTAAAAATTGGCAGTTTTTTAAGATTCCTATATAATATTGAAATGTGGATTAATTATTTACTTTTTAATATATATTTATTAAATAATTTGTAATTTTGCGTTTAACTTACCCGCTTATATTTATTCAATAACACACGATGAAAAATTTTAATATTTAAAATAAAAAAATGCAGTTTATTATGAAATGTTTACTATTTTAAAATCGGAATCTATGTTAAATAATATAAAAAAACACAAATGTTATCCATTTATGATTCAGAATATGATATATAAGGTAAAATTTATTTGTCGTTTACATTTTGACGACAAAATGCTTTAGAATTTTAGATTCTGAGCAAAGCAACGAAAATTCGTATTTTACACTACGATTCAATCCATATATTATTTCAGTGAACAAATATTCGATTGCTATTCATGTTCGTATGATTTTATTCCGTTATAAATTATTATGTAGTTGGTACATTAATTCTAAACTTATTCAACTGCTTCAGTACTCTCCTATTGCGTAATTCACAAAATGACTAAAATTTGAAAGGATAATTAATTTCTCCATAATTCTTAAGCATAGTACATAAAACTACGTTTATAATAAAAAATTATCCGCATACGAAAAGTATTCAAAAGAGATATTGCATAACAAATTCAAGGTAATTTTTAATTTCTTTTTTAAATTTTAAATGTAATTTTAAGTTTTTATAAATGGTTGTGAAGCATTGACAAATAAAGAAATTGTTATTTAATTTTATATTAATTAGCAAACAAATTATATCATTAAAAAACAGTTACACATTCCATACCGCATGAAATTGAATTAATTGATTTAATATCCTAAATATCAAGTTCCCCTGTACCTTTTAAGTTAACATTAGATAAAGTAATTTGATAATCCGCTACGAGGCAAAGTATGGAAATCATTTAACAGAATTCCTTTCCAGCAAACGCAGATAATATAGTTATAATTAATAGCTCTCGCAATGAAGTGGAAATAAGGACTGCACACCTAATAAAAGCAGCAGAACCGATACGACTAAAAGCAAATCAAGGAAAAATAAAATACATAGTAGTATCAAGAGATGCGAGTGATCAAGCCGATTTTCAAGTAGATGGATATGTCTTCCAACAAGTAATAGACATTAATTACTAAAGAACAAATATAAATAACAAATGTAATATGCACAACAAAATGAAATTGTCAACAGCATAGGATAAAAGGGGATATTATTTACTAAAAAAATAGTTTAAATTGAAACTCCTATTGAGAAGATCGAAAAATTATTTATACTCCAAATAACTACAGCCTTTATTGACATATGGATGTGAATCCTGGTCGGTAACTAAGGTAGATGAAGAGAAGATAAACACCTTTGTAGGAACAGTACTACACCGAATTTATGGCCCTTTAATTGACAACGGAGAAAAATGGATGCGGAAAAATCAGAAAATTTATCAAATATTTCAGAATGCCATCATTAGTGCGTATTTAAAAAGAAATGATTAAAATATGCTATACATACTTGGAGGTTTGAATGTATAGCAAACAAAATTTTTATTAAAAGGTTGAACGAAAAAAGGCCTAGAAAACAGAGCCTGTTTAAAGACACAAAAATGGTAAGAAGGGTGAAAATAGATCTTACAAGTATATTAAAAAAAAAAAAATCGAAGACAGCAAAGATAAAGAAACATTGAGAATAGTGGTTGAGGCAGCAAAGGTCCTACATGGTCTGCAAAAGCTGATAAAGAAGAAGAATTACCTAGTTTATCGAGAAGCGATAATAAATGTGAGGAGTAGGAAATAAATAAAATTATCCTCGTATAAATGAAAACAGAGCGCATTTTTATTCTCACGTTACAATGATTTTTAAGAAATATAACAGTCAAAACACATAAATAATGATCTTTGGAGCATTTAAAATAAAAAACTTTTCAATTTTATTTGTGTTTGCTTATTCCCAAACATAATCAAATTACAGACAGAGGGATACTTGAAAGGAATAGAATGTGAATTCTGCGAGATTTAAAACCTCATCATGTGTGCTTCACTTTATTTGTTAATTAGTAGAGATAGTATTATTGTTGAAATTTATTAGTTTTTCTACATTTATAACATACAAGAAGAAACCTTACATAAAAGGATAAAAAAAAAATGAAAATATATAAAAAATAGTGGAACAATATTTTGTAAATACATATATATAAATATATATATATATTTAAAATTTATTTTAAAATTTAAATGGTAGAAGAGGTTAATTATTATTTAAATATTTATAGAAATAATTATATAATAATTTGCACTTTTGCGTTTTACATACCTTGTTCTTTTTATCCAATACAAAACGAACATTGTATAGTTATTAAAATTATATAAAGGGTATAAATAGAAAACTATACGAGTATATTTCATCATACTGGTGCAGAACTGTATGATCTTAGCATAAATAATAATAAATAATTAAATTTGATTGCTGTTTATGCACACACGCTTAGAACACAATGCTTATATTTCTTTATGTTCCATGCGACAAGAAAAAAAATTGATATTTTTAAATTTTAATATAAGTAATGTATTACAAATATTATAATGTTGAAAATTAGAAAAAAAATAAAAAATATTATCCCTAAATATAAAAATAAGTTTTGAATGCAATTTGCACCACAAATCATAAATAATAAATGAATTGTATGACATTTATATCATATGTATGCACATGTAAAATGTAATTTTACATAATTCATTCCATTTGAATTAAATAAGATTTCTAAATTAATATACAATATTTTTTGCGTTATTGAAAATTTATTATTTAGAAGACTAAAATTGAAGTATTCTTTTCCTTTAAATCTTTTAGAAGTGACCATCAATACCTAACAAAAAAACGTAAAATGATCTCAGCGGAAACGATCGATATATTTGTTAAAATTTTAATTATATATTACTTATAATGTTATAAATAAAAATTTGGTTCAGATTTTTTTGTAAACTCAAGTGAAAATTTTGGATTTAACATAATAAAAATCAACATGAACAAAACTGTTAGGAAATGTAATATAAATATGAAATTCGTAAAGAGCACATTATAACTAATTGCTTGTAATTCTTTCAATTGGAAAAATATATAATTTTTCTTGAATCTATTGCAATGTAGTATATTTATCACTTTTATATAACAATATATATATATATATATATATATATATATATATATATATATATTAATAATAATAATTTAATATTTTTAATGTTTAATTAATTCAATCTTCTTGATAGGTTTTATTTCAATAAAATTAAGTTGTTACAATAATTTAAATTTTATTCCTATTTTTGTTATTCAAATGTTGAAGGCAAAAAATTATAGATTATTAGAGTCTGAACGAAGGAACCCTACAAACTCTCAGTGTTTTATGATGCCTTTATAACACGAAAATGTAGAAGAAGTATTTAATATATGAATTAATTAGGATCATTGTAATTTTGTGTTAAACTTACGTCTTGCTATTTATTCAAGATCACATGAAGAAAATTTTCAATTATGAAAAAAACAAAAATCCGATTCACTACAAATATTTACTATTATAGAATACGACATCTATTTTTTATAATATTAAAAAAAAACTAATATTATTCATACATGAGTCAAATTATGATATATAAGATGACAATTATTTGTCGTTAATATTTTGAGGACCAGTAGCTGTATATTTTTAGATTCTGAGTGAAGAAGACCGAACTTTTGGCATTACAGTTACATGTATTTTATATTTTATTTTCTGTATACAATGTTTACACTACATATAGAGTTCTGATTAGAATATACAATATATGACCTATATATTTCAAACCACAAAAATTTTAATAATAATATCAATAACAGTCATAATAATAAAATGAATTTATTTAAAATCACAATAACTTAGCTTATTTAGATATATAAATAAAGAGCAGGAAAAATATAAAATTATCCTTCTATGAATCAGAAAAGTGTGCATTTTTAATTTGTAAAATATTAATACATGATATAAAGAAAATATTTTAAAATAAGATTAAAAAATCTGATCCAAATTCAAATTTTACAAAAGACGTATTAGAAAATAATCATTTTGTTACTTTTAATATAGGTAATGACTTAGAAATTTTCAATGAAAAACATAATAATTACATCAACTATGTTTTAAAAGAATTACATATTTATAAAGAAATTAAACAAAATAAATTAAAAAATTTATTGAATGTAGAAACAGACTTTAAAAATAACATTTTATTTAATTATATATTTGATGATATTAATGTTACACCATAGGTACGTCCATTATATCTACAATTTCTCTGCTATTTATTATATTAATATTTCAATATTATATTATTTTTTATAATTCCATGTCTTTAAATTGTAATCTCTATTTTATGTTTTCTATGTATTTTTTTCTAAGCAATTTTATTTCTTATTTTTTCTGTTGTATTTTCTTTAAATTTACTTAATGATATTTTTGTCGAAACCGGTAATAATAAAATAAGTTATACAACAACATTTATTTTTTATTTTATTTGATACTCTTGGTTTTTTTTATTTTTAAACATATATATATATTTTCATTTGATAATTATATATTTAATTGTTTATGTACATATCAATATAACACAATGCTATGCAAATTTCGTAAATTCCACACAACAAAAGAAAAAAACTAGAATTTTTGAATTTAGAAAGTGTACTCTATTACAAAAGTTTAAAATATTGAAAAATGGATAATATTTATGATTATTTTTCTTATGTATCGATAACATTTGAACAGGAATTTGCATCAAAGTTTGTAAATAAAAAATGTTGTATTTTATTCATATCAAATGTACCTAGGCATCAAATGTAAAATTAAATTATTTGATTTACATGAATTAAATTAAGTTACTAACATACAAACTAATAAATGTATTGTAATAATTGTTGACCACAGTCATTAATTCATGTTTTGTTCTAGCTAATTTATTGTTTTATTTCAACAAACTAAAGTAATTACGTTAACATAAATTTTGACGTTTTCACTGTCGTTTAATATTCGATGACAAAAACTTTAAGAGTTTTAGATAATATACAAAGGAACATTACAAATCATCAGTTTATTAAAGTGCCTTTAAGATATTGGATCGTGGAAAATATATTTAAAATTAATGTATATATTTATTATATAATTTGTAACTTTGTCTTTAACTTACCTGCTTCTATTTATTCATTAACACAAGAAGAAAATTTTCAATTTTTAATATAAAAAAATACAGTTTTTTGCGAAATATTTACTATTTTAAAATTGAAATCTATGTTAAATAATTATGATATAATTTAACATAGATTCCACGAAATGTTTACTATATTAATATTAGAATCTATGTTAAATAATATAAAAAAACACAAATGTTATTTATATATGATTCAGAACATGATATATAAGGTAAAATTTATTTGTCGTTCTTATTTTGACGACAAAATACATCAGAATTTTAGATTCTGAGCGAAGCAACGAAAATCTTGTTTTACACTTCTATTCAATCCATATTTTATTTCTGTAAACAAATATTCGACTGCTAACAACGCTCCATGATTTTATTACTTGTTATAAATTATTATGTAGTTGGTACAATATTTTCAACCTTTATCAGCTGTTCAGTACTCTTCTATTGCGTAATTCACAAAATGACTAAAATTTGATAGATAATTAATTTCTCCAATAATTCTTAAACATAGTACATAAAACTACGTTAATAATAAAAAATTATCCGCATACGAAAAATTCTAAGAGATATTGAATAAAGAATTCAAGGTAATTTTTAATTTTTTAATAAATTTTAAATGTAATTTTAAGTTTTCATAAATGGTTGTGAAGCGTTGACGAATAATGAAATTGTTATTTAATTTTATATTATTAGCTAAAAAATTATATCATTAAAAAAATATATTCTATACCGCAAGAAATTGAATTAATTGATTTAATATCCTAAATATCCAGTTCCTCTGTACCTTTTAATCTAACATTAGATAAAGTAATTTGATATTACGCTACGAGACAAAGTATGGAAATCATTTAACCGAATACCTTTCCAGCAAACGCAGATAATATAGTTATAAATAATAGCTCTCGAAATGAAGTGGAAATAAGGTTTGCACACCTAATAAAAAGCAGAACCGATACGACTAAAAGCCAATCAAGGAAAAATAAAATACATAGTAGTATCAAGAGATGCGAGTGATCAAGCAGATCTTCAAGTAGATGGATATGTCTTCCAACAAGTAAAAGACATTAATTACTAAGAACTAATATAAATAACAAATATAATATGCAACAACAAAATGAAATTGTCAACAGCATAGGTTAATAAGGGATATTATACTAAAAAATAGTTTAAATTGAAACTCCTATCAGAAGATCGAATGAATTATTTATACTCCAAATAACTACAGCCTGTATTGACATATGGATATGAATCCTAGTCGGTAACTAAGGTAGAATGAAAAGAAGATAAACACCATTTGTAGGAAGAGTATTACACTGAATTTATGGCCCTTTAATTGACAACGGAGAAAAATGGATGCGGAAAAATCAGAAAATTTATCAAATATTTCAAAATGCCATCATTAGTGCGTATTTAAAAAGTAAATAATTTAAAATATGCTAAACATATTTGGAGGTTTGAAGTATAGCAAACAAAATTTGTATTAGAAGGTTGAACAAAATCTAGGAGCTTAAGCCTGTAGCAACACAAAAATGGGAGGAAAGGGTTAAAATAGATCTTACAAGTATATTAAATGAACAAAAATCGAAGACAGCAAAGATAAAGAATCATTGAGAAAAGAGGTTGTGGCAGCGAAGGTCCAGCGAATTCCCATACATAATCAAATTAGAGACAGAGGGATACTTGAAAGGAATTAAATGTGAAATCTACGAGATTTAAAACCTCATCATGTGTGCTTCACTTTATTTGTTAATTAATTCAGATAGTATTATTGTTGAAATTTATTAGTTTTTCTACATTTATAATATACAAGAAGGAACCTTATATAAAACGATAAAAAAAAATTTAAATATATAAAAAATATTAGTACAATATTTTGTAAATACATATATATAAATATATATATATTTAAATTTTATTTAGAAATTTAAAGCTAGAAGAGGTAATTATTATTTAAATATTTATTGAAATAATTATTAAATAATTTGCACTATTGTGTTGTACTTACGTTCTCCTTTTTATCCAATACGAAACGAACATTTAATAGTTATACAATTTTATAAAAGGAATTTATTACAAAATGACGACTATTATGGAATTCAAATTAGAAGTTAAATAATAAATAGAAAACAAAATATTTCTTTATACATAAAGCAAAACTGTGTGAATTTAGCATCAATAATAAAGAATAATTAAATATGTTAATTGTTTATTATAGGATAAAAAATATTATCCTTTAATATAGGTCTATGATTTGAATGCAATGTGTACCACAAATCATAATTTATAAATAAATTGTATGACATTCATATCAAATGTATGCACACGTAAAATGTCGTATTACATTATTTATTTAATTTGAATGAAATAAGATTTCTAAATTAATATACAATATTTTTCCCGTTATTAAAAATGTATTATTTAGAAAATTAAAATTTAAGTATCTTTTTCCCTATAATTTTTTTAACAAAGACAATCGATAGCTAACAAAAAACATAAAATGATCTCAGTGGAAACCAACGATTTATTTGTGAAAATTTTAATTTTATATTACTTATAATGTTATAAATAAAAGTTGGTTCAGATTTTTTTGTAAACTCAAGTCACAATTTTGGATTTAATATAATAAAAACCAACATCAACAACACTGTTAGGAAATGCAATATAAATATGAAATTCGTAAAGAGCACATTATGACGAATTGCTTGTAATTTTTTCAATTGGAAAAATATATAATTTTTCTTGAATGTTTGGCAACGAATTATATTTATCACCTTAATACAACAAATTATATTTTTATATTATTAATTATAATTCAAAATTTTTAATGGTTATTGATTGGTTTTATTTCAATAAAATTAAGTTGTTATAATAATTAAAATTTTATTCCTATTGTTATTCAAATGTTGAAGGCAAAAAATTTAGGATTATTAGATTCTGAACGAAAAAACCCTACAAACACTCAGTTTTTTATGATGCCTTTATAATACTAAAATGTGCAAGAAATATTTAATATTTATTTATTTAATATATGAATTAATTATGAAAATTGTAATTATGTGTTAAACTTACGTCTTCCTATTTATTTAATACCACATAAAGAAAATGTTCAGTTATATAAAGTACAAAAATCCAATTCCAATTCTAAACCACAAAAATTTTAATAATAATAATAATAATAATAATAATAATAATAATAATAATAATAATAATAATAATAATAATAATAATAATAATAATATCAAAAACAGTCATAATAATAAAAATGAATTTATTTAAAATCTCTATAATCTAGCATATTAATAAATATAAATAAAGAGTAGAAAAAAAATATAAAATTACCCTCGTATGAATGACAAATATATGCATTTTTAATTTTAGAAATTTTAATATATCATATAAAGAAAACATTTCCCAAATAAGATTAAAAAAGCTTAATCCAAATTTAACTTTTACAAAAGACGTATAAGAAAATAATCATTTTATTACTTCTAATATAGATATTGTCTTATTTCAAAAAATTGACACTTTTATCCAGATGATCTAAAATATATCTATACTCCGAAGATGAACACCTTTGTTAACTTTATCAAATATTTCTTATTTAAAAATGAATAATTAGAATAAGCTAAACATATTTGGAGGTTTAGAGGTATAGCAAATTAAATTTTTATTAGAAGATTGAACGGAGTCTATAGGCGTAAGGCCTAGGGGTCTAGCAAAACAAAAAGGGGAGGAAATGTTAAAAATGATCTCCCAAGGATTATACAAGGAACAAGAATCGAAGACAGCGAAGATAAAGAAAAATTGAGAGAAGTAGTTGTGGCAGCGAAGGAACTATATGGTCTGCAAAAGCTGATAAAGAAGAAGAAAAATTACCTAGTTTATCGAGAAGTCATAATAAATGTGAGGAGTAGGAAATAAATAAAATTATCCTCGTATGAATGAAAATAGAGCAATTTTATTTTCACGTTACAAATGATTATTATGAAATATAACTATCTAAACACAAAAACAAAAATCTTTGGAGCATTTAAAATAAAAAAATTTTATTTATATTTGTGTTTACTAATTTCCATACATAATCAAATTACAGGTAGAGAGATACTTGAAAGGAATTAAATGTGGAGTCTACTATATTTAAAGCGTCATCAATTGTGCTTCACTATATTTGTTAATATAGATAGCATTATTGTTGAAATTTATTCGTTTTTCTACATTTATAACATAGGAGAAGAAATCTTACAAAGAAGCATAAAAGAAATAAAATAATTGAAAAATTTTTTAAAATTATATTTATATATATATATATACATTTAAAATTTATTTTAATTAGGTTTAAATTCATAGGTAGAAGAGATAATTAATATTTAAATATTTTTAGAAGTAATTATTATATTATTTGCATTTTTGTGTTTACATACTATTCTCTTTTTATCCAATACAAACAAACATTTATAGTTATAAAAAATTTATAAAGGGAATTCATTACAAAATGGCTATTATAATGGAATTTAAATTCGAAGTTAAAAAATAAATAGAAAACAATATATTTCTTCATACATGAAGTAGAACTGTGTGAATTTAGCATCAATAATAATTAATAATTAAATTTGTTAACTGTTTATGCACACATGCTTTTCACACAATCTTAGATTTTCTTTATATTCGCTACGACAAGAAAAAAAATTGATATTTTTAGATTTTAAAATAGGTAATGTATTACAAATGTTTTAATGTTGAAAATTGGAAAAAATATAAAAATATTATCCTTAAATATATATCTATGATGTGAATGCAATTTGCACCACAAATCACATATCAAATGTATGCACATGTAAAATGTAAAGTTACATAATTTATTCAATTTGAATCATTTAAGATTTCTAAATTAATATACAATATTTTTTGCGTTATTGAAAATTTATTATTTAGAAGACTAAAATTGAAGTATTCTTTTCCTTTAAATCTTTTAAAAGTGACCATCAATACCTAACCAAAAAACGTAAAATGATCTCAGCGGAAACGATCGATATATTTGTTAAAATTTTAATTATATATTACTTATAATGTTATAAATAAAAATTTGGTTCAGATTTTTTTGTAAACTCAAGTGAAAATTTTGGATTTAACATAATAAAAATCAACATGAACAAAACTGTTAGGAAATGTAATATAAATATGAAATTCTTAAAGAGCACATTATAACTAATTGCTTTTAATTCATAAACTTGGAAAAATATATAATTTTTCTGGAATCTATGGCATTGTATCTTATTTATCACTTTGATACAACAAAATATATATATTTATATTATTAATTATAATTCAAAATTTTTAAAGTTTAATAAATTCAAACTTATTGATTTGTTATATTTTAATATTATTATGTTTTTACAATAATTTAAATTTTATTCCTATTTTTGTTATTAAAATGTTAACAGCAAAAAATTAAAGATTTTTTAGATTCTGAGCGAAGAAACACTACAAACTTTTAGTTTTTTATGATGCCTTTATAATACTGAAATGTGGAAGAAGTATTTAATATATGAATTTATTAGGATAATTGTAATTTTGTGTTAAACTTACCGGCTGCTATTTATTCAAAATCACATGAAGAAAATTTTCAGTTATAAAAAGAACAAAAATCCGATTCACTACAAATATTTACTTTATATAATACGACATATATATTTTATAATATTAAATACCCACTAATTTAATTCATATATGAATCAAAACATTATATATATACGATGAAATTTATTTGTCGTTTATAATTTAAGGACAAGTAACTGTACATTTTTAGATTCTGAGTGAAGCGATCGAACTTTTGGTATTACAGTTATATTAGTATTTATTTCATATCTTTTTTTCTGTGTACTAATTTAACATTACATATAGAGTACTGATTAAGAATATACATAATATGAGCTACATATTTTAAACTACAAAAATTGTAATAGTAATAATAATAATAATAATACTAATAATAATAATAATAATAATAATAATAATAACAGCGAAGCGACCGAACTTTTGGCATTACAGTTACATGTATTTCATATTTTATTTTCTGTATACAAAGTTTACACTACATATAGAGTTCTGATTAGGAATATACATAATATGACCTACATGTTTCAAACCACAAAAATTTTAATGATAATATCAATAACAGTCATAATAATAAAAATGAATTTATTTAAAATCTCATTAACTTAGCTTTTTTAGAAATATAAATGAAGAATAGGAAAAAATATAAAATTATCCTCGTATGAGTGAGGAAAGTTTGCATTTTTAATTTGTGAAATATTAATACATGATATAAAAAAACATTTTGGAAATAAGATTGAAAAAATCTAATCCAAATTCAAATTTTACAAAAGACGTATTAGAAAATAATCATTTTGTTACTTTTAATATAGGTAATGACTTAGAAATTTTTAATGCAAAACATATTATTTATATCAACTATGTTTTGAAAGAATTACTTATTTATAAAGAAATTAAACAAAATAAATTTAAAAATTTATTGAATGTAGAAACAGACTTTAAAAATAACATTTTATTTAATTATATATTTGATGATATTAATGTTACACCATAGGTACGTCCATTATATCTACAATTTCTCTGCTATTTATTATATTAATATTTCAATATTATATTTTTTATAATTCCATGTCTTTAAATTGTAATGTTCATTGTAATCTCTACTTTATGCTTTCTATGTATTTTTTCTAAGTAATTTTATTTCTTATTTTTCTGTTGTATTTTCTTTAAATTTACCTAATGATATTTTATCGAAACCTAATAATAATATAAGTTATACAACAACATTTATTTTTTATTTTATTTAATACTCTCGGTTTCTTTGTATTTTTAAACATATATATATATATATTTTCATTTGATAATTATATATTTAACTGTTTATGTACATATCAATATAACACAATGCTATGCAAATTTCGTAAATTCCATGCAACAAAAGAAAAAAATTAGAATTTTTAAATTTAAAAAATATACTCAATTACAAAAAGTTTAAAATATTGAAAATGGAAAATATATATGATTATTTTATTGTGTATTGATAATATTTGGACAGGAATTAGCATCACAAATCGTAAATAAAAAATGTATTCTATTTCATTCATATCAAATATACCTAGAAGGCATCAAATATAAAGTTAAATTATTTGATTTACATGAATCAAATTAAATTACTAACATACAAACTAATATATGTATTGAAATAATTGTAGACCACACTTATTAATTTATGTTTTGTTCTAGCTAATTTATTGTTTTATTTCAACAAACTTAAGTAAACACAATAACATAAAATTTGACGTATTCTCTGTCGTTTAATATTCGATGACAAAACCTTTTAGAGATTTAGTTTATATACAAAGGAACATTACATCAGTTTATTGAAGAGCCCTTAAGATATTTGAGTGTAGAAAATGTATTTAAAATTAAAGTATATATTTATTACATAATTTGTAACTTTGTGTTTAACTTACCTTCGGCTATTTATTCAATAACGCAAGAAGAAAAATTTCATTTTTAAAAATAAACAAAATGCAGTTTATTACGAAATGTTTACTATATTAATATTAGAATCTATGTTAAATAATATATAAAAACACAAATTGTATTCATATATGATTCAGAACATGATATATAAGGTAAGATTTTTTTGAAGTTCATATATTGACGACAAAATACTTCAGAATTTTGGATTCTAAGCGAAGCAACAAAAATTTTTGTTTGACACTTATATTCACTTTATATTTTATTTCTGTGAACAAATATTCGACTGCTAACAACGCTCGTATAATTTTATTCCGTTATAAATTATTATGTAGTTGATACATTAATTCCAAACTTTTTCAACTCCTTCAATATTCTCCAATTGCGTAATTCACAAAATGACAAAAATTTGGTAGGATAATTAATTTTAAAAGAATTATCAAACATGATACATAAAACTACGTTAATAATAAAACATTATCCTCATACGAGAAATATTTTAATGAGAAAATGCATAAAAATTAAAGGTAATTTTTAATTTTTTTTTAATATATGAAACGTAATTATATTCTTTCATACGTGGTTGTGAAGCGATGACGAATCAAGAAATTGTTATTTAATATTATATTATTTAGCTAACACAATTATATCATTAAAAAATAGTTATACATTCAATACCACAAGAAATTGAATTAATTGACTTAATATCCTAAATATCCAGTTCCCCTGTACCTTTTAACTTAACAATAGATAAAGTAATTTGATATTACGCTAAGAGACAAAGTATGGAAATCACTTAACTGAATACTTTCCAGAAAATGCAGATGATATAATAATAATTAATAGTTTCCGAAATTAAGTGGAAATAGGGACTGCACACTTAATAAAAGCAGCAGAACCGATACGACTAAAAGTCAACCAAGGAAAAATGAAATACTTAGTAGTATCAAGAAATGCGAGTGATCAAGGAGATTTTCAAGTAGATAGATATGTCTTCCAATCAATTACTTAAGAACTAATATAAATAACAATTACAATATGAACAACAAATTAATATTGTAAACGGCATAGGAGTATAGCAAATATTATGTACTAAAAAAATAGTTTAAATTGAAACTCCTATCCAGAAGATCGTAAGAATATTTATACTCCAAATAACTACACATTTATTGACATATGGATTTGAATCCTAGTCGGTAACTAAGGTAGATGAAGAGAAGATAAACACCTTTGTAGGAAGAGTATAAAATCGAATTTATGGCCCTTTAATTGACAACGGAGAAAAATGGATGCGGAAAAATCAGAAAATTTATCAAATATTTCAAAATGCCATCATTAGTGCGTATTTAAAAAGATATGATTAAATTATGCTAAACATATTTGGAGGTTTGAAAGTAGAGCAAACAAAATTTTTATTGAAAGGTTGAACGGAAAAAGGCCTAGGGAAAAAGGCCTGTTTAGCAACACAAAAATGGTAATAAGGGTGAAAATCGATCTTACAAGTATATTAAAAGAAAAAAATCGAAGAGAGCAAAAATAAAGAAACATTGGGAAAAGTGGTTGCGGCAACGAAGATCCTACATAGTCTGCAAAAGCTGATAAAGAAGAAGAATTACCTAGTTTATCGAGAAGTGATAATAAATGTGAGGAGCAGGAATTAAATAAAATTATCCTCCTATGAATGAAAACGGAGCGCATTTTTATTTTCATAATAAAAATAATTATTAAGAAATAGAACTCTAAACACAAAAACAATGATCATTTAGCATTTAAAATAAACTACTTTTCAATTTAATTTGTGTTCGCTAATTTCCATACATAATCAAATTACAGACAGAGATACTTGAAAGGAATTAAATGTGAAGTCTACGAGATTTAGAACCTCATCATGTGTGCTTCACTTTATTTGTCATAATTAGTAGAGATAGTATTATTGTTGAAATTTATAGTTTTTCTAAATTTATAAACAAGAAGAAACATTACAATGTAACATAACAAAAAATTGAAATAAATAAGAAATATTGGTACAATATTTTGTAAATATATATATATATATATATATATAAAATTTACTTTACGATTTAAAAGGTAGAATAGATTATTATAATTTAAATATTTATAGAAATAATTATATAATAATTTGCACCTTAGTGCTTTACATACCTTGTTCTTTTTATCCAATAAAAAACGAACATTATATAGTTATTAAAATTATATAAAGGGTATAAATAGAAAACTACACGAGTATATTTCATCATATTGGTGCAGAACTGTATGATCTTAGCATCAATAATAATAAATAATTAAATTTGTTAATTTTTTATGCGCACATGCTTTTAACACAATGCTTGGATTTTCTTTATATTCGCTACGACAAGAAAAAAATTGATATTTTTCGATTTTAAAATAGGTAATATAAAAAATATTATTGCAATTATGTGTTAAACTTACCTCTTGCTATTTATTCAATACCACATGAATAAAATTTTCAGTTTTGAAAAGTACAAAAATCCAATTCACTGCAAGTATTTATTATTATAGAATACGAAATATGTGTTCTATAATATTAAAAAAAATTTTATATGATTCAGAACATGACATATAACTATATAAGGTAAAATTTATTTGTCGTTCATATTTTGACGACAAAGAACATCAGAATTTTAGATTTTAGATTCTAAACGAAGCAACGAAAAATCTTGTTTTACACTTCCATTCAATCCATATTTTATTTCTGTGAACAAATATTCGACTGCTAACAACGCTCGAATGATATTATTCTGTTAAAATGCATTATGTAGTTGGTAAAATATTTTCAACCTTTATCATTTGCTTCAGTAGTCTTCTATTGCGTAATTCACAAAATGACTAAAATTTGGATGAATAATTAATTTCTCTATAATTCATAAACATGGTACATAAGACCACGTTAATACTAAAAAATTATCCGCTTACGAAAAATATTCATAAAAGATATTGAATAAAAAGTTCAAGGTAATTTTTAATTTTTTTTAATATTTTAAATGTAATTTTAAATTTTCATAAGTGGTCGTGAAGCGTTGACGAATAATGAAATTGTTATTTAATTTTATATTATTTAGCTGAAAAAATTTAATCATTAAAAAAAAGTAATATATTCCATACCGTATGAAATTGAATTAATTGATTTAATATCCTAAATATCCAGTTCCCCTGTACCTTCTAACCTTACATTAGATAAAGTAATTTGATATTACCCTACGAGACAAAGTATGGAAATCATTTAACCGAATACCTTTCCAGCAAACGCAGATGATATAAGTATAAATAATAGCTCTCGAAATGAAGTAGAAATAAGTTCTGCACACCTAATAAAAACAGCAGAACCGATACGACTAAAAGCAAATCAAGGAAAAATAACTACAGTCTTTATTGACATACGGATCTGAATCCTGGTCGGTAACTAAGGTAGATGAAGAGAAGATAAACACCTTTGTAGGAAGAGTATTACACCGAATTTATGGCCCTTTAATTGACAACGGAGAAAAATGAATACGGAAGAATTAGGAAATTTATCAAAAATTTTAAAATGCCATCATTAGTGCGTATTTAAAGAGAAATGATTAATATATGCTAAACATATTTGGAGGTTTGAAAGTGTAGCAAACAAAATTTTTATTGAAAAGTTGAACGGAAAAAGGCCTAGGGAAAAAGGCCTGTTTAGCGACACAAAAATGGGAAGAAGGGTGAAAATAGATCTTACAAGTATATTACAAGAACAAAAATCGAAGACTGCAATGATAAACAAACATTGAGAAAAGTTGTTGAGCAAGCGAAGGTTCTACATGGTCTGCAACAGCTGATAAAGAAGAAGAATTACCTAGTTTTTTGAGAAGTGATAAAGCATAAAAATGAAAAACTTTTCAATTTAATTTGTGTTTGCTAATTTCCATATATAATCAAATTACTGTAAGAAAGATACTTAATAGGAATTAAATGTGAAGTCTACGAGATTTAGAACGTCATCATGTGTGCTTCACTTTATTTGTCATTTATTATAGATAGTATTATTGTAAATATTTATAGTTTTTCTAAATTTATAACATACGAGAAGAAACATTACAATGTAACATAACAAAAAAATTGAAATAAATAAGAAATATTGGTACTATATTATTTAAATATATATATAAAATTTACTTTACGATTAAAAGGCAGAATAGATTATTATAATATAAATATTTATAGAAATAATTATATAATAATTTGCACCTTAGTGCTTTACATACCTTGTTCTTTTTATCCAATACAAAACGAACATTGTATAGTTATTAAAATTATATAAAGGGTATAAATAGAAAACTATAAGAGTATATTTCATCATACTGGTGCAGAACTGTATGATCTTAGCATCAATAATAATAAATAATTAAATTTGTTAATTGTTTATGCACACATGCTTTTAACACAATGCTAGGATTTTGTTTATATTCGCTACGACAAGAAAAAAAATTGATATTTTTAGATTTTAAAATAGGTAATGTACTACAAATGTTCTAGTGTTGAAAATTGGAAAAAATATAAAAAATATTATGGCAATTATGTGTTAAACTTACCTATAGCTATTTATTCAATACCACATGAATAAAATTTTCAGTTTTGAAAAGTACAAAAATCCAATTCACTGCAAATATTTATTATTATAGAATACGAAATATGTGTTCTATAATATTAAAAAATTTTTTATATGATTCAGAACATGACATATAACTATATAAGGTAATATTTATTTGTCGTTCATATTTTGACGACAAAAAACATCAGAATTTTAGATTTTAGATTCTAAACGAAGCAACGATAAATCTTGTTTTACACTTCCATTCAATCTATATTTTATTTCTGTGAACAAATATTCGACTGCTATCAACGCTCGAATGATATTATTCTGTTAAAAAGCATTATGTAGTTGGTCAAATATTTTCAACCTTTATCATTTGCTTCAGTAGTCTTCTATTGCGTAATTCACAAAATGACTAAAATTTGGATGAATTATTCATTTCTCTATAATTCATAAACATGGTACATAAAACCACGTTAATACTAAAAAATTATCCGCTTACGAAAAATATTCATAAAAGATATTGAATAAAAAGTTCCAGGTAATTTTTAATTTTTTTTAATATTTTAAATGTAATTTTAAATTTTCATAAGTGGTCGTGAAGCGTTGACGAATAATGAAATTGTTATTTAATTTTATATTATTTAGCTGAAAAAATTTAATCATTAAAAAAAAAGTAATATATTCCATACCGTATCAAATTGAATTAATTGATTTAATATTCTAAATATCCAGTTCCCCTGTACCTTCTAACCTTACATTAGATAAAGTAATTTGATATTACCCTACGAGACAAAGTATGGAAATCATTTAACCGAATACCTTTCCAGCAAACGCAGATGATATAAGTATAAATAATAGCACTCGAAATGAAGTAGAAATAAGTTCTGCACACCCAATAAAAACAGCAGAACCGATACGACTAAACGCAAATCAAGGAAAAATAACTACAGTCTATATTGACATACGAAACTGTATCCTAGTCGGTAACTAAGGTAGATGAAGAGAAGATAAACACCTTTGTAGGAAGAGTATTACACCGAATTTATGGCCCTTTAATTGACAACGGAGAAAAATGAATACGGAAGAATTAGGAAATTTATCAAAAATTTTAAAATGCCATAATTAGTGCGTATTTAAAGAGAAATGATTAATAGATGCTAAACATATTTGGAGGTTTGAAAGTATAGCAAACAAAATTTTTATTGAAAAGTTGAACGGAAAAAGGCCTAGGGAAAAAGGCCTGTTTAGCGACACAAAAATGGGAAGAAGGGTAAAAATAGATCTTACAAGTATGTTAGAAGAACAAAAATCGAAGACTGCTAAGATAAAGAAACATTGAGAAAAGTTTTTGAGCAAGCGAATGTTCTACATGGTATGCAACAGCTGATAAAGAAGAAGAATTACCTAGTTTTTTGAGAAGTGATAATAAATGTGAGTAGTAGGCAATAATTAAAATGTTCCTCGTATGAATGAAAACAGAGCATATTTTTATTCTCACGTTACAATGATTATTAAGAAATATAACAGTCTAAACACATAAACAATGATCATTGGAGCATTTAAAATAAACTACTTTTCAATTTTATTTGTTTTCGCTAATTTCCATACATAATCAAATTACAGATAGAGGGATACTTTAAAGGAATTGAATGTGAATTCTACGAGATTTAAAACCTCATCATGTGTGCTTCACTTTATTTGTTAATTAGTAGAGATAGTATTATTGTTGAAATATATTAGTTTTTCTACATTTATAACATACAAGAAGAAACCTTACATAATAGGATAAAAAAAAAATGAAAATATATAAAAAATATTGGTACAATATTTTGTAAATACATATATATAAATATATATATATATTTAAAATTTATTTTAAAATTTAAAGGTAGAAGAGGTTATTATTATTTAAATATTTATAGAAATAATTATATAATAATTTGCACTTTTGTGCTTTACATACCTATTTCTTTTTATCCAATACAAAACAAACATTGTACAGTTATTAAAATTATATAAAGGGTATAAATAGAAAACTATACGAGTATATTTCATCATACTGGTGCAGAACTGTATGATCTTAGCATCAATAATAATAAATAATTAAATTTGTTAATTGTTTATGCACACATGCTTTTAACACAATGCTAGGATTTTGTTTATATTCGCTACGACAAGAAAAAAAATTGATATTTTTAGATTTTAAAATAGGTAATGTATTACAAATGTTCTAGTGTTGAAAATTGGAAAAAATGTAAAAAATATTATTGCAATTATGTGTTAAACTTACCTCTTGCTATTTATTCAATACCACATGAATAAAATTTTCAGTTTTGAAAAGTACAAAAATCCAATTCACTGCAAGTATTTATTATTATAGAATACGAAATATGTGTTCTATAATATTAAAAAAAATTTTATATGATTCAGAACATGACATATAACTATATAAGGTAAAATTTATTTGTCGTTCATATTTTGACGACAAAAAACATCAGAATTTTAGATTTTAGATTCTAAACGAAGCAACGAAAAATCTTGTTTTACACTTCCATTCAATCCATATTTTATTTCTGTGAACAAATATTCGACTGCTAACAACGCTCGAATGATATTATTCTGTTAAAAAGCATTATGTAGTTGGTAAAATATTTTCAACCTTTATCATTTGCTTCAGTAGTCTTCTATTGCGTAATTCACAAAATGACTAAAATTTGGATGAATAATTAATTTCTCTATAATTCATAAACATGGTACATAAGACCACGTTAATACTAAAAAATTATCCGCTTACGAAAAATATTCATAAAAGATATTGAATAAAAAGTTCAGGTAATTTTTAATTTTTTTTAATATTTTAAATGTAATTTTACATTTTCATAAGTGGTCGTGAAGCGTTGACGAATAATGAAATTGTTATTTAATTTTATATTATTTAGCTGAAAAAATTTAATCATTAAAAAAAAAGTAATATATTCCATACCGTATCAAATTGAATTAATTGATTTAATATTCTAAATATCCAGTTCCCCTGTACCTTCTAACCTTACATTAGATAAAGTAATTTGATATTACCCTACGAGACAAAGTATGGAAATCATTTAACCGAATACCTTTCCAGCAAACGCAGATGATATAAGTATAAATAATAGCTCTCGAAATGAAGTAGAAATAAGTTCTGCACACCTAATAAAAACAGCAGAACCGATACGACTAAAAGCAAATCAAGGAAAAATAACTAAAGTCTTTATTGACATACGGAACTGTATCCTGGTCGGTAACTAAGGTAGATGAAGAGAAGATAAACACCTTTGTAGGAAGAGTATTACACCGAATTTATGGCCCTTTAATTGACAACAGAGGAAAATGAATACGGAAGAATTAGGAAATTTATCAAAAATTTTAAAATGCCATCATTAGTGCGTATTTAAAGAGAAATGATTAATATATGCTAAACATATTTGGAGGTTTGAAAGTATAGCAAACAAAATTTTTATTGAAAAGTTGAACGGAAAAAGGCCTAGGGAAAAAGGCCTGTTTAGCAACAAAAAAATGGGAAGAAGGGTGAAAGTAGATCTTACAAGTATATTACAAGAACAAAAATCGAAGACTGCAATGATAAACAAACATTGAGAAAAGTTGTTGAGCAAGCGAAGGTTCTACATGGTCTGCAACAGCTGATAAAGAAGAAGAATTACCTAGTTTTTTGAGAAGTGATAATAAATGTGAGTAGTAGGAAATAATTAAAATTTTCCTCGTATGAATGAAAACAGAGCATATTTTTATTCTCACGTTACAATGATTATTAAGAAATATAACAGTCTAAACACATAAACAATGATCATTGGAGCATTTAAAATAAACTACTTTTCAATTTTATTTGTGTTCGCTAATTTCCATACATAATCAAATTACAGACAGAGGGATACTTGAAAGGAATTGAATGTGAATTCTACGAGATTTAAAACCTCATCATGTGTGCTTCACTTTATTTGTTAATTAGTAGAGATAGTATTATTGTTGAAATTTATTAGTTTTTCTACATTTATAACATACAAGAAGAAACCTTACATAAAAGGATAAAAAAAAAATGAAAATATATAAAAAATATTGGTACAATATTTTGTAAATACATATATATAAATATATATATATATTTAAAATTTATTTTAAAATTTAAAGGTAGAAGAGGTTATTATAATTTAAATATTTATAGAAATAATTATATAATAATTTGCACATTTGTGCTTTACATACCTATTTCTTTTTACCCAATACAAAACGAACATAGTATAGTTATTAAAATTATATAAAGGGTTTAAATAGAAAACTATACGAGTATATTTCATCATACTGGTGCAGAACTGTATGATCTTAGCATCAATAATAATAAATAATTAAATTTGTTAATTGTTTATGCACACATGCTTTTAACACAATGCTTGGATTTTGTTTATATTCACATGACAAGAAAAAAAATTGATATTTTTAGATTTTAAAATAGGTAATGTATTACAAATGTTCTAGTGTTGAAAATTGGAAAAAATATATAAAATAATATTGCAATTATGTGTTAAACTTACCTCTTGCTATTTATTCAATACCACATGAATAAAATTTTCAGTTTTGAAAAGTACAAAAATCCAATTCACTGCAAATATTTATTATTATAGAATACGAAATATGTGTTCTATAATATTAAAAAATTTTTTATATGATTCAGAACATGACATATAACTATATAAGGTAATATTTATTTGTCGATCATATTTTGACGACAAAAAACATCAGAATTTTAGATTTTAGATTCTAAACGAAGCAACGATAAATCTTGTTTTACACTTCCATTCAATCTATATTTTATTTCTGTGAACAAATATTCGACTGCTAACAACGCTCGAATGATATTATTCTGTTAAAAAGCATTATGTAGTTGGTAAAATATTTTCAACCTTTATCATTTGCTTCAGTAGTCTTCTATTGCGTAATTCACAAAATGACTAAAATTTGGATGAATTATTCATTTCTCTATAATTCATAAACATGGTACATAAAACCACGTTAATACTAAAAAATTATCCGCTTACGAAAAATATTCATAAAAGATATTGAATAAAAAGTTCCAGGTAATTTTTAATTTTTTTTAATATTTTAAATGTAATTTTAAATTTTCATAAGTGGTCGTGAAGCGTTGACGAATAATGAAATTGATATTTAATTTTATATTATTTAGCTGAAAAAATTTAATCATTAAAAAAAAAGTAATATATTCCATACCGTATCAAATTGAATTAATTGATTTAATATTCTAAATATCCAGTTCCCCTGTACCTTCTAACTTTACATTAGATAAAGTAATTTGATATTACCCTACGAGACAAAGTATGGAAATCATTTAACCGAATACCTTTCCAGCAAACGCAGATGATATAAGTATAAATAATAGCACTCGAAATGAAGTAGAAATAAGTTCTGCACACCCAATAAAAACAGCAGAACCGATACGACTAAACGCAAATCAAGGAAAAATAACTACAGTCTATATTGACATACGGAACTGTATCCTAGTCGGTAACTAAGATAGATGAAGAGAAGATAAACACCTTTGTAGGAAGTGTATTACACCGAATTTATGGCCCTTTAATTGACAACGGAGAAAAATGAATACGGAAGAATTAGGAAATTTATCAAAAATTTTAAAATGCCATAATTAGTGCGTATTTAAAGAGAAATGGTTAATATATGCTAAACATATTTGGAGGTTTGAAAGTATAACAAACAAAATTTTTATTGAAAAGTTGAACGGAAAAAGGCCTAGGGAAAAAGGCCTGTTTAGCAACAAAAAAATGGGAAGAAGGGTGAAAGTAGATCTTACAAGTATATTAGAAGAACAAAAATCGAAGACTGCAAAGATAAAGAAACATTGAGAAAAGTTGTTGAGCAAGCGAAGGTTCTACATGTTCTGCAACAGCTGATAAAGAAGAAGAATAACCTAGTTTTTTGAGAAGTGATAATGAATGTGAGTAGTAGGAAATAATTAAAATGTTCCTCGTATGAATGAAAACAGAGCATATTTTTATTCTCACGTTACAATGATTATTAAGAAATATAACAGTCTAAACACATAAACAATGATCATTGGAGCATTTAAAATAAACTACTTTTCAATTTTATTTGTGTTCGCTATATTCCATACATAATCAAATTACAGACAGAGGGATACTTGAAAGGAATTGAATGTGAATTCTACGAGATTTAAAACCTCATCATGTGTGCTTCACTTTATTTGTTAATTAGTAGAGATAGTATTATTGTTGAAATATATTAGTTTTTCTACATTTATAACATACAAGAAGAAACCTTACATAATAGGATAAAAAAAAAATGAAAATATATAAAAAATATTGGTACAATATTTTGTAAATACATATATATAAATATATATATATATTTAAAATTTATTTTAAAATTTAAAGGTAGAAGAGGTTATTATAATTTAAATATTTATAGAAATAATTATATAATAATTTGCACATTTGTGCTTTACATACCTATTTCTTTTTACCCAATACAAAACGAACATAGTATAGTTATTAAAATTATATAAAGGGTTTAAATAGGAAACTATACGAGTATATTTCATCATACTGGTGCAGAACTGTATGATCTTAGCATCAATAATGATAAATAATTAAATTTGTTAATTGTTTACGCACACATGCTTTTAACACAATGCTTGGATTTTGTTTATATTCGCTACGACAAGAAAAAAAATTGATATTTTTAGATTTTAAAATAGGTAATGTATTAAAAATGTTCTAGTGTTGAAAATTGGAAAAAATATAAAAAATATTATTGCAATTATGTGTTAAACTTACCTCTTGCTATTTATTCAATACCACATGAATAAAATTTTCAGTTTTGAAAAGTACAAAAATCCAATTCACTGCAAATATTTATTATTATTGAATACAAAATATGTGTTCTATAATATTAAAAATTTTTTTATATGATTCAGAACATGGCATATAACTATATAAGGTAAAATTTATTTGTCGTTCATATTTTGACGACAAAAAACATCAAAATTTTAGATTTTAGATTCTAAACGAAGCAACGATAAATCTTGTTTTACATTTCCATTCAATCCATATTTTATTTCTGTGAACAAATATTCGACTGCTTACAACGCTCGAATGATATTATTCTGTTAAAAAGCATTATGTAGTTGGTAAAATATTTTCAACCTTTATCATTTGCTTCAGTAGTCTTCTATTGCGTAATTCACAAAATGACTAAAATTTGGATGAATAATTAATTTCTCTATAATTCATAAACATGGTACATAAAACCACGTTTATACTAAAAAATTATCGGCTTACGAAAAATATTCATAAAAGATATTGAATAAAAAGTTCAAGGTAATTTTTAATTTTTTTTAATATTTTAAATGTAATTTTAAATTTTCATAAGTGGTCGTGAAGCGTTGACGAATAATGAAATTGTTATTTAATTTTATATTATTTAACTGAAAAAATTTAATCATTAAAAAAAAGTAATATATTCTATTCCGTATCAAATTGAATTAATTGATTTAATATTCTAAATATCCAGTCCCCCTGTACCTTCTAACATTACATTAGATAAAGTAATTTGATATTACCCTACGAGACAAAGTATGGAAATCATTTAACCGAATACCTTTGCAGCAAACGCAGCTGATATAAGTATAAATAATAGCTCTCGAAATGAAGTAGAAATAAGTTCTGCACACCTAATAAAAACAGCAGAACCGATACGACTAAACGCAAATCAAGGAAAAATAACTACAGTCTATATTGACATACGGATCTGTATCCTAGTCGGTAACTAAGATAGATGAAGAGAAGATAAACACCTTTGTAGGAAGAGTATTACACCGAATTTATGGCCCTTTAATTTACAACGGAGAATAATGAATACGGAAGAATTAGGAAATTTATCAAAAATTTTAAAATGCCATAATTAGTGCGTATTTAAAGAGAAATGGTTAATATATGCTAAACATATTTGGAGGTTTGAAAGTATAGCAAACAAAATTTTTATTGAAAAGTTGAACGGAAAAAGGCCTAGGGAAAAAGGCCTGTTTAGCGACACAAAAATGGGAAGAAGGGTGAAAATAGATCTTACATGTATATTAGAAGAACAAAAATCGAAGACTGCAAAGATAAAGAAACATTGAGAAAAGTTGTTGAGCAAGCGAAGGTTCCACATGGTCTGCAACAGCTGATAAAGAAGAAGAATTACCTAGTTTTTTGAGGAGTGATAATAAATGTGAGTAGTAGGAAATAATTAAATTGTTCCTCGTATGAATGGAAACAGAGCATATTTTTATTCTTACGTTACAATGATTATTAAGAAATATAACAGTCTATACACATAAACAATGATCATTGGAGCATTTAATATAAACTACTTTTCAATTTTATTTGTGTTCGCTAATTTCCATACATAATCAAATTACAGACAGAGGGATACTTGAAAGGAATTGAATGTGAATTCTACGAGATTTAAAACCTCATCATGTGTGCTTCACTTTATTTGTTAATTAGTAGAGATAGTATTATTGTTGAAATTTATTAGTTTTTCTACATTTATAACATACAAGAAGAAACCTTACATAATAGGATAAAAAAAGAATGAAAATATATAAAAAATATTCGTACAATATTTTGTAAATACATATATATAAAAATATATATATATATTTAAAATTTATTTTAAAATTTAAAGGTAGAAGAGGTTATTATAATTTAAATATTTATAGAAATAATTATATAATAATTTACACCTTTGTGTTTACATACCTTGTCCTTTTTATCCAATACAAAACGAACATTGTATAGTTATTAAAATTATATAAAGGGTATAAATAGAAAACTTTACGAGTATATATCATCATACTGGTGCAGAACTGTATGATATTAGCATCAATAATAATAAATAATTAAATTTGTTAATTGTTTATGCACACATGCTTTTAACACAATGCTTGGATTTGGTTTATATTCGCTACGACAAGAAAAAATTGATATTTTTAGATTTTAAAATAGGTAATGTATTACAAATGTTCTAGTGCTGAAAATTGGAAAAAATATAAAAAATATTATTGCAATTATGTGTTAAACTTACCTGTTGCTATTTATTCAATACCACATGAATAAAATTTTCAGTTTTGAAAAGTACAAAAATCCAATTCACTGCAAGTATTTATTATTATAGAATACGAAATATGTGTTCTATTATATTAAAAAATTTTTTATATGATTCAGAACATGACATATCACTATATAAGGTAAAATTTATTTGTCGTTCATATTTTGACGACAAAAAACATCAGAATTTTAGATTTTAGATTCTAAACGAAGCAACGATAAATCTTGTTTTACATTTCCATTCAATCCATATTTTATTTCTGTGAACAAATATTCGACTGCTAACAACGCTCGAATGATATTATTCTGTTAAAAAGCATTATGTAGTTGGTAAAATATTTTCAACCTTTATCATTTGCTTCAGTAGTCTTCAATTGCGTAATTCACAAAATGACTATAATTTGGATGAATAATTAATTTCTCTATAATTCATAAACATGGTACATAAAACCACGTTTATACTAAAAAATTATCCGCTTACGAAAAATATTCATAAAAGATATTGAATAAAAAGTTCAAGGTAATTTTTAATTTTTTTTAATATTTTAAATGTAATTTAAAATTTTCATAAGTGGTCGTGAAGCGTTGACGAATAATGAAATTGTTATTTAATTTTATATTATTTAACTGAAAAAATTTAATCATTAAAAAAAAGTAATATATTCTATTCCGTATCAAATTGAATTAATTGATTTAATATTCTAAATATCCAGTCCCCCTGTACCTTCTAACATTACATTAGATAAAGTAATTTGATATTACCCTACGAGACAAAGTATGGAAATCATTTAACCGAATACCTTTGCAGCAAACGCAGCTGATATAAGTATAAATAATAGCTCTCGAAATGAAGTAGAAATAAGTTCTTCACACCTAATAAAAACAGCAGAACCGATACGACTAAACGCAAATCAAGGAAAAATAACTACAGTCTATATTGACATACGGATCTGTATCCTAGTCGGTAACTAAGATAGATGAAGAGAAGATAAACACCTTTGTAGGAAGAGTATTACACCGAATTTATGGCCCTTTAATTGACAACGGAGAAAAATGAATACGGAAGAATTAGGAAATTTATCAAAAATTTTAAAATGCCATAATTAGTGCGTATTTAAAGAGAAATGGTTAATATATGCTAAACATATTTGGAGGTTTGAAAGTATAGCAAACAAAATTTTTATTGAAAAGTTGAACGGAAAAAGGCCTAGGGAAAAGGCCGGTTTAGCGACACAAAAATGGGAAGAAGGGTGAAAATAGATCTTACATGTATATTAGAAGAACAAAAATCGAAGACTGCAAAGATAAAGAAACATTGAGAAAAGTTGTTGAGCAAGCGAATGTTCTACATGGTATGCAACAGCTGATAAAGAAGAAGAATTACCTAGTTTTTTGAGAAGTGATAATAAATGTGAGTAGTAGGAAATAATTAAAATGTTCCTCGTATGAATGAAAACAGAGCATATTTTTATTCTCACGTTACAATGATTATTAAGAAATATAACAGTCTAGACACATAAACAGTGATCATTGGAGCATTTAAAATAAACTACTTTTCAATTTTATTTGTGTTCGCTAATTTCCATACATAATCAAATTACAGACAGAGGGATACTTGAAAGGAATTGAATGTGAATTCTACGAGATTTAAAACCTCATCATGTGTGCTTCACTTTATTTGTTAATTAGTAGAGATAGTATTATTGTTGAAATTTATTAGATTTTCTACATTTATAACATACAAGAAGAAACCTTACATAATAGGATAAAAAAAGAATGAAAATATATAAAAAATATTCGTACAATATTTTGTAAATACATATATATAAATATATATATATATATTTAAAATTTATTTTAAAATTTAAAGGTAGAAGAGGTTATTATAATTTAAATATTTATAGAAATAATTATATAATAATTTACACCTTTGTGTTTACATACCTTGTCCTTTTTATCCAATACAAAACGAACATTGTATAGTTATTAAAATTATATAAAGGGTATAAATAGAAAACTTTACGAGTATATATCATCATACTGGTGCAGAACTGTATGATATTAGCATCAATAATAATAAATAATTAAATTTGTTAATTGTTTATGCACACATGCTTTTAACACAATGCTTGGATTTGGTTTATATTCGCTACGACAAGAAAAAAAATTGATATTTTTAGATTTTAAAATAGGTAATGTATTACAAATGTTCTAGGGTTGAAAATTAGAAAAAATATAAACAATATTATCGCAATTATGTGTTAAAATTACCTCTTGCTATTTATTCAATACCACTTGAATAAAATTTTCAGTTTTGAAAAGTACAAAAATCTAATTCACTGCAAATATTTATTATTATAGAATACAAAATATGTGTTCTATAATATTAAAAAAATTTTTTATATGACTCAGAACATGACATATAACTATATAAGGTAAAATTTATTTGTCGTTCATATTTTGACGACAAAAAACATCAGAATTTTAGATTTTAGATTCTAAACGGAGCAACGAAAATATTGTTATACACTTCCATTCAATCCATATTTTATTTCTGTGAACAAATATTCGACTGTTAACAACGCTCCAATGGTATTATTCTGTTAAAAAGCATTATGTAGTTGGTAAAATATTTTCAACTTTTATTATTTGCTTCAGTAGTCTTCTATTGCGTAATTAACAAAATGACTAAACATTGGATGAATAATTTATTTCTCTATTATTCATAAACATGGTACATGAAACCACGTTAATACTAAAAAATTATCCGCTTACGAAAAATATTCATATAAGATATTGAATAAAAAGTTCAAGGTAATTTTTAATTTTTTTTAATATTTTAAATGTAATTTTAAATTTTCATAAGTGGTCGTGCAGCGTTGACGAATAATGAAATTGTTATTTAATTTTATATTATTTAGCTGAAAAAATTTAGTCATTAAAAAAAGTAATATATTCCATACCGTATGAAATTGAATTAATTGATTTAATATCCTAAATATCCAGTTTCTATGTACTTTCTAACCTTACATTAGATAAAGTAATTTGATATTACCCTACGAGACAAAGTATGGAAATCATTTAACCGAATACCTTTCAAGCAAACGCCGATGATATAAGTATAAATAATAGCTCTCGAAATGAAGTAGAAACAAGTTCTGCACACTTAATAAAAACAGCAGAAACGATACGACTAAAAGCAAATCAAGGAAAAAAAACTTCAGTCTATATTGACTTACGGATCTGTATCCTGTTCGGTAACTAAGGAAGATGAAGAGAAGATAAACACCTTTGTAGGAAGAGTATTACACCGAATTTATGGCCCTTTAATTTACAACGGAGAATAATGAATACGGAAGAATTAGGAAATTTATCAAACATTTTAAAATGCCATCATTAGTGCGTATTTAAAGAGAAATGATTAATATATGCTAAACATATATGGAGGTTTGAGAGTATAGCAAACAAAATTTTTATTGAAAAATTGAACGGAAAAAGGCCTAGGGAAGAAGGCCTGTTTCGCGACACAAAAATGGGAAGAAGAGTGAAAATAGATCTTACAAGTATATTAGAAGAACAAAAATCGAAGACTGCATAGATAAAGAAACATTGAGAAAAGTTGTTGAGCAAGCGAATGTTCTACATGGTATGCAACAGCTGATAAAGAAGAAGAATTACCTAGTTTTTTGAGAAGTGATAATAAATGTGAGTAGTAGGAAATAATTAAAATGTTCCTCGTATGAATGAAAACAGAGCATATTTTTATTCTCACGTTACAATGATTATTAAGAAATATAACAGTCTAGACACATAAACAGTGATCATTGGAGCATTTAAAATAAACTACTTTTCAATTTTATTTGTGTTCGCTAATTTCCATACGTAATCAAATTACAGACAGAGGGATACTTGAAAGGAATTGAATGTGAATTCTACGAGATTTAAAACCTCATCATGTGTGCTTCACTTTATTTGTTAATTAGTAGAGATAGTATTATTGTTGAAATTTATTAGATTTTCTACATTTATAACATACAAGAAGAAACCTTACATAATAGGATAAAAAAAGAATGAAAATATATAAAAAATATTCGTACAATATTTTGTAAATACATATATATAAATATATATATATATATTTAAAATTTATTTTAAAATTTAAAGGTAGAAGAGGTTATTATAATTTAAATATTTATAGAAATAATTATATAATAATTTACACCTTTGTGTTTACATACCTTGTCCTTTTTATCCAATACAAAACGAACATTGTATAGTTATTAAAATTATATAAAGGGTATAAATAGAAAACTTTACGAGTATATATCATCATACTGGTGCAGAACTGTATGATATTAGCATCAATAATAATAAATAATTAAATTTGTTAATTGTTTATGCACACATGCTTTTAACACAATGCTTGGATTTGGTTTATATTCGCTACGACAAGAAAAAAAATTGATATTTTTAGATTTTAAAATAGGTAATGTATTACAAATGTTCTAGGGTTGAAAATTAGAAAAAATATAAACAATATTATCGCAATTATGTGTTAAAATTACCTCTTGCTATTTATTCAATACCACTTGAATAAAATTTTCAGTTTTGAAAAGTACAAAAATCTAATTCACTGCAAATATTTATTATTATAGAATACAAAATATGTGTTCTATAATATTAAAAAAATTTTTTATATGACTCAGAACATGACATATAACTATATAAGGTAAAATTTATTTGTCGTTCATATTTTGACGACAAAAAACATCAGAATTTTAGATTTTAGATTCTAAACGGAGCAACGAAAAATATTGTTATACACTTCCATTCAATCCATATTTTATTTCTGTGAACAAATATTCGACTGTTAACAACGCTCCAATGGTATTATTCTGTTAAAAAGCATTATGTAGTTGGTAAAATATTTTCAACTTTTATTATTTGCTTCAGTAGTCTTCTATTGCGTAATTAACAAAATGACTAAACATTGGATGAATAATTTATTTCTCTATTATTCATAAACATGGTACATGAAACCACGTTAATACTAAAAAATTATCCGCTTACGAAAAATATTCATATAAGATATTGAATAAAAAGTTCAAGGTAATTTTTAATTTTTTTTAATATTTTAAATGTAATTTTAAATTTTCATAAGTGGTCGTGCAGCGTTGACGAATAATGAAATTGTTATTTAATTTTATATTATTTAGCTGAAAAAATTTAGTCATTAAAAAAAGTAATATATTCCATACCGTATGAAATTGAATTAATTGATTTAATATCCTAAATATCCAGTTTCTATGTACTTTCTAACCTTACATTAGATAAAGTAATTTGATATTACCCTACGAGACAAAGTATGGAAATCATTTAACCGAATACCTTTCAAGCAAACGCCGATGATATAAGTATAAATAATAGCTCTCGAAATGAAGTAGAAACAAGTTCTGCACACTTAATAAAAACAGCAGAACCGATACGACTAAAAGCAAATCAAGGAAAAAAAACTTCAGTCTTTATTGACTTACGGATCTGTATCCTGTTCGGTAACTAAGGAAGATGAAGAGAAGATAAACACCTTTGTAGGAAGAGTATTACACCGAATTTATGGCCCTTTAATTTACAACGGAGAATAATGAATACGGAAGAATTAGGAAATTTATCAAACATTTTAAAATGCCATCATTAGTGCGTATTTAAAGAGAAATGATTAATATATGCTAAACATATATGGAGGTTTGAGAGTATAGCAAACAAAATTTTTATTGAAAATTGAACGGAAAAGGCCTAGGAAGAAGGCCTGTTTCGCGACACAAAAATGGGAAGAAGAGTGAAAATAGATCTTACAAGTATATTAGAAGAACAAAAATCGAAGACTGCATAGATAAAGAAACATTGAGAAAAGTTGTTGAGCAAGCGAATGTTCTACATGGTATGCAACAGCTGATAAAGAAGAAGAATTACCTAGTTTTTTGAGAAGTGATAATAAATGTGAGTAGTAGGAAATAATTAAAATGTTCCTCGTATGAATGAAAACAGAGCATATTTTTATTCTCACGTTACAATGATTATTAAGAAATATAACAGTCTAGACACATAAACAGTGATCATTGGAGCATTTAAAATAAACTACTTTTCAATTTTATTTGTGTTCGCTAATTTCCATACGTAATCAAATTACAGACAGAGGGATACTTGAAAGGAATTGAATGTGAATTCTACGAGATTTAAAACCTCATCATGTGTGCTTCACTTTATTTGTTAATTAGTAGAGATAGTATTATTGTTGAAATTTATTAGATTTTCTACATTTATAACATACAAGAAGAAACCTTACATAATAGGATAAAAAAAGAATGAAAATATATAAAAAATATTCGTACAATATTTTGTAAATACATATATATAAATATATATATATATATATTTAAAATTTATTTTAAAATTTAAAGGTAGAAGAGGTTATTATAATTTAAATATTTATAGAAATAATTATATAATAATTTACACCTTTGTGTTTACATACCTTGTCCTTTTTATCCAATACAAAACGAACATTGTATAGTTATTAAAATTATATAAAGGGTATAAATAGAAAACTTTAGTATATATCATCATACTGGTGCAGAACTGTATGATATTAGCATCAATAATAATAAATAATTAAATTTGTTAATTGTTTATGCACACATGCTTTTAACACAATGCTTGGATTTGGTTTATATTCGCTACGACAAGAAAAAAAATTGATATTTTTAGATTTTAAAATAGGTAATGTATTACAAATGTTCTAGGGTTGAAAATTGGAAAAAATATAAACAATATTATCGCAATTATGTGTTAAAATTACCTCTTGCTATTTATTCAATACCACTTGAATAAAATTTTCAGTTTTGAAAAGTACAAAAATCTAATTCACTGCAAGTATTTATTATTATAGAATACAAAATATGTGTTCTATAATATTAAAAAAATTTTTTATATGACTCAGAACATGACATATAACTATATAAGGTAAAATTTATTTGTCGTTCATATTTTGACGACAAAAAACATCAGAATTTTAGATTTTAGATTCTAAACGGAGCAACGAAAAATATTGTTATACACTTCCATTCAATCCATATTTTATTTCTGTGAACAAATATTCGACTGTTAACAACGCTCCAATGGTATTATTCTGTTAAAAAGCATTATGTAGTTGGTAAAATATTTTCAACTTTTATTATTTGCTTCAGTAGTCTTCTATTGCGTAATTAACAAAATGACTAAACATTGGATGAATAATTTATTTCTCTATTATTCATAAACATGGTACATGAAACCACGTTAATACTAAAAAATTATCCGCTTACGAAAAATATTCATATAAGATATTGAATAAAAAGTTCAAGGTAATTTTTAATTTTTTTTAATATTTTAAATGTAATTTTAAATTTTCATAAGTGGTCGTGCAGCGTTGACGAATAATGAAATTGTTATTTAATTTTATATTATTTAGCTGAAAAAATTTAGTCATTAAAAAAAGTAATATATTCCATACCGTATGAAATTGAATTAATTGATTTAATATCCTAAATATCCAGTTTCTATGTACTTTCTAACCTTACATTAGATAAAGTAATTTGATATTACCCTACGAGACAAAGTATGGAAATCATTTAACCGAATACCTTTCAAGCAAACGCCGATGATATAAGTATAAATAATAGCTCTCGAAATGAAGTAGAAACAAGTTCTGCACACTTAATAAAAACAGCAGAACCGATACGACTAAAAGCAAATCAAGGAAAAAAAACTTCAGTCTATATTGACTTACGGATCTGTATCCTGTTCGGTAACTAAGGAAGATGAAGAGAAGATAAACACCTTTGTAGGAAGAGTATTACACCGAATTTATGGCCCTTTAATTTACAACGGAGAATAATGAATACGGAAGAATTAGGAAATTTATCAAACATTTTAAAATGCCATCATTAGTGCGTATTTAAAGAGAAATGATTAATATATGCTAAACATATATGGAGGTTTGAGAGTATAGCAAACAAAATTTTTATTGAAAAATTGAACGGAAAAGGCCTAGGAAGAAGGCCTGTTTCGCGACACAAAAATGGGAAGAAGAGTGAAAATAGATCTTACAAGTATATTAGAAGAACAAAAATCGAAGACTGCATAGATAAAGAAACATTGAGAAAAGTTGTTGAGCAAGCGAATGTTCTACATGGTATGCAACAGCTGATAAAGAAGAAGAATTACCTAGTTTTTTGAGAAGTGATAATAAATGTGAGTAGTAGGAAATAATTAAAATGTTCCTCGTATGAATGAAAACAGAGCATATTTTTATTCTCACGTTACAATGATTATTAAGAAATATAACAGTCTAGACACATAAACAGTGATCATTGGAGCATTTAAAATAAACTACTTTTCAATTTTATTTGTGTTCGCTAATTTCCATACGTAATCAAATTACAGACAGAGGGATACTTGAAAGGAATTGAATGTGAATTCTACGAGATTTAAAAGCTCATCATGTGTGCTTCACTTTATTTGTTAATTAGTAGAGATAGTATTATTGTTGAAATTTATTAGATTTTCTACATTTATAACATACAAGAAGAAACCTTACATAATAGGATAAAAAAAGAATGAAAATATATAAAAAATATTCGTACAATATTTTGTAAATACATATATATAAATATATATATATATATTTAAAATTTATTTTAAAATTTAAAGGTAGAAGAGGTTATTATAATTTAAATATTTATAGAAATAATTATATAATAATTTACACCTTTGTGTTTACATACCTTGTCCTTTTTATCCAATACAAAACGAACATTGTATAGTTATTAAAATTATATAAAGGGTATAAATAGAAAACTTTACGAGTATATATCATCATACTGGTGCAGAACTGTATGATATTAGCATCAATAATAATAAATAATTAAATTTGTTAATTGTTTATGCACACATGCTTTTAACACAATGCTTGGATTTGGTTTATATTCGCTACGACAAGAAAAAATTGATATTTTTAAATTTTAAAATAGGTAATGTATTACAAATGTTCTAGTGCTGAAAATTGGAAAAAATATAAAAAATATTATTGCATTTATGTGTTAAACTTACCTGTTGCTATTTATTCAATACCACATGAATAAAATTTTCAGTTTTGAAAAGTACAAAAATCCAATTCACTGCAAGTATTTATTATTATAGAATACGAAATATGTGTTCTATTATATTAAAAATTTTTTTATATGATTCAGAACATGACATATCACTATATAAGGTAAAATTTATTTGTCGTTCATATTTTGACGACAAAAAACATCAGAATTTTAGATTTTAGATTCTAAACGAAGCAACGATAAATCTTGTTTTACATTTCCATTCAATCCATATTTTATTTCTGTGAACAAATATTCGACTGCTAACAACGCTCGAATGATATTATTCTGTTAAAAAGCATTATGTAGTTGGTAAAATATTTTCAACCTTTATCATTTGCTTCAGTAGTCTTCAATTGCGTAATTCACAAAATGACTAAAATTTGGATGAATAATTAATTTCTCTATAATTCATAAACATGGTACATAAAACCACGTTTATACTAAAAAATTATCCGCTTACGAAAAATATTCATAAAAGATATTGAATAAAAAGTTCAAGGTAATTTTTAATTTTTTTTAATATTTTAAATGTAATTTTAAATTTTCATAAGTGGTCGTGAAGCGTTGACGAATAATGAAATTGTTATTTAATTTTATATTATTTAACTGAAAAAATTTAATCATTAAAAAAAAGTAATATATTCTATTCCGTATCAAATTGAATTAATTGATTTAATATCCTAAATATCCAGTTTCTATGTACTTTCTAACCTTACATTAGATAAAGTAATTTGATATTACCCTACGAGACAAAGTATGGAAATCATTTAACCGAATACCTTTCAAGCAAACGCCGATGATATAAGTATAAATAATAGCTCTCGAAATGAAGTAGAAACAAGTTCTGCACACTTAATAAAAACAGCAGAACCGATACGACTAAAAGCAAATCAAGGAAAAAAAACTTCAGTCTATATTGACTTACGGATCTGTATCCTGTTCGGTAACTAAGGAAGATGAAGAGAAGATAAACACCTTTGTAGGAAGAGTATTACACCGAATTTATGGCCCTTTAATTTACAACGGAGAATAATGAATACGGAAGAATTAGGAAATTTATCAAACATTTTAAAATGCCATCATTAGTGCGTATTTAAAGAGAAATGATTAATATATGCTAAACATATATGGAGGTTTGAGAGTATAGCAAACAAAATTTTTATTGAAAAATTGAACGGAAAAAGGCCTAGGGAAGAAGGCCTGTTTCGCGACACAAAAATGGGAAGAAGAGTGAAAATAGATCTTACAAGTATATTAGAAGAACAAAAATCGAAGACTGCATAGATAAAGAAACATTGAGAAAAGTTGTTGAGCAAGCGAATGTTCTACATGGTCTGCAACAGCTGATAAAGAAGAAGAATTACCTAGTTTTTTGAGAAGTGATAATAAATGTGAGTAGTAGGAAATAATTTAAATGTTCCTCGTATGAATGAAAACAGAGCATATTTTTATTCTCACGGTAAAATGATTATTAAGAAATATAACAGTCTAAACACATAAACAATGATCATTGGAGCATTTAAAATAAACTACTTTTCAATTTTATTTGTGTCCCCTAATTTCCATACATAATCAAATTACAGACAGAGGGATACTTGAAAGGAATAGAATGTGAATTCTACGAGATTTAAAACCTCATCATGTGTGCTTCACTTTATTTGTTAATTAGTAGAGATAGTATTATTGTTGAAATTTATTAGTTTTTCTACATTTATAACATACATGAAGAAACCTTACATAAAAGGATAAAAAAAAAATGAAAATATATAAACAAGATTGGTACAATATTTTGTAAATACATATATATAAATATATATATATATTTAAAATTTTTTTTAAAATTTAAAGGTAGAAGAGGTTATTATTATTTAAATATTTATTGAAATAATTATATAATAAATTGCACCTTAGTGCTTTACATACCTGGATCTTTTTATCCAATACAAAACAAACATTGTATAGTTATTAAAATTATATAAAGAGTATAAATAGAAAATTATACGAGTATATTTCATCATACTGGTGCAGAACTGTATGATCTTAGCATCAATAATAATAAATAATTAAATTTGTTAATTGTTTATGCACACATGCTATTAACACAATGCTTGGATTTTCTTTATATTCGCTACGACAAGAAAAAAAATTGATATTTTTAGATTTTAAAATAGGTAATGTATTACAAATGTTCTAGTGTTAAAAATTGGAAAAAATATAAAAAATATTATGGCAATTATGTGTTAAACTTACGTCTTGCTATTTATTCAATACCACATGAATAAAATTTTTAGTTTTGAAAAGTACAAAAATCCAATTCACTGCAAGCATTTATTATTATAGAATACGAAATATTTGTTCTATAATATTAAAAAATTTTTTATATGATTCAGAACATAACATATAACTATATAAGGTAAAATTTATTTGTCGTTCATATTTTGACGACAAAAAACATCAGAATTTTAGATTTTATATTTTAAAGGAAGCAACGAAAAATCTTGTTTTACACTTCCATTCAATCCATATTTTATTTCTGTGAACAAATATTCGACTGCTTACAACGCTCGAATGATATTATTCTGTTAAAAAGCATTATGTAGTTGGTAAAATATTTTCAACCTTTATCATTTGCTTCAGTAGTCTTCTATTGCGTAATTCACAAAATGACTAAAATTTGGATGAATAATTAATTTCTCTATAATTCATAAACATGGTACATAAAACCACGTTAATACTAAAAAATTATCCTCATACGAAAAATATTTATAAAAGTTATTGAATAAAAAGTTCAAGGTAATTTTTAATTTTTTTTAATATTTTAAATGTAATTTTAAATTTTCATTAATGGTCGTGAAGCGTTGACGAATATTGAAATTGTTATTTAATTTTATATTATTTAGCTGAAAAAATTTAATCATTAAAAAAAAGTAATATATTCCATACCGTATGAAATACGGAAAGATGCAAAGATAAAGAAACATTGAGAAAAGTTGTTGAGCAAGCGAAGGTTCTACATGGTCTGCAACAGCTGATAAAAAGAAGAATTACCTAGTTTTTTGAGAAATGATAATAAATGTGAGTAGTAGGAAATAATTAAAATTTTCCTCGTATGAATGAATACAGAGCATATTTTTATTCTCTCGTTACAATGATTATTAAGAAATATAGCAGTCTAAACACATAAACAATGATCATTGGAGCATTTAAAATTAACTACTTTTCAATTTTATTTGTGTTCGCTGATTTCCATACATAATCAAATTACAGACAGAGTGATACTTGTAAGGAATTGAATGTGAATTCTACGAGATTTAAAACCTCATCATGTGTGCTTCACTTTATTTGTTAATTAGTAGAGATAGTATTATTGTTGAAATTTATTAGTTTTTCTACATTTATAACATACAAGAAGAAACCTTACATAAAAGGATAAAAAAAAATGAAAATATATAAAAAATATTGGTACAATATTTTGTAAATACATATATATAAATATATATATATATTTAAAATTTATTTTAAAATTTAAAGGTAGAAGAGGTTAATATTATTTAAATATTTATAGAAATAATTTTATAATAATTTGCACCTTAGTGCTTCACAAATAATAATAAAAATGTATGACATTCATATGAAATGTATGTGAATGCCGTCAAATATAATGCTACATAATTGATTTTATTTGAATCATAAGTTATTATTAACTAACATACATTTTCAATTTTTTTCTTAAAAATGTATATTTTTTACGACAAAAGCATTTGGATATCTGTCATTTAAATTTTCGAATATCGAAAGTCGATATAAAAATAATCTTTAATGACTTCGATTAATGCTACCGATATATTTATTACAAATCTAATTATATAATATTTATTTTGTTATGAAGAGATTTTGTTTAGATTTCGTAACAGGACAAATTACTAGATGGCGCTACCGTATGAGATGAGGCACATTGTGAGAGTGATTAAGGAGAGCATATCAACATGTGACCACGGTGCGTCAATAAAGGGCGGTAACAAGAAATCAACATTAGAAAACGTTACATCCCATGGGAAAAGGGCTCCCACGTGACAACGGAAGGAACTGTCAGGGACGTCAAAACACGGATATAACAGTGTGAAGACGGACATAACCAAACCCAGACGAAAAGGTCTAGAAAACCCAAACCGTAACCCAAACGAAAGCGCAAACGGACGACCTGTGTACGAGCGGACGAGACTGGTCCGCGGGGGACATACGAGTATATGGACCCCACCGCGGACCAATCAATCATCATTATAATAGCTAATATTTTTTTTAAATAATTTTGATCTAACCCCCCACTACTAATATAGACTCACGTCTGGTCTAGTAAAGGCAAAAACCGTCCACTCTAGCAAAGCAATCAATCATTAATACAAAACAACCTTAAAGACTAAAACAACGTAACCGTATAGTGTTTATTGGAACTCATTAATATATACATCAACCAAAACGAACATCCAACACAGACAAATCAAGTCGACCGTCAATACAAGCCGACCTGCTCAACATCCCGCATAATAAAACAGCAGTTCTCACTGCTACTCCTCAGGACAACAGCGCCCGCAGGTAAGCCGTCACGAAAGCGACGGAATTAATTATTTCGAATTAGTTGTCGTGAGGCCGCGCCCTCACACAGCCACAGCAATTCAGCAATTCAACCTTCCCTTAACATGCCAGCGAACGGTATGGGTAACAAAAAGCCACTCAAACGTAAGGTGGGTGGCTCCTTCGTCCGTCCTACCAAAACATACCAAAGACTATCCGACCTTCTCCCATTATAATCAATTCCACTTCGTGGTGAAAAGTTTCCCATTCAATATTTAGATTTCCGTACTTTAAACCGACTTCACTGACTGCAAAACGTCTTCTAACGAAGTATCATTAAAAACGTCCGAGCCTTCAACCTTTAAACTTATCCAAAAAACGCTACTCGACACCAAGAACAAATTCCATACGTACAACCTCCCTGAAGAACGCTCCCTCAAGGTTGTTCTGAAAGGTATACCCAACGAAATTACAAACGATGAACTAAAACTTGAACTTGAAAATCGATACTTCACCCCAACTTACATCCGCCGTTTCGGTACTCCCGAAAAACCCTTACCAATCTGCCTCGTGTACGTCGCTTCAAACCCCGCCGCGAAGGATATATTCCTCTTGAACAACCTGTTTTACTTACAGATAACTGTTGAACCCTTTAAAAATTCCGGCCCAACCCAATGCTTCTCTTGTCAACGCTTCGGTCACGGCTGTCGTAAATGTGGACACCCGCCGCGATATGTCAAATGCGCTGGAAACCACACGGCCTCGAACTGCATAAAAACGCGTGACCAACCTCCGACATGCTGCAATTGTGGTGAACAACACACTGCAAACTTCCGTGGATGCCCTCACTTTGTAGCGCAAATACAAACCGCGAAACCACCTATACAAACTACTATCCAACCAAAGACCCACAAATCGACTCCTTCTCCACCACCACCACTTGCCCTGCCAAAACCTGACACCTTGACATACGCTTCTGTAGCCTCGGGGATAACTTCGCCATCCTCGCAACCTACCCTATCACTTCCGCAATTCAACCTCTCTCTCATCCTAACTTTCTGACTAACCTCTTAACAGCTCTTTCAGACAACCAAGATCCCAAAACATGGATAACTTAAAAATCCTATACTGGAACTCCAAACTTAACCACAAACTGAACCAACTACACTCTAACAAAAGACTTAAATAATCTTACTAAACGAAACAAGACTATCTCCCTCTACCAGACTTCACATTCCAAATTACCTAACCTACAGACATAACCTGCCACCTGTTCGCGGCTCGCCCGCTCGCGGCGGCACGGCTGTTTTCATCCACCGTCGCGTCGGTCACCAACACGTAACTATTAACACGGTCATTCAAACGTCTTCCATCCTCATAAAATTTAACGTCCACTCATATTAGTAATATACAAACCGCCGGGTGCTATACTAATGACTGACGACTTAAACATACTAACTCAGGCCGCTGAATGACATATATCATAGAAAAAGCCTTTGATCGATTCTGGCATGAAGGACTCCTTTATAAACTTTAACTGCTCAATGTCTCCACTGAAATCGTCAAAATCGTTGAATCCTTTCTCATCGACCATATATTCCTCACAAAAATCGATTTTATATTTTAAAATGAGATTTTTTTAGTTTATTATAAAAGAATTACAAATATAAATAGGTAAAATATAAAATGTATATCTATATTTAATTAATAAAAATTTTCCTAATTTACAAGAGGATTGAAAGCATTTATGAAACAATTAATGAATTAATTGTATAATATCAGAAAAATTCAAGTGTAATAAAACATATAGTAATTTATTGATTTCCTTTCTATTTTTTTAAAATTATACAATAGCATACAATTTATAAAACTTATTTACTATGTGTTTTTGGCAACTAATTCGTTCCCCACAAAATTTGATATTTAGCCTACCAATTGTTATTCTTATATTGGATAAATCTAATATAAAAAAAATGCATATGATGAATCGTGAATTTCAAGAAATATAATATTAACGATTCATTTTATGAATACGACAATAACGATTTAAAAATAATTCATACATTTAACTGCCGTCGGCCGACAAAATGCATCACGATTTTATTTACGATATGATAATAAATAATAATTAACATATAATAAAAAATATTTCGAATTTATCGGTTACAATAACACAAACCACAAAGTATTTAAACTACACCTGGTGTATGTACACCTGTATACCGGCGTTTACAACATGTTACAACTGTAACAGCGACACCAATGCAACACCGCGATTCAAGAATTTCAGCAGCAAAAACACGCCAACACGACGTGGTAAAATTTTCTAATTTACGCACTATCATACGGTACAATAAAACAAAATATTTTGTTCACCAACACGATGAAAACGGTCGTCGGTAGATACGTAAAAATTCCGAGGTATATTTCGGCGAACGGACACACGCAATCGCGACAACTGTCCGGCGACTACTATTTTAATATTAATATCGATAATAACCTTGTTGGTTGGGGAGCAGAATAGGCTAACAGTAGCTCCTAGTTGTCGTAAGAAGTGACTAAAAGGAGGTAGTGGAGGAAAGCCGTAGCCGCTACTATCGACCATTGGCGATTTCTGAATCTGATCTAATGGCAATGGAAGGGTTTGGTGCAGGCAGCTTAGGCATCTTCTAAGAACTGACTGACTAACTGCGATGCAAAAAGCAAGAGGAAACTACTGCATTATATTTCCTGAGCAAAATGATTCTTGATGATGAATAAAGTAAAGTTAAAAAATCCTGGAGGTAAAATAGTCCCCCGTTCGAATGTCCGGGTGGGGATTAACACTACTGTTGCATCAAAAAAGAAGAAGAGAATTGCTGCATGGAATGTGAGATCTCTAGGGATATGTGGAAAATTAGAAAATCTCAAGTTGGAAATGAAGCGTTATAATATTGATATACTAGGCATGAGGGAAATAAAATGGCCTGATCAAGGGGATTTTTGGATGATTATAGGATAATTTTTGCTGGGGATGATAATAAGATAGCAAGTGTAGGTATAATTTTGGATAAAGACATGGGAAAATGAGATACCACCGTGATCCAATACAATAGTCGAATAATTGCTATTAATATTGATGCAAAACTAGTAAACGCCTTCATTATACAAGTATATATGCCGACCTCAAGTCATGGAGATGATAAAATTGATGACATATATGAACAAATCAACAAAGCTATAAAGTCATCAAAAGAGAAGGATAATCTAATAATTATGGGAGACCGGAATGCATTTGTGGGAGAAACACAACAGCAAGGTATTTTAGGTACTTTTGGATTGGAGAAAATAAACCAAGAAGGTGAGAGACTATTAGAGTTTTGTAAGGAACAAAACTTGATCATTACAAACACACTATTTTTACGGCCAAAGCGTAGAAGATACACGTGAACTATAGCAGGAGGTTGTACTAGATATCAACTAGATAACATAATAGTAAGGAAAATGTATCAAAGTCAAGTAAAACAAAGCAAAAGCTACCATGGTGCAGATATAGATAGCGACCATAACTTAGTTACTCGTATAATGGAATCCACTTTAAGCCTTAAAAGATTAGTAAACAAGCAAATTACAAGGAAAAGATGGTATTTAGACAAATTAAAAAATGAAGAAATAAGACATAATTACAGTAAAAAAGTAAATAATAAGCTAAAAAAATTGCAAAAAAAGATCAGAATAAACTGTATGGAATAAATGAAGAATGACAATCGTTAAAAGGAACAGTCACAAAAGCAGTGAAAATGAATTTAGGAACTGAGAGGAACGCCTAGATAAAACCATGGATAACTAATAAGATATATAATTCTTATAGAAGAACGAAGAAAATATAAAAATGGGAAAAATGACGAAGATAAAAGAAAATACGAAGTTTATAGAAACATGATTATAAGAGAATCAAAGAAATAAAAGGAAGGATGGCAGAATGATAAATGCTTTGCAGTAGACCATTGCCTTGCTAAAAGTATGGGAGATAAGGCGTACAAAATTATAAAAAGATTTTTTAGTGAACATATAAATAGGTCAACCATTTTGAAAAGTAGTGATGAAAAATTTATAGTTGATGAGGAGGAGAAACTAAGAATATGGAAAGAATACATAGAAAATCTATATAGAAACGAGCTAGCAGACACAGCACAATTATCCTTGACAATGTGGGAGAATACGCAATACAACACAGGAGGTCATCTATATTAAGAAAAAAATTTGAAATAACCTTAAAGGAATTTAAAAATAATAAGTCACCTGGGATAGACAACTTAAACGGAGAACTATTAAAAGCCTTAGATCGTTATGGAAAGGATATTTTATTTAGAATAATAGAAAAACTATAAGAAACAGGGGAGATTCCAAAGATTTCGAAAAATGCGTTATGATACCCATTTAAGAGAGAGACATCAATAATCATTTAACAAATCTCCGGATTGTAAAAAAAAAAAATTGATAATTTTATAATTTATGCACTTATTGTTGTGACCCATAATTTTTATTATGGTATCACCGCTATGAATATATAGTGCTGGATAAAAGTCTGAACACTTTGTATTTTCAATATTTTTGATATTTTATTTTGATAGTATTTATAAATAAATGTCTTAAATAGTTATTTGGTTATTATTTATTACGGTAAAAATGCATATGTTCTCTGGCATATTTTTTTGAAATAATTTACAATAAAGAATAAATGCCTACGTAATAAAGCATATTCTAAATAATAATGGAAATATAATATTTTATAACTATATGTCAAAATTCAAAAATATAAATAAAATACACAATGCATCATTATCTTAGTCGTCGCTGTTGTTGTTATATTTATTATTTTTGTTTTTGTTTTTATAAGTATACATTTCTTGGACTATTTGACATTAAATTCCGCTTTTAATGTATAAATTTACAAATACAGAAAAATCTGAGACAGTCTAATTATTTCAAATGCATAATATAAAAAAATATTATTCTTACTTTGAACCATAGCGTTTAAAATGAAAAAAACAGTCAAAAGCACAACAATGGTTTTACATTTAAATATTGCCATTATCCTACAATTCCTGTGTAAAGTATAACTGTAAAAGTAAAATGCGTAGTATTTATGTGGGTATTTCTGGTTGAAAACTGAAAAAAGAATAATGGAAAGAAACGATGGATGTTAATATCACTGAAAGGAATACCGAGCAAAATATACTACACACTTTTTTTATATTTATTTTGTTTTTATATGAAAATGAAACATGTGTTCGAATGTACATTTGTTGTTTAGTATATATTATATTACACACAGGTTTCTTTTTTTTTTTTAAATAGAGTAAACAAATAAATGTGGTCTTAAAAATCCACAATACAAACATATTCTATATAGATATCCTACACCAAAAACCACATCGTGAATTTAAAACGATTCAAAAATTAAATTACATTTAACAATTATTAAATCTCAATTTCGTATATCATTTCCAAACAATAACTCATGTGAAGAACAATAAATTATTCATATAAATTTATTAGTAAAGTATTAAACAAATTCATAAATATTTTAATAAAGAATAATTTTTAAACCCTTATAAAAAGACGTAAGAAATGAAGGCTTCCGAATACCTATATTATTTCAAAAGTGATTACTTACAAAACAGTAATTAAATGCAAAATAATTGTCAAAAATGGCTTTATAATATTCATAAATATTTAAAGAAATATTTCGTACAGTTTTTTATGTCTTCTTATACTTGATAAGTATTAATTAAACCTAAATTGGTAACAAATGTTTTCAACGTATGTGCTATGTCTACATTTATTCCAGACAATGCTGACTATTCATTATAGTAAGTTCATTATACTTAGTGAGTCGCACCTGAATTTCCAGGAATTATACATGATACTCACTAGGGTAAAGGCATGTTTACATTCACAACTTATAATAAAAACCAGTATTCGATAGAGTACGCCGCTTCTGTTTCAATGCCATAAATATCGATAATTTAAAAAAATATTTAACGCACCTAAATTTCTTCACTTGGCACATATTTAAAGAATTTGATAATTCTAAAAAAAGCATCTTCCATCAAGTAGTACAGTTGAATACAATAGATTGAAATTAATAACATCAGGTAATCGTAATTACAGTACTGATTTCATTAAATTTGGGTTTTAAAATTACGCAATTAATGAAATAGTTCAACCACAATGCGTCGTATGTGGAGAAATAAATATAATAATAAGCCACATACTATCGGTGAAAATATTATTCTGTCCGCTGCTATAGATATGTGTGCAGAATTATTAGGAATAGAAGCGAAAAATAAATTAAAAATAATACCAGGTTCAAATAATACTGCTCAGAGACGCATTGTTGATATTAGCGAGAATATAAAACAACAATTATTATACAGATTAAACTCAAAAGCTATATCTTTATATGTCCTAACCTAACACGTATTTAAAATAAAAATAGAACAAGCCAGACACAAGGTAATCTAATGTCAATAATGATACTACGTTCAGAAAATGATATCTTACAAAATATTGACTTAAATCAAAGTTTGCAACAGTTTGTAACATATAAAGCGAGAAAAAACTGTAATAATAAAAAAAATATTAAAAATTAGAAAATTAAAGTAAGATTATATTACATATGTATTTAGTAAAGTTATTTGTATAATACCTTTTTTTATTTTAATGAACGTTTAAAATTTGAAAAGGGTCAATTTGATAACATATGCCCCAGGACCTAATGTAACGCTTAATCCGGGCATGCATCTCACTCTACAAGAAACCACTCCCATTTTCAGGTTCCCTTTCATTCTACCTCCTACAGCTATAATCACCCTATACACTGCATGCTTCGCTACTGAATGGTTCTTAATTCTGTGGCCTTAAATTCAATTTGCTTGTTTTTACTTATACATTATATCACTTGTCCACTGGGCGTTTGTAAATAAAATAAATGAATTTCTAATTTACAGTTTTTCTCAAACTTTTTAAGGTGTTGTGTACATTTTTAAAATTGAAATTTATGCATAAATTTTAAATTATAAGATGAAAAAAATACTACTTAAAATAATAAAGATAATAAACTCGTGATTTTCCTGTCGATTATTGAAAAATATTTTAATAGTCACTTAAAATAATAAAAAAAAAATCCCTAAATGTCAATGAATGCCTAAAAAAAACTAAAAAAAACCGAAAAAAAAATTCAAAATAGAAGATATTTATTTACATTCATATGTTATTTTTAGCTAGAAAAATATCAACAAAACGTTGTATATAAATAAAAAATGCAAAAGTCGTCAAAATCCGGGCTCTATAAGTTATTATATTTTTTAGCTTTTTCTTTTAATGTGTATATACAATATACGAATATATGAACAACGATCATTATAATTTTCGATATCGGAAAAATAAATAATTATTTGGGTTATAAATAATATTGGAAAAATGATAAAAAAAAATTTATTCATTCTTCACGTTTCTCTAAACGTTATCATGACGATATATCATTTGGCCATAAAGAAAATAACAGCCACTGGATTTCAAGGAGCGCGTGAATTTTCGTCGTTTTTTTTTTTTAATTTCCTTTTTCGCGTAACGCTAAAGAACAATTTGCCATTCGAAAAACAGTGACCGGTGTTAGACGATTTTCTTATTTCTTTTAATTGGTACTCGCGCCGCCATTCCGCGTGTATTGACGCGTATTATTCACGCGGCGCAGTGAACTGTACAAGGGGGACACGAAGATTTTGTCGTATAATATGAAAGAAAAGAAAAATTGTTTTTTCTTCTTTTCTTTTGTACCATTATACGTGAGGGAGCGCGTGTACTTACCATTTTAATTTATTATGTTTGAAAAAATGCAATTTCCTCGTCACGGTCACGGCGCGGTCATAATCCCTGCCACCGCTGCGGAGTGGGCTACAAAAGAAACGCGCGTGCACTGTCGCGGGCGCGGATTAGAAATAAATATACTGAAAAGAAAGGGGGTGGAAACGATGAACGGCAACGGGTGAGTAATCCGAGAGAGAGAGAGAAATTGTATAAAAACAAAGTAAAACGAACGCGCTCACCGCGTTGCTAGTCTGCGTGTATTTTAAATTCGCCGCGGGATTATTGTAAAAGTGGGCGGGCGGGTGTGTACGCAATGTAAAGAAAGGGAAAAACGCGTCCGGTCAATTAACGATGAGCGAACGAGCGGGCGAGACGGCGAGAGGAAAAACGCGGCGATTAAAAATGTATAAAAATAAATAATATCAGAGCGGCGGGCGGGCAAGACACTCGTCTCATCCGCACTGTCACCCGGTGGTAATGGCGGTGGTGTGGTGATTTCTCGGATGTTTTTTTTTTCGTTGTTGTCTTGGACGCGCGCTGACGAATAACGCGACTCGCGCGATTCCATCGACGTCGCAAATTAAGTGGCCGGGATTAAAAAAAAAAAAAAAGAACTCGCGAGCGGGTGAGAGAGAAGGGGAAAAAAACCCGTAGGACACGGAGAAGCAGGACGAGAAGTAATAAGAAAAAAAAAACGCGGGCATATACCCTGCAATAACAATATTGTAATATTGTGTAATATAATCACACAGGCAGAGGGAAAAGAAGAAATGTTATATATATGTAAGAGTGGTGTGAGGAAGAGGAGGGATTTTTTTTTGTCGTATCGAAGACACATTTTTTTTTATATATATACACATTAAAATTGGATCCCACGAAACGTGGTCGTCGTCGAATGATATTTTTTATTTTTATTTCCCCACCCCATCGACCCGTCGTTTATTTTCTTAATTATCGGGTTAAGACGGGGATTACTGACTCGTTTTTATTTTTTACTCTCCCGTCGCAATGATCACGTACTGAGCGCAGCTTCGTACATAATACCACATATTCAAATATACACAATATTATTATACTCCCTGTGTACTGTAATTTACGGTTATATGAAGTGTGGGCGCGTACACGTATTTCACATAATATAAAACGGCAGCGGTCCCGGTCCGAGCAGTACGCGCGTTTATGTTTAAAATCGAAAAAATTAAAAGCGTCACCGAATTTCCGCATTAGAACAGTGTTCGGAGTCTGAAATATTTTCTCATTGATACGCTTCACTCATTATAGCAATGCCGTTAACAGGAATTTCATATTTCAGTTCGGGCATTCATAATTACTTTGATTTGATTTCAAAAAACAAAAAGTGTAAAAAACATATATTATTGATTTTATATAAACAATAGCAATAGTCAATTTTTCTTGTATTTTTGGCTAAATATCAACATCAATAAAAAATATTATATTTCAGAAATCACACAATTATTAGATTCTGAGTGAAGTGAAATATGCATTGGTTTCACAATAATGTATTTTAGTTATTATTGTCTATGTGAAATAATTCTACCAGAAGTAGTGTTCTAATTTTTACAGTCACACTTTTTTTCCGGTAGAAAATTCCATCTAGTTGATACTTTAGGTTTTCAAAAGTGCTTGATAAGATAACTCAAAAACTACCAACAAATTACATAAAAACGTAATTTCGTCGTCAACAATTATCCTATTTATTTTAAAACTAATGAATATAGAAATTTGAAATATTCATCGAATAACTATATCTATGTTATATCAAGGAAAAAAAATTTTAAACCTTTTCTTTTAATTTTGGACTATTTATGGCAGTCATAAGTTTTGACGTATATAATTCATCATAAGGGATAGTTTTTGTTATGTATCCGAAATATTACACTAAAGCTCCGCTCAGAATCATTTTATCGAATGAAATGATTTATCATTGTTTTCAAATATATAATGATAACAATAAACTCTAAAAATTTTATCCAAGTAATTCACTTAAGCACCATTTACAACATTCCGCGACTCGCTACCTTTTTTAATCTTCTTTGCGTCAATTACTGTGTACTGTGTAGTATCTATGTTTTATTACTAATAAATAATTTTTAAATAAGTAAAAAGCCATGGGGATGTTTTAGATGTCACTTAAGTCAATTATTTAAATAAAGAATTTAGATTTTTATTATTATTGTTAATTTGAAAGCAATGATAACTACGACGTCAATGGACGTAATAGGACTAATATAGGAGCGTGTTTATAATGCAACAAATTTTAACATTGTTGGTTAAATTTTGTGAAATACTTTCTAATGTAGATATTTTACCAGACAACGTTTTTGAAATTTTCGTCATGATATGAAAACCAATGTCATAATATGGAAACATACAACCGATCACACAATTTCAAACTGCTCTACCCGTGTTTTTCAGAACAATAAACTAGATTTCCTGCTTCTAAACCCAGAAGCCATCAAATTGAACAAAAACCTAGACATATTTGTAGACCTGTAATATTCTGAATTAACAATATCTTCTACTTTTATCTTCTTACCTTATCACAGTTTGACCATATGCCAATTTCATCCTATGTTTATTTTTAATTAAAATTTTATTTTATCCCAACCAATTTTATTTTATGTTATATATATTCTATATCATTTGTTGTTTTTTTTAATTGCTGTTTCGATGTATTACACCATACGAATAAATAAATTGTCTGCTAGACGTTTCGGATATTTGTACTACAGGTTTACCACGGTTTTTCTCTCCATTTCAGTTAATATTTTTAAAATATATGCAAGATAAAAAAAACAAAAACTTCAGACAACACGCACGGTATGAATTATACGCATAAATTGCGTCATCGTCGTAATTTATTATAATAATGAAAAATGTATGACGACTTTATGCGGATTTGTGCGAGCTTAATTGCAGTGTTATCGCGTAGTTTTAAAATTAATATTTTATTACCAACAGTGTTAACTTTTATGTTTACTATTAGCTGACTGGTGTAATAATGACAATGTGTCAAATTAACACTATTAAAAAAAAAAATAAATGCGTTTCGTTAAAATATCAGATCGGCAGAACCTTTGAAAATTTAAAATATTTTACACTTTATACGAAGCGTTTTCACTTTTAAACTGTTATATTTATTTGTATAAATTAGTAGTGCGAAATGTTTTTTATTTTCATCTGATAAAAGAACCTATTTTACAATCTATGATGCTTCTATACGTAGTAAAGCAAATAAGGTAATTTTGAAATTTATAATAAAAACGAACGACAGGCATAACACATCAGGTGAGAAATAGTTAAGTGACAAAAACTCAAAGTGTTCTTTTTAATGATTGTATAATATTTATATCATTTTAGTTTATCGGATTTTATATCCGTTATATATATATATATATATATATATATATTATATATACATATATGATTTGTATGTTATGTATATAATGAAATCTCTAATATTAACGGGTTTGCATGCGTTGGTAATTTTAAGTAAATTGTTTTTTTTTGCGTTTATCACTATTATATTCTGGATTGTCATCAATATGAATGGATACAGATTTAAAATATTTGGAATACTCTTTTTTTATAGTATATGGTTTTTTATTACTATTCATACATAAAATTTTAACACGTTTTTCTTCATAATATGATCTGATAACGACATTTTCATACATATAATCCGTCAATGATTCGTATAAATATTAGAAGCGTTCATGTATACGTGACAGTTGACTGTATAATAATAAAATTTAGTTATATCTCATTGAAATTACATAATATTTATTTTTTCGATATCTCTGATTCTGCATCTAAATAACATACGCTTTAGAAATAAGTCATATTTTGTATGTCATAGGATATTTTCATCTTATCTTGTTTCTACCATATTATGTAGTATAATAATAATTTGTCTGTATACGTTGAAAGAAGTTTCGGTTTGTTAAAAATGTTCGCGATTTCTTTTTATTTATTTTATATTAAAATTTGTACATATTATTTATTCAGTATTCATATAATAGTGCAATAGATACATTTTATTCGCGTAATTTATACGTATTAATAATAGATCATTGTTACGATTATGTTGTTTTACGAATTGGATCATCACGTTTGGATTTTTCATCAAGAATGGGCATTTGAAGATTCTTGTCCAGAAGTTGTAGGTACTTAAACATCTTATTATACTTATTGCTTTTGCGCATTTGAACAATTCGTTTGTTATAATGTCGTTTCAGTACCTTTGTTATTATTATTATCATTATTATTATTATTATCATTATTATCATTATTTTACATAAGAATTATACAATCTACATTCTGAAATGCAAAAGTCGATTTCATGCCTTTGTATATGTATTTTTATCAATTTATTATTAAATGAATTGTATCTATGTCATAGAAAATTGTTTAATAGATAATAATTTAGGTAATTAGTAGAAATAATTCATTATGACCCATAACAATGATGAAAAATACTATTTAGTACATGACAATAAATGAATATCAATCTTTATAAAAGATCGAATAGGACTACGACGGACTAATTTTATTAATTCTTTACTGACTAAATGCACTTAACTGACCATCTCAAATTAAACGTATACTTTTTTTATAAATTAAGTTTGTATACACGTGTATCGTCACTAATGGAATTTGTTTAAGTGCGTATGCGAAACTATTATATAATAATATTTTAGTATGCAAATATTTAGCAAGCTGCATAACCGATTTCATTATGCTTTGCATAGGTATTAATATAAATATTCCACCTCCTTTCCATTTGCTAAAAATCACTTGATGTCTGGTTAGTATCTTGAGCCGAGGTTAAATTTTTTTAATTAGGGGATAAGTGTTTTATTAGGTATCTTTTATTACTAAGTAGGTGCAAAATAAAGTAAACATTTATACAAAAACTAAAATTATCCTATTTGTTTAATAAGCCAATATTGTTGTAGCACTTGTATTATAACATAGTTATAATACAAGTATTATATAAGTATATATACTGATTATTATATTATTATACGTAAATTGTCTGTTGTTGCGTTCACGCTCTGATGTCATATTTTTATCATTATACCAGTCACATTCGTGCCACATATATATTTATACAATAGTTATTTTCTTATTCACATTTATTATGCCCATTTATAAAGATTTAAGATGCCTTAATATTATTGGATATCATGTATTTAGGTTAGGTCAGATATATGCTGACGGTTTAAAATAGTAATAAATTATATTTAAATAATTAATATAATCAATTTTGAGTGTTATTTAAGATGTATTAATTGCTTTTGAAGGAAATAATGTAATAAGTTTGTTTTTTTAATTATAGTTTATTGTTAAAATATTGTATAAAGAAAATATTAACCGACTAAAAAACATCAATATGTAAGTAATTATCAATGAAATAGTTGTAATCAGAGTGGTAATAAAAGTGTAAAGGATAAAGTACCCCCATACTTCTTTGATTTTCGTCCGTTTTGTGTGCCTAACTAATTTTTAAAATCCCTCCTCCGATATTTTGGCCTGTATTGTGTTGACATGAGATGATTTGACTCAGGCGCGGATCCAGGAATTTTAACAAAGGGTGTTCAAAAAAAAAAATTGGTTATACCTTTATATTTTGTTTAAATTTATTAAAGCTAAATTTCATCTCAAACATTAGTATTAATTGAATATAAACATAAAAATAACATTAATTTTTTTACATATACTCGTATTGTAATTGTAATTTTCATAATTGTATTTTACTGAATTTTTCACAAACTTCTTGTGGAGTAATTTTAATATCCCTATGACTATTATTTTATTGGTGGCTTAGACGACATTGGGTGTCCAAACATCCATAACCTCTTTCCTGCACCTGCGCCTGATTTAATTTTGACGTTGAGTTTTATGTACATTTCTAAACGAATGTGTGATTCGATTTATATTGATTTTACTTATTTTGACATGGTGATTGATACTGACCGTCTTCACGACGTTATGTGAAAAAAACAACAATGTATTATACATATATAAATTATTGTGGACAAAAAAAAATGTTTGAATAAGATGAATTTGACGAGTTAGTATTATATAAACTTATCGAGAATATCGTTTTAGATAAAATATTAGGTTAAATAATAATAATAATAATATTGAACGGCTTTTGACGACAACAGCGCGATAGTCCTTTGATGTGGACCTTACGGTCAACCGAAAATTCGATTACTTTTCAGATGGGCCTCCATTGTGTGTACATTTACGTATACATACGTATACACACGTGCACAATATATAGATACACATATATGTATACCCATCCGTACACAATATAATCGCTACTCCGAGTAAAATCTAGACGGTTAATTAGCCGGTCCTTTAATCATATATCAAAACATAAGATAATTTTATTAAAAGCTCCATCGATACGTGGAAAATAATACGAATAATGATAATACGCGGTTTGTACGGATAACTCTTAAATCGTATATTAGACGCGACGTGTACTTATACAAATAGATGATATAATATAATATCGTCGACGACAATTTATGTTTGAAACGGTTTAAAAGACAAATATTTATATTATACGTATGTATACTGCACCATATACAAAATGCTCTTTTGATCTCACGGAGTGACTAATAGGAAAACTTTACTCGACTATGCATTAAATCTGTAAATATATATATATATATATATATATATATGTATTCAACGGTCCAAAATAAATTAACCAATCGTCACATTTTTGTTAATAATAAAATTATAATAATATGATTACCTTAAACTTGTTAAATAACATAAAATAAATCAATACTTACAAATGTAGTACTACATGGTCGTGCATACATAAGTGAGCGTAAGTGGAAAGTAGTATTTTTTTTTCAATAAACTTATTTAAAATAAATAATATTTTAATAAATAATGTGTTTTACATTTTTCTTCCGATGCAGCGTTCACTAATGTACACACAATAATACATACGAAAATTGTTAAGTAAAGCTGAATAAAGTTAAAATGTAAAATCGGTAAAATAGTTCATTTTAGGAATATTTCAAATATCTATAGAGTACATTCAGCATCAATTGTCAAAGTAAAATATTTTACAAGATAGATCAAAATAAATTAAAGGAAAACAACTAATAAGTACATTTTTACATAATTTAGATATACATATTTACAATAGAAAATGTAGAATTTTCGGCATTACTGATATTAATTTTCATATTTAATCCCAAACTTTTATTATTAATAACTTGATCACTAAAATTGTTGAACATAGAATCCTGTGTAGAGAAATTCAACATAAATTATTATTTTATAAGATAAAATATTTTTTTTCGGTATTTTATAGCCTATAGATTACAATATATCTTTACATTTAAATATAAAATTGTAAGTTTTTCAAGAAATCTAAAGTGCATTGAAACTAATTTATTAAAGAAATTAATTTCAATAACATTTTTTCTTGTTTCTTAGATGGCCACAGCCCGCGGCCCACTTTGCTATGAAATAGTAAGTACAGTGGTCTAGTCCGGCCCTGTCCGTACGCATATAAAATATATATTATATTATATAATAATAATATAATAATAATTTTTTTTTTAATTCTGCGTAAAGCAAAGGAGCTTTGGGTTTTACAATGACATTAATTTTTTTCTGTGTACAAATTTTCCACTAGAAGCAATCCTTTGGTCATTAAACTTCACGTATCCATTTTCTAGTTGCAAATTTATACTAGTAATATTTCAGAAAGAACATTTTTCGATTTTTTAATAACTGATAAAAAACTTGCGTTAAAAAAAAAAACGGGATTTTGTCAAAATTCATTCAAATTCGTCTAGCATTTCAAAAATTTTTGTTATGGATTCCGAGTTTTGGAATTTTCTCCGAATATGTAACTTTATATTACATATACGTAAATATATTTCATTAATGTTCCCCAATTTTGGGCTATTTATAACAATTATTAGATATTCAGCCATATAAGGCATAAAAGAAGTAATTTTTGCATTAAAGGCTAAATATTCCATATAACATAGACCCTACATTACTTCAAATGTATGTATATAAAAAAAATATTTTATATATCCTGTCATTTATTTTTAATTACTATTTAAAAATTGTTTTGGATATTATTTTAATAGAAAATTGCAATTGAAATTAAACATATTTAGCTAACAAACTTTATTTTAGGAAATTATATTAAAATAACGTATTGCATTGTAAATTATATACTCCATACACATACTATAATGTAGTAATGTGCACAATAGTGCACATAATATGTATATACGCAAATCATTTACACCACAAGGACGCTACCAGAGGGACTAAGAACTATGAGCACTAAGAATGGGAGGAGACATTTTTTTCTGGGAAGAGGATTCATGACAAATCTTTTTCGATGAGGGCAAATATATACTCGTATATTATTATTACTATATTTGGGATTTTCATTATGATAATATTATTATTGAAATTGGTATTTTGGTATACCTATATGTGTTGAGGGCATTTAGTTAAATCATATAATTTAAGTAGGTAAACAAATAGAAAATAGTGGAAGATTTTAATAATTATAATAATATTTTTTGATAAACTTATGAAAAAATTAAATTATAGTAATAAAAATCACATATATAGATTTTTTAATATTTTATAATAAATTAATAAACTATAATAAACTGTATAATTGACTTATTTATTAATAATTATGTACAAGATTTTTAATTTTTATTAATTTAAAAAATTTTCACAAACTTGAATAATTTTTTTTTTATTATAATAGTAAAATAAGCGTTTCTTATTGTATAAATATTGTAGCAAAACTTTCACTTTTGACTACGTTAAAATGTAAATGTTTGAAAAAATAAACTCAAATTAAATTATAATACTTTATATATGTATTTTAAAAAATTCAAATAATTGTATACAATAATACAAATTTAAAAACAAATTATAATAGTGAGCAATTAATATTTATATATTATTTTTAGTGTTTCAAATAACGTAGCAGACGTGTCTATATTATTTTATAATTTAATATTGATCCTTAAAAAATATAAATAAATAAGTATTTAAAAATGTCACTGTGAATTTCGACCGTATGATAAGTATAACACGAGTGTAGTGTTGATTCGTCTTCTTCTTCTTTTCAGGTCGGTCTTCAGCTTTATATTCCCTTCTCTTCCCAATAATTAGTAATTTGTATCATCTTGTCTGTGATATCACCATAAATTTTTCTTTTCTACATTTACTGGTAATAATTAACATGTAAACAAATTGTCTGCATAATAATAATATTGATATTCAGTATAGATTATTGAAAATGCTTAATTATTATAGTTTCCTGATAATATTTTTAATATAACTAGCTGAATTACTAGTATTTGCCCGTAAACAATTTCACCCGGTGTTAGAATTATTAAGGTGTGAAATGTAACAATCAAATATATAAGTATTACCAGTCGTCGTTACTGTTGTTAGATTATTCTGTTTAAAAACTTTTCATAATCTTTAGAAACTTTATATATTATCTATATAATATGTAGATAACTAATTTGTAGTTCATGGCTTTTTCCTCCGTATAAACAGTTTTCCTACAATTTTCAAACCCCTATTTAATCTTTGTAGGGGTAAAATTTTTAAAAACCTATTCTTAGCGGAACAGATAGAAATCGGCAAATAAATAAATTTTTGAAATTTAAATTTTCGTCTTGGTTTTAAACATGTAGAACAAAACCAAATTTAGGTGCTTCACGGTGCTTGCCTTATATTGCCTCCCCTTAAAAGCGCTACTGTTCTGATCCCAGCGCACTAGGATATTTTTCAATCTATGCCTAAAATTATCTGCGTAAATTATTCTACAAATATACTAAACAAACTGTATCACGATATTTTCGATAGTTTTTCCTTGATGTGCGAAGACAGACACGAAACGAATTACTATTTTATTTATATAATAAATATATATGAGTACATTACGAGACGTGTATAGTTTTAACTTTTTACGATACTGAAGAGTTTTGTACGTTTTCACTAAAGTGATAAAGTGATTAATTAAAAATAATAATACTTCTTTCCCCTCCAATATATCACAGCGCGAGAAGTCAATGTATTTATATATCTCTAATACCCGTAGTATACATGTGTCTATGTTATATGATTATCATTGCGATAAATAATTAGTGCAGGTTATTGTTTGATTAAATGTAATAAATTAACAATTTCATAGGAAACACAAAAACACATACAAACATACTGGACATAATATAACTTTGCGCTATCGATCGTTAAATTAAAAAAATTGATGGTTATTTAAATAAATACATTCACAAACATTAATAATGCCAAAAACAAATATATAGATAACTTTTTTTTATCAAAATGAACACATATATAAAATCCGGAATGATTTGTTATCATTTTTTTATTAATATTATATTCACGTTATGCAGCAGCTCATCATTTGAACATAAAACATTGGACACGGCCGGTCATATTACCGTCTTTTTTTATAATCGTGCGGTTCACTTCATTCGAATTCTTATCTTATAGTGAAATTATATATAACATTTAAAGTAATTTAAAGCGGTATAGTTCGCTTCGAAAAACCAATAATGGTAAGAATATTAAAATTTTTATATAATGTCAAAATAAACGTATGCTATATAATATTATACTTTAAGTATGATTTCGAAATAATGATATTTCCTAGTTTTTCTTTCTAACAATTAGTTTGATGTCAGAGTACGACTACTTTCAACATTACATAAACATTTTAGTGATTGAAAATTGAGTGACATAGGCTATATTTGATTGTGATTAATATTATTTTTTAATGTAAAATAATAATATTACGAGAAAAACTGGCTGATGCGTTGATTTGTCCACGCATACTAACTATAGGTGAATATTCAAAAATATTTTTCTTTAGTAGTTCTATAATTCTATAATAATTCGATATGTAACAATAAAATATTGGAAATATGCCTTTATACATAGCGAGAATTTATTTATTTATAAATCGGATGTAATACTGACACGTATGTACGACAATAATGAGTTGTCAGTTTTTGTCAACGAATATTTACCAAAATTAGTCACAGATTAAAGTCACAAGGTTATAATGCAATTATTAACAGTGTAATAAATATCAGGAGTAAAATGTTTTTTCTGGATGCCCCAGGAAACTCTAGGAAAGTATTTCTCACAAATTTGGCATTGGCAAAAGAAAAAAAGTCCGGGAAAAATGCGATAGCCGTTGCTTTTTCAGGAATTGCTGCAACTCTATTAAATAATAGAAAAACACCCCCACCAATTGATTTTTCCCTATTTTTTCTACAGATAATTAGTACGTAATTAGTATGACTTTGTAGGCATAATACTTAAAATTTGTATACCACTTGTTTAGCAAGAAAATCGATTTTTTTGGAGGGGCTGTAGAAACGTTTCCCTAAACCTCCCCAAACACTTAGACCCAACTTTTTTTACAGACAATTACGTAAATAGTATAAATTTGTATGCCACACATTTTTTTTGGCTAAACAAGTAGCATACAAATTCATACTAATTACGTACTAATTATCTGTAGAAAAAAAATTGGAACAAATCAATGGGGGAGGTTGAAGAAACATACGTTCAGATGTGTAACTAAATATTGCATATTAGTCACTCTTAGTACTGTTTCATTGAATATAACACTTTCAATGAACCATATAATGTATACGAACACGATAACAGAACTAAAATATTTATAACACACATAGTCCATACAGATTACACGAGGGTCACAGTTTGTTGTTTTGAGCATAAATATATATATTATATATATATATATATATATATAGTTAATAAGTAGAATTTTCTCAAACATTGAAATTAGCGGTGATTGAAATACTCGTATATATGACAATAAAAACCGTTTCGTGATAACATTGCACAATATATTAAAGAAATGATAACAGGTACTAGCCATTAACATTACTTCTATATTGTATTAGGAAATGTCATCATTTTCTAGAAATTGTCAACAATTGCAGTAACATATTTATTATTGTACTAAATATTTGTAGCTTGTGAATGCTTACAAACACACAAGTGAATGTCGACAAATGACAAAATCATCAGTGAATATTGACAAATTAATTATACTTTGAAATACATTATAGTAAATGTACATCACAAAACACTACAAATGCTGAAAGTTTAAACCAAACACAAGTACATATCATGGAGAATTAATTGTATTAATAATTATTAAAATAATATACGAGTATATATATAATACCATCAGATTAATAATTTGAATATAATGTGGTGATAACATTATTGAGAATAGATATCAGAGCAATCCATTTAACTAATAGTTTCTTAAAGGACTTTAAAAATGAAAAAACGGTTTATAAATAAATATAAATTATATATTTATAAATATAAATACCCGTTGAACAATCCAGAGAAGTTGCCGAATAACGGATTAAGGTACGCTATGGGTATCATCACCGATTTGGACAGAGTCGAAGGACACCAAGGAAGAAAATACATGGCACAGCTATTTGAAACGGGGATGGCTGACCTATTTTATTGGAATAAACCCGATCGTCATCGTGGAATGGGACCCGAATCCTGCGAACGAGACGCAGTTCACGTCCCACCTGTCTTCAAACGGTCGTTCTATGGAGCTGTCAAAACTGATCACATACGACGGCAATCTGTTAACGGTCGACGACAAGACTGGTATAATTTAAAAGATTATAGACAACAAGCTACAATCATGGGTGATACTCACGTCGGGTAATGGAAATAGCGTAAATGGTATAGTTTAACCGACACATTTTTTAAATTATTACGCGTAGTGTACATGTCATAGGATATAAAATATGAGTAAGTATGAGTGTGAAATTTTCCGCATTTGAATGCTAAATTAGACAAATTAAATGACCAGCAGGGCGATAACTTGAAGCCATATTCAGGATACAGTCTACTATGCGGTATTAGAGTACCTGTAAATAGTTTTACATGGCATTAATTTTTGGATAAATTAATAATTAAGTGAAACAGTAACTAACACATTAAATTATACTTTTATTATTAATTTCACAAACGCATAATTGTGCAGATTTATGTATTATTCTAAAAACAGTATTCTGAATATTTTATTTAAAATACTTAAAAAGTATTATGAATACTTTTTAAATACATTTTTCTAAAGTATTTAATAGAATGTTTCAAATCCTTTTAAAATATATTCTGATCACAGTATTTCGAATACATTTTAAAGCTCAATTCTATTTTATATATGATTATCATATATCATAACCTATATAGAAATAATAACTTATTACTTAAACCGTCATGAGTCGCATCATTATTTGTAATACATATGATCACACAAGATCTTTTTGACCGTTCACTTATATCTCATATTTTTCTTAACATTTTACATACAAATGCATATATTAATGATCTACAAAAATTTTACTTTATTTAGTTACTATGTTTTATAATAAAAGTTGATATCACACTTTAATAAATCTTCATCCACACTACTATCTACCAACCAATCAGTAATTTGTTCTGGATTTATTATACCCTATGTTATAAAAAGATAACAATAAAAATACTATCTAATATTTATTATAATAATCAAAATTAACTAATATAAAATATCATAACTTTCGAATTTATGTACATGTGACGCGTGTAGAAAGTATATAAGGTTTTGACGTGAAGAAAAACTGGAAACAAAGTCGATCGTAAAATATAATACCGACATAAGCGTGTGTCACGTACGTGAGGTTGGCAACCCACTTTGTCCGATAGACTCCAAACAAGTTGCAACCAATTGTAAATTAATTGCAAATAATTGTAAATCCCATTTTGGAATTTGTAAATAATTAGAAAACCCACAAAATAAATACAAAATTGGGGAGCGCCAGGTTCACGCATTCCCTACTTTGTCTGATTGACTCCAGACAAATTGTAAATAATTGTAAACATAATTTTGGAATTTGTAATACTACAAAATTCATAAAAAAATCGGTAAGACTGGAGCCAAGTTTATATATTATTCGACTTTATTTGATCGACTGGAATCAGTTATAACCAAATGTGAATAAATATAAATACAATTTCGGAATATATAATTTTAATTACATTGTTAACCTTTTACATATACGAGTACCTTGATTATTAATTATAATAATTATCATTAAACGGCTGCCAAAAACTTTGAAAATAGAGCTGTCAGATTAAATATTCAACACCTAATTATGAGTTGAACACCGTAATAAAATCGTTTTCAAGATTTTTAGTAATCTTTGAAAAAAGTTTAAATATTCATAGAGATTTCTTTTAATGTATCATCATCACCTGAATTTTCCTGTAATTCGTAACGTAATATAACATATAATATATATGTATATATATATATATATATCCAGATTTCATTTTAGGGGAAGAGGTGAGATATGCGTAAGAAAATTATAATCATTAATGTACTTACGGAGTACTATAATAATAAAATAAAAATAATAATCATAATCCTTATCATAATAATAATAAGTAAAATGTAGTAAGATGTATATTAGATGATATATTTAATTCAAGTAATTCAATGATAAATAACATTACAAATACAAATATAAATAAATAATAAGTCGTTCTAAATAATTTAAAAATTTTATCTAAGTTAAACATTTTACTTTTTAAAACAAAAAACTATTGTAAATAAATAAAAAATTTTCAAATTATATTTTTGTATAAACTTTTAAATGCGATGTTACACATTGGCTGTTTTGAATTTTTATGTAATTATTCATTACTCTTTCTAAATTATAAATATCTATAAGATCTTGATGTTTTAATATGATTGTACGAAGATTACTTTTAAAATTAATTTAAATTACAAAATTTTCATTTTCCTTAAAATATCATAAAAATTGTTTAGAATTCATTAAAAAATGGATGTGTGATGTACTAAAAATATTATTACATATTGACATTTTCATGTTTCTATCACACAAAATAAATTTATAATATTTAAAATTATTATTATAATTGAATTAAATTATTTAAAAATAAGTACGATGGTATTTTTTTTATAAACATTTAAAAAATTATATTTATTTTAACATTTCATAAAATTAAGCATTAAAAATATTGTTTTATTTTTGCTTTATACTATATAAAGTACATAACGAATAAAACTAAATTTATTTTTAAAAGAAGTGTTTGTTATTTATTTCATAAAATTGATTGGTTGTGATTTGTGGCGGTAAGTCGATGACTGCGAAACGGTCGGCGGTAAGTTGCGGTTAGGTGAAACAGTGGCGGCGAGATGTCCTAGACTCCAATTGAGTACCTCAGTGTATTTTTATTGCGAGACGACAGATGGACCTCGGAATCTCCGTCCGACTAACTCCGGGAATCTTATAAAATCCATTTCAATCGAATTTCAAGAAGGTGTTTAAAAATTTCGTATAATGAAAAGTATTCAAAAAATGATTGCGAAAAACAATTATTTAAAAAAAATATATGTATTATATTACATAAAAACAAATGGATATATAAGCATCATCACATATTTTCTAAAAACCGTAAGTAAAATATAACGCACATATTGTATATAATATCGGAATTACAATTCACATATTTTAATTGAAAATAATATTATGAGTAGGTTATATGGATGCTTATAAAATAATACGAGGCATGAAGCATATGCCATAATACATATATCGTATTGTTTACAAACACACAATTTGTAAATTGTAGCTCTATTCAGTGACGTAGATACAGGAGAAGGGATGTAAACCCAACATAAATAATGCTTGTTCTCGTCATCTACAATTTTGAAATTTAATTTCGTTGATTGTGCACATGGAGCAAAAATTTATTGTATTCTATAAAAACAATGAAATTACAGTAGAAAAAAATGTTGTTTTTAAAAGTTCCTTTGTGACCCCCTTCCAGAAAAAAATTGTATCTCTTCCACTGGCCCTAATTAAATTATAATATAATGTAGGTATTTAATCCAAATTAATGATCCAAATAGAATACTTACTATTTATTTATTCAAAACATGGAAACTTGCAATATGTTTTTATTTTCAAATTTTATATTAAATAAAATCACAATATTTATAATTAACTCTAAACTGTACACCTCCGTTCGCCAAGGATCTAACTATAATGAAATAATTTTACTCGTGGTGGTTGATCGACTTATATTATTATACGAAACCACTCAATTTAGTAAATATTTTAACAAATCCGAAAAACCTAAAAATAAATTTAATCCATATCCTGTCGCGACTGTACAAAATATTGTAATGTACATAAGACGTGTAAAACATTATATTTGAAATACATATGCCTACTACTACACGTGTACAAATGAGAACACGAAACAATATGTTACATGCACTAATAACGTCGATCGATTCAATAATATAATCTTGTATAAAAAAAAAACATAATATTATAATAAATATTATTTTACTATAATAATATTTTAGTAATATAATTATTATAAAATATAATATAATATATACGATAGTACATAATAGTATTTGTGAAAAACACAACTACACAAGTCATAGAAATGTTTACACATCCTCAACATAGTTAGTAGAAATAATAGTTTTAAATACATTTATTCATATTTGCTTATAATTGATTCGAGTTGATTACATAAAGTCGAATAATACATAAACTTGAATCCATTTCTTACCGGCTTCGTCAAGAATTTCCTGAGTATTTTGGTAATTTACAAATTCCAAAATTGGATTTACAATTATTTATAATTTGTCCGCAGTTGATCGAACAAAGTAGGAGGGATGTGTGAACCTGGCCCCCAATTTCTCTTTGTTTTGTGGGTTTTTCAATAATTTACAAATTCCAAAAATGGATTTACAATTAATTTACCATTGTTTACAATTTGTCCGGAGTCGATCGGACAAAATGAGGGGCTAAATTCACGTACATGCGTGTGACAACTAACGTGACGCGTATAAAATTAATCGAAAATATGTATTACAACCTTGGATTAATTATTTCAAGAGATAAGAGGTAAATGACTGGATAGATTGTTTTTGTTGGTTTTTCCATTAAAAGTGGACGCCAACGAAATAAATATTTAACAAAATTGATACCAAATTTAGTCGAATACGGTCTTTTTCACAGCTTACTGATTTTAAAAATAACTGTAAATTCGACAAATAGTAATTAAATTTTCTAAATAGTTTTAAGAAATAGCTTGACATGTACATTAGAGGTATCAAATTACACGAAATAAAGTTAATTACTCACAATGAGTAATTAGTAAAATAATAATCTCACGATATTTTAGACCGCGATGCGGCTTATGGTGAATTAAATTTTAAAAGTAATAATTTAAAAAAAAATATGATATGCAACTAGCAGCAATAGGTATTGAAAATAACATTATTTATTTAATCAACAATCTTGATATTTTTAGTTTTTATACCCAACAGTATTTAAATAATAAAGTATATTAGATTACATAATGGCATAATTGTTTTATATTTTATAACTAATTGATACTATTAGTTTACGTTTTAGTTGTGTTTTATTTATAAATACATAATTTGAAAAAAAAGACGGCTGTCACCTACTAATTTTCGCCTATGATATAAGACCTAAATTAACGCTTTTAAATAACATTACTGGGTGTTAAAATATGTCCTTAACGTTATATATACAAAAAGAAAATTAACATTAAACAATAATAATAAAAATGACATTGTACTACAGAAATGAAATGCGAATGGGCGACCGTTAAGGATTCAAAACTGATCGTGGGCTCGCACGGCACAGAAACGGTGAAGAACGGTTAAATCAGCTACGATAACGTGTGGGTGAGAATTGTCAACAAAAACCGTGTGATCGAAAACGTGAACTGGGCGGACAATTTCAAAGCGATCCGTCGAGCGATGAATATAGATTCATCCGGATACGTGACACACGAGGCGTGCGTTTGGAGCAAACTCCAAAAGAAATGGTTTTTTTGCCTAGAAAAGCGTCCAACCATTCGTATCATATAGATGATGACGAAATGAAAGGAACGAACGCACTCGTCGTAGCTTCGGAGGATTTTAATAACATCTAGGTTTGCTCGTTGTACTGAATATACGAGTAATTCAGTAGTAAAGCGTAAAGTCTTGGATAAAGAAAACTATTAGGGCCGGTTTTAGAACAATTATAGTGAATCATATCCAAAGAATAGTTATTTAATGATTAAAATGATACGACACTTTATTCGGATTATATAAATACGTATACAATAGAATTAATTCTCTGGATAACAATATTCGCCGGACAGATCACAGTATTATATATGAAATATATTTTTCTTCCCGTGAGTTAATATTATGATAACATTACAGATACTAAAGAAGTCGAATAAAGGTTTAAATAAATAAAATAGTTTGTTCTATTTTTAGGATAAAAGTAATTTGTTTTCCAATCCGCAATAAAATCGAGATAATCGGAAAATTTAAATGTAACGTATGTCGTATATCAATCTTCGTAACATTAAGATCTAAAATGAGATAATTTTGTCGTTTTATTGATAGTATTCAATGAATATAATATGTATATTAAAAAAATCTTGAAAATCGTTAAGTCACAATTTCTTTTATAACCATTTCAAATTTTTCGACAAAATATATAACACCAAAGCTCCTCTCAGAAATATTTTATTAAATTTAATGATTTACTAAATTGCTTTCAAATTTATAATGATAACAATATACCCTAAAATCTTTATCCAAAAAATTTACTTACACTTTTTGTAGTGTTTAAAATGTAATTTCTATAATATACACGTAATGGAATAAATATGCATAACAATCGTGTATTTTGCCGAAGTGATTATGAAATTTCGATCAAAATAAAATAATAAATTCTAAACTATTGTAATCCGATAGCTATGAGTTTACAGCTAGTTTTGTTAGGTTTATAGTGTTTGTGGGCACGAAATATTGTTAAACTTCAAGAAATGTATTAATAAAAATCATTTAAATACACGTAAAAACTGCGCAAAATAATAATATAGAAACATTTCAATTAAAATTACACTTTCGAATATACGAGTATTTAGTATTTTAGCCCTTCAATTAATTTTTGTTATTCGGGGTACAAATTACACTTAGAAGACTTGACGTCTGAACATTCAATTTCTTTTCTCTCGATGGAATACTACAAATTCGTAGAAGTATATATTATATATGTGTGAATGTTCGTGTTAAAACTAAGCGTTTTTAAATTTTCAGGTGGTATATATCGGTGAAGTAATACCCGATCGCGGGTTTTCTAATTTCAAATTTATTCCCAACACATTGGACACGGTAATCATCGCGATCAAAACGAAAGAAGTGCACGACATCACAGCCACGTCTATAACAGTGTTCACCGTCAAAGGACTAATCATTTATCCGGAAACTCTAGTGTCCGACAAGAAGTTTGAAGGACTAGAGTTTATATAAAAATGTTATATATAAAGGTTATCTATGAAGATTAATAATAAGTATAGTAATATAGTTTTAATATTGATTAGTTAATTCTCATTTAGTACGAAAAACTCAAATTGTATCGCTATGTTCGATTTTATTACACTTTATCGTGTTGATTATACTTAAATCTAAAATACTATAAATGTGACCTTCTTATTAGTAATTTTTACTAAGTCTAGTTGACAAAGTAGATACATCCAAAATATGTATATATATATATAACCATGCAACTTAGATATAAATATAGGTCTCACGAATAAAAAAAAAGTTTATGAAATAATAATTCAATTTTATGTTCTCAACAATTACAATGAGATATATCGATCATAGTAACATATTATTTCTCAAACATTAGCAAAATATTTCTTCCCAATGTATTTCATATAAAAACCAAATTTAGGTAATTGTTTTTGTTTTATATATTGTATTTTGTTTAAAAAATAATTTATATATCGCACGTATACAAGTATATTTCTCATTTGGCTATGGGAAAATGTATTAAATGCTAATTAACTCACATATTAGTGAATACTAATTTAACGTTTACAAACAGACAATTTTAAACTATAATATAATATTTTAAACACACATGATGTAATGCGTTTTATACTTTAAATATATAATAATAATAAAAAAAAATATACGGATCTTGAGCAAGAAGTACAACGTCCGTGGAAATAAACTAAATAATCATTGTACCAATAGTACTTTCCTCCACAGTGGTAATTACACATACATTACACCACAGCATAAAGACACTAGGTGTGCATCAAAATATATACATTGTTATACACAAAGCAATAATAATAAGTACGGTACATATGGTAAGAAAGTTCTTAAAAATAGACACATATAAGAAAATAAGGGATGAATACCGAATGAACATGTGTCAAAGCCCCTGTATCTTGGCCTAGGCCCGACACAGGGTGTCAACATACCGGGTAACGCCTGAACCACTGTAAATAAAAATACTAATGCATTATACGAAATATACCTATAAATACCCGTAATATCGTCGTATTCATAAATATTATAATTTTATTGCCTTTTGTAAAATAACTAATTCAGTGTGGCGACATTTCAACAGTTTCGTATTCAAATAATAATACTGTTTTTTGTTTACTTTTATTTTATTTTATGAGAAATAATAAGTAGATGCAACTTTATTGTTAACTTACAAATATGATATATAATATATATATATATAATACAAACAACAAAGAAAAGTTAATGTATATATGATTACATGAAAGGAAAAATATGATTCTACACTATCAATAATTCTTATTTTATTTTTACGAGATGTAAACTGGTACAGATAAGAAAAGAAACTTTAAAATTCGTAGAGTGAAGAAGAGCCGAGAATCGATTTCACCAGATGGTTACATGTTCGGAAAATCTATATTTTTGCTCGTAATTTTCTGTCTATAGCGAGGATAATTTTAAAAGGACAGAAAATTAATCATGTGGTAAGTGATCAGTTATTTTTTAGTAATTTTTTTTGGTTATTTCTTTCTAAGTATAAATAATATTTTAATTTGGTAATAAAAACTATGCCTAAATTACTATAACTGTATTTCTTGTACGACCCAGTTGATTTCCATTTATTACATCATAATCAAAAACAATAGCACAATACAATTAAATAAATAATAATATTCAAATAGATAAGAGTAAATGGTATTAAAATTTTGTCTCATTAGTTCATTAGTCACTATTGAATCTTACTATGTGAAAAAAAAGTGAACTCTCTTAAGTACCATTTTAAAAGATGGTTTACACTTCGTTTATACAAAATAGTTCTACGAAATGTTTGTTTCACTATACTTCCCAACAAAATTGTACACATACTTCAAAAAATTATTAAAAAAAAAATTAAATACTTCTATAAACTATTAACCATTATCTTTTACAATTTATCTAGAATGTGAAATAATAATTATACATATAACATTTATATATAAATATATATTTATATACTAGTATTATATAACATTTCACTAGAAATAAAATGAAAGAATTAAATATCTACAAAAAAAACTTATTTCGATATTTATGTGAATAGATATCTCAAATTAAATGTTAAAAACTCACAATGGTTAATAAATATATAAAAGTTGTGGATAAAATAATAACTACTTAATAATAAATATAAGATGCCTCTCAAGTTAAGAATTTTAATTAATATTGTTCGAGATTAAAACTACAGGATTCTATATTCTTTTTTTTTTTTTTTTTTACTTTTCTTTATTATATTCTTATGCGTGGTATAATGAAATATTTATATATCTCGACGAAGAGAAAACGTTTCTTAAATACTTAAAGAATTTTCCAGGAGCGGAAAAAATAAAAATAATAATTAAACTCCAAGAATTTTAGTCTTCTCGATGACGACGTACCGGCATATTATACGTATTTTGTAATAATATAGTGTAAATACATATCAGACATGTGTACATCGCGTATATATAATTAATTTAACTAAATATAATAACGAACTCGTGACGTTTTATTCTGCACAATCAATTAACTTTTATCTATTATAAGAACGCGCGGGCAAATATGATTTCATTACGTTGTCGTCGCGTGTATTCTTTGCGTTCGATCTTCGAGTAACTTATTTAAAGGGTAGCCTGCTGACTCGATTAATATTTAGTCGGCTTTTAACGTCCAGCTTTAACTTCGTCCTGTGTTATAATGGAATTCACAATATGCATTTCGCTACTTACACCGATAAAATAATACATCTTATAAAGTGGTGTTATTTTCTGGCAAAAATCTTAGGCTTACTGTTTTAGTTTTTTATTATAATTTTTACACAATATTAATACAGTAGCGTAGCCAAGAAATGAAAGCTCTCCAATAAACAGTATTTTTTAAATAATACTTTATTGACTTCTTTTAATTTTTTTTTTTTTTATAAATATTAAATTTTTCCTAGGCACTCTAATTGGGTCAGCAATCATGTTTATTTTATATTACTGTTATTTATTCATTATTTTTGTCAAAATGCTATTTATATAATAAGGCCCTAGGAGAATATGCGACCCAATGAATGGTCTAATTAATTTGCTTAGGATTTGGTCTATTATATTTTTGTATTTATCGGGTATGAACTTGGCGTAAATAAATTAATCATGTCAATTTTTTGTTTTATATTTTATACTCTATTACATAATTTGTTATAGGTAATGTTTTAATTATTTCAACTACTTAACAATAACTCAACGTAAATTAATATAATTACTTTTTAATTATAAGAACCATCTCTACCCTTGTGTTACAATACGAAAAAAAAAAATAATAAATCTAAAATGTATGGACGTTAAAATAGATTAAGTACAAACGAAAACATTTGACTGACAACTTATTTAAAACATTAATTTAGATAACTTAAATTTATATTAAAAAGAAAAAAGTCTTGTTTATTCTCAATTCTTCTAATACGTTATTATTTTAAATTCGATCTTTCAGATTGATTGACAACATAGCTAAACCATTTAATATTTTCTAAAGAAAACAATTATTAATTTATTAAATTTCATACAAAACATTGAAACAAAATTTACTCGAATCACAATATTATGGAAAAAGTCATAATTTTATTTAATAAACCTTACGTTTTAGAGCAGATGAAACTGGCAGAATCGCAAATTTTTCATATTTGTAACAACTTAAATATATTTAAATAAATTAAATTTGAACTCTATATGTTATATATTTATAATATATTTACCATACTTTTTGTTGATTATTGTGTGAGTTAAACGGCTTGGACTGCTGATTTGACGTAAAAGATTTTTCCTAAAAGATTAACGATATTGTGAAAACAATATTGTTTTTAAAATATCCAAATTTTCGTACTACCCACAACGCTCCAAAATATCATATAATTAATATTTTAGCCACTATAAGGATAAATTGGTAAATTTGAACATTACATTTTTAAATTTCATGCTACATGATTCATTTATCGTACTACACAAAGTATGACATATTACACACAATTTTCGGGACTACAATAATGTATTAAAATCATAGAAGTATTTTCATACTTCATGTTTGTGTGATTATATATAACCAATTACCTTACATAAATGTGATGTAGACTGTATAAACATTGTAATTAAAAAAAAAATATTACTGAATCGTAATAAAATATATATTTTATTGAATAGATAATATTGTCTGCGAATAGTAATATTAATCATCTTATTTTAAAAACAAACATTAATAACAATTAAAAATAAATAATAAATATAAGTCAAAAAAATTAGATATTATTTGACATTAGCATTAATTTGCTGACTTGGTCGAAATTATCTCCCATCCCACGTACTTGTCCATATGAATGTTCAATTCTGCTTCTACAGCGTCACCACCTAAATCCATATTCAATTGACACGATTCATCATTTAATATGGTATTATTAAATAAATTACGAAACTTCAGCGCCATCGACGATAGTTGTGGTGGTTGTGTAGGTGAATTATACGTTTAAGGCATATCCGGAGACAATTGTTCCCGTGGTGGAATATACCGGTCTCCAAACATTAGTCTGGGTCGAGTATTACCACCGCTATCTGTATAACCCTGCGTCCAAATAAAAATATTTTATGTGTATATTTATTTAATTATTATTTTTTCAATATAATACTGATCATATCACCAAATTCATGTACGAAATACTATGGCCAGTTATATTCAGCCAGCTGGTAATCACGTAACAATGCCGGATCTCGCCTCATATTCTGCACTATTAAATTCTGGTGTGTTGATGTTAGACATCATTGAAAATAAAATATGGAATATTTTTAAATTAAATATTTTGTTTCTAAAGTATTTTATTTATACAATAAATATTATTTACTATACGAAATACTACGAAAATATTTTCGTGTTCAACACTTGTCTGGCACTGTGACAGGTGGTTAATCGTTCGCGATTTTTCGCTGCACCTTACGCATTCCTCTATAAATGAAAAGCAACAAAAATTATGATATCTTATAAATTTATACTACGAATAGAGTTTAGGTTTATTTTAAATTTATTGGAATATATCCAATGCACTTTAATTTGACCATTGTTTATAGTGCTGATCGTTATTAAAATTATACCCTATTCTAGAAAAATATGCAAAATTCGTATTCTAGAAGTGTAGAAATATTATTTAACGAAATTACGTTATTCCTTTTTGAATATCATTGGATTTAATGAATATAGATTTCCTCAACTTTTAAACGGATATTGTAATATTCGTCATAATAAATTACTTATTAACTAACATAATTGTGTAATGTATGTATATATGAATAATTTTAAGCCTTTAATACCACTTATTTCCTTTTTCAGCCTACTCTTACTCAATATTACCTACCAGGATGAAATTAGCTTTCACATATGCCAAGTGCTTACAGGTCACGTCTGCTTTCAGAGCTATCTCCACAAGAAGTGAAGAAATACAATTCAATAAATATAAATGTAATCTGTACAATAATGTATAACGTATTATATATTAGTATATTTACGTATATTTCGTTAGTGAAATGGCTTGGACTGAAGATTTGACAATAAAAGATTTTCACGTAAAGATTAACGATATTGTGAAAACCATATTGTTTTTCAAATATCCAAATTTGTGTACTACACACAATGCCCCAAAATATCAATTTATTAATGTTATAGCCACTAAAAGGATAAATTGGTGAATTTGAACATCACACTTTTAAATTTTATATTACACGTTTCACTTTTCGTACTACACAAATTATGATGTACGACACACAATTTTAGGAACAACAATACATTTTTGAAATCATCGAATAATATATATTTATATATATATATGATAGATAGTATAAACTGTAGAGACATTGTAACTAAAAAAAAAAGTGGTACTGAATCGAAATGAATATATATATTATTGAATAATATAGAGTGTATTGTCTGCGAAAAATAATATTAATCATCTTATTTTAAAAAAATCATTTGTAAAAGAGAATATGAAATAATAAATTTATGAAAAAAACTCAGATTTTATTTATAGTTAGCATTAATTTTATGACATTTACGAAATTTTCGTCGAGGAAGCACTGGCATAGAATATTTCGTATATATATATACAATACGCAATTATGTCAGTTAATTAATAATTTACAATGACGAATATTACAATATCCTTTTAAAAATTGCAAAAATATTTATTCACTATATCCAATGATAATTAAAAACGGAATAACGTAATTCCGTTAAATAATCATAAAGTATAATCACTTCAATTTTAGACAGACGTATAAATGTATAGTAGTGTATTTCATATTTTTAATATCATATTTCTACACTTCTAGAATTCGAATTTTGCATATTTTTCTAGAATAGGATGTAATTTTTATAACGACCAGCCCAATAGACAATAGTCTATATAAAAGTACATTGGATATATTCAAAAATATATAAAATAAATATAAACTCCATTTGATAGTATATATTTATAATAAACATACCATTTTGTGATATCGATGTGAGAAAGAATTTTTGTAAAACAATTAACGTATGACCTATGTATTTTAATATAAATATAGATATGGAATGAATACAATCTAAGATAATATCATATAATACGATATAACACAATATAATACAATGCAATGTAATATAATATAATATAATGTAATATACCGGTCAGAAAAGTATATAGATAAATAAAAAAAAAGAAATAAAATTTTATAAGACAGGCGAAAATAATAAAATAAACACGTCGGTAGTCGTCGAACGTGAAGAACGGAATATTAATATATTGGCAGCAGTGGTGCACAATCGGCAATCGCCGCCGCCTTGCGACACAGGTCCGTTGATAATTACGTCTGATTACCCGACGTTAATTAACTGGATTCTATTTAGGTTCTTAAGGAGGTGGACGGGTGAGATATGGACAGTGCAAAATGCGACCGTGTCAACTCTCCCCCCCTAAGCCGTACAAATGCGAGAACCTGTGTCATGGTGTCACTCGGGTGTCCCGAACTTCACCACCCCTTTCTTGGTGGACGCCCGATCCACCGCGAAAGTGGTTAGAGAAGCGACTACCGCTTGACTCCTCCCTCCACCGAGCTTAGTCCTATCCCCATGAGACCCTGTTCAGTCGACCCCTCATCGGAAAACTCCGGCAAGGGCGACATAAACACGTTTTGGGGAGGTTCCGCGTCAGCCCCTTCACCCTCTTCTGGTGGTTTTGATGTCACCATCACCAGAGGAGCGAAGTCGCGCTGCTCGACCTCCATTAGGGATGATCCCTGTGGGGGTTCCACCGGTCGGACCTCATTTATTGGGACGGGTGGCTTGCGTGAAGCTAGCGGTTGGCGCGGGTGTTGTCGTGACGGAGGTGCTGCTGGGCCTCGTTCAGCTGGTCCCTGTTGCCCCCTCGGTTGACGACGGTAGACCGGGCGCTCCTGTACGGCACCGGAACCGGCTTCGGGCCCCGTGCTGGTGGCTTGTTTTGTCGCTGCCGTTGTACGATTGGTCGCCGTGCAGGCCCAACGGCCGGACGCGAGTCCACTGGCCGCCGTATCGGACCGGGTACCGGTCGCATGTCCACCGGTCTTGGTGGTGCCACTGGCGCTGCCCTTGCGTGGTCTCGCCATCCGTGGTTGTACGCCTCCCACAGGCACGCATCCGCCATTATCTCGGCCACTGTGGCCGTCCGTATGTCCGCTGCGGACCTGAGTGCCCCCACGTCCTCCGGAAACACCACGCCTAACGCCTCCGCATGCTGACGAAGTTCTGCCATCGCCGCCATAATGCCCTCGATGGCTCCTCGATGTACAGCCCTCGACGGGCGCCACCTGTCCTGCCGCCGTTCTTGCGAATTGGTGTTCATCTAAAATAAGATAATTGGAACCCCAATTTTAAAAAAAACAAAAATTTAAGAAAAGGCCGGCTTCAGACTCGAGACATGCACCTTGGGGAGGGTTTTGGTCTGTCCAAAATACCCCTTCACCCGCCTTACGTGTGAGTCTGACCGGACCTATCCATTTCGCGGAGAACCCTGCGTGAAAGCCTAGCTCTGCCTTTGAGAGAGGGTGCGCTTTACAATACACCATGTCTCCCACGGACAACCCGCGATGGCCCTGTGAATTGACATGGGCCGTTTCCACCACTTCGCTTATCTCCGTTCTCCATTTAGGTACTTCCGATGACTGGTTGAGTGGTGGAAGTAGTGCCCAGTCGCCTGGAGCTTAAGTCTCTTGACCTAGTACCAACACCGATGGCGGAACGCCCGTCCTGTCGTTCCGTTTGTTCCTCAGTGTGAAAAGTACTGTAGAGAGTTTAAGATCCCAAGAACGGTGATTGTCGTCCAATAATAGTGAACGTAAACCTTTTTTTAGTTCTTGGTTGCGACGTTCCACAGGGTTGGCCCTCGGGTGGTACACTGGGGTAGTCCACCCCTCCACCCCCCATCTCTTCAGTGCTTTTAACCAAACATTCGATGAGAATTGAGGACCATTATCACTAAGTAGCACGCGTGGGTACCCAAAGCGCGGAAAGAGTTCTCTTTCCAAGGTATTCGATATTACGGTCGCCGTAGCGTTACCTAATGGATATGCTTCGACCCACCTACTGTGGCAATCAGTGGCTACTAAAATGTTAGTTTTTCCCCGACCTGTGCGAGGGTATGGACCCATCAGGTCAACACTAACCACTTCCCATTGCTGAGAAGATTTTCTGGGACGTAAGGGAACATCGATTCTATTGTTCAGTGGTTTCGTGCACGCGCATATGTGACATGATGCCACGTAACGCCGAGTCGCGTCCCGTACTGATTTCCAATGAAATCTATTTGTGATGGCCCTATACGTCTCCTTCCACCCCGGGTGACCCGCTAGTGGGTGGTCGTGATAACGCCACAGGATGTTGTCCTGTTTACCATCGGGTATCTCTACCATTTTCACCGTGTCCTCCGTTTCTCCCAAAACCTTTATTTTTTTAAGAAGACCGTCCTCAACAACAAAATTATTGAATTTTTTTCGGCGATCTAGTCGTGTGTTATTTGACGGATTACCCGCGTCAAAATTCGACACTATAGATTGGATTTTTTTATCATCTTTTTGCCATTCAACACAAGTGTTTGAAGAGAAATGGGTCCCTCCTCGGTTTGGGACGGATGGATACGGTATAATTGGTCCGCTCCCCCGATTTTGTTGCCCGTCGGAAAACTTACCAAATTTTCCTCTAACGCGTCTTCATCTAATGGTGAACCGTCATTAGGAAATCGAGACAACATATCGGGCCCTTCGTTCTGAGTACCTGGAATATGCCGCGTTACGAAATCTAAAGTTCCCAACTGCAGTGCCCACCGGGTAAGTTTACTATTTTTACCTTTTGCCCGGTGTAACCATGTAAGCGCTGAGTTATCGGTAAACAGTTCAAAGGGGCGCGAATCCAAAAATGGTCTAAATTTATCTATCGCCCAAATTAGCCCTAAGCATTCACGTTCAACCGCTGCGTACCTGCGTTGTGTCTCGCTAAGCTTTTTACTGGCATACGCGATTATTTTCCTCTCATTTGAGTCATCACCCATTTGAAACAAAATCGCGCCCACCCCTATTTCCGATGCGTCCGTTTGTAAACAAAACGTCTTAGAAAAATCTGGGGGTGATAATTTAGGTGAATCGTACAATTTCTGCCGAATTTCATCAAATGCATTTTGTTCGACTTTAGACCACTGCCATTTAACACCCTTCTTAAGTAAGTTCGTAAGAGGGTGAATTATATCAGCATAATTGTGTACGAACTGGTTGTACCAATTGCAAACGCCCAAAAATTTTCGTAACGTACGAATATTTTTTGGTAGAGGGTGATTTAAGATAGCCTCCAATTTTTCCGGTTGTTTGTCAATGCCGTTGGCGTCGATTATATGACCTAAAAATGAAATTTGGGTTTTCCCAAAATGACATTTTTTTGAATGACAAGTTAGACCACCTCTCTGTAATCTTTCCAAGACTTTATCGATGTGTATGAGGTGATCTTCGAGACTGTACGAATAAATAACAATATCATCTAGATACACCTCCACAAAGTTACCTATTAACCCCTTTAGTACCTCTCCCATTAAGCGCACAAAAGTGGCCGGGGAGTTCTTTAAACCAAACGGGAGTACTCGAAATTGAAATAGTCCTCGTTGTGTTCTAAAGGCGGTATATTTTCGGGCTTCTGGTTTTAAAGAAAGTTGCCAATATCCGGATTTTAGATCTAACGTGCTAAATATCTGTGCTCCCTTCATACCACGAACCATGTCGTGAAGGTTACCCATAGGTTGTGCATCAGATATCGTAGCCTCGTTGAGTCTCCTGTAGTCAACGCATAAACGCAAAGATCCATCCTTCTTTTTGGCAAGTACTACCGGTGAAGACCACGGTGATGTACTCGGTTCAACCAACCCTTGTTCCTCCATTTCCCGCACCATTTCATTAATATACTACTGTTTTGCGGGTGGATACGGATAAGGACGGAGAGCAACCGGCGACGGATTCTTAAGTAGAATATCGTGTTCGATTAATTTTGTCCGTCCTATACTTCCACTAAAAACGTTTGGGTACTTGGTCAATACTGTTTTTATTTTCTCGATATATAACGGATCACCCGTAAAATTTATATCAGAAAAATCGAGAAGTAAAGATGATTTGGATTTGCTTTTTTTCCAACATACTGTAGTACGTTGTTTGGCACCCATATTAATGGTATACGTTGAATAGTCCAACGACACTCCGTTATACAAAAGAAAATCGTGGCCTAAAAGAACGTCACTAAACAAGTCGACTAGGACGGCTGCGCGAACACTGAAATTCAAATTTGCAATCGTCGTATTGAACGTGCTTTCACCAGTAGTTCGAGTAGTGCGGCCGTCAGCTAATCTCACTACCGTAGTATTACTTGAATAGCTTTTACCAAATTTACTCGCGACCCAGGGCTTTACGTAAGATTTTACTGCCTGAGTGTCGAGTAATGCCGTTACATAACCATTCGGAAATTCTAATTCCACAGCAGGAGTAGAATTTTCTTCTGAACAAGTTTCTAACATGGTAGAAATTGTTGTGAACGAAGATGAACTTTCCGAACTCAACTGAGTGTCAAAGGGACTCGATTCTACAAGTTTTTGACCTTTGTTCCCGGTTGTGCTTGTTTTTGGTATAGACCGGGTAGAAATTGGACTCCAAAATTGTTCCGTAATCCCTATATCTACGCCCGGATAACCATATCCAAGTGGTTGTACAGGAGTCGGAGTGTAATCTCTAATTTTTTCTACTCCGAAATAGGACCCAATGTCAGGCCTTTCATTACTTCTGTAATGAGGTGCTGACTTTTGGTTTTCTACCGATTCTGATTTTTCGATCAAGTTGTCAGTTTGATCTAAAATAATAATGTTTTTAAAAACGTAATTACTGGAAGACGACACTATCTCTTTATTTTCCCTCTCCCTATACGACATTATTGTCCCTTGATCAGGAACTGTCGTTGGTGGGAAGTTTGGGATAGAAGATAATTGTGAAGTCGTAGTATTAATATTACGTGTTCCTATCACCTGGTTTTCTTGATCAGAAATAATTGGAGATTAAGAACTTATTTGCAATACATTATTAAAAATTAGAGGGTAGCCGGAGTTTACTTTTGGGATGACTTTTCGGACTTTTTGTCGGCCCTTCTGTGGTTTCCCGGCTTTTTGGAATTTTTCGAATCGTCCGATTTTGGTTTTTCGGAACGATTCGGACACTTATTCGCGTAATGCGCCCCCGAGCAAATTACGCAGATGGGGTCTGGTTTTTTACTGAATCGAATACTCGGTGTCGTTCCGCCCTCATTCCTATTTTTCCCCTGACTTTGGTGTGTGCTTTTTTTGTCAGGACCGGTACTATTGTAGTATCGGGAGCCGTCCAAATTTTTCGCCACGCGGCGGAGGTCTCTAAACGTACACGGATTTGACAGTCTTATTAATGCACCCAACTCGTCGTGTACGAGACCGACGATGATGTCTATGACGTCATGTTCCGGTAGTTGCAGACCTATTCGCCTAACCAAATTTATTTTATAAACTAATATAATATAATACTTATTTCCTATTTCAGCCTACTCTTACTCAATATTACCTACCAGGATGAAATTAGCTTTCACATATGCCAAGTGCTTACAGGTCACGTCTGCTTTTAGAGCTATCTCCACAAGAAGTGAAGAAATACAATTCAATAAATATAAATGTAATCTGTACAATAATGTATAACGTATTATATATTAGTATATTTACGTATATTTCGTTAGTGAAATGGCTTGGACTGAAGATTTGACAATAAAGTTTTCACGTAAAAGATTAACGATATTGTGAAAACCATATTGTTTTTCAAATATCCAAATTTGTGTACTACACACAATGCCCCAAAACATTAATTTATTAATGTTATAGCCACTAAAAGGATAAATTGGTGAATTTGAACATCACACTTTTAAATTTTATATTACACGTTTCACTTTTCGTACTACACAAATTATGATGTACGACACACAATTTTAGGAACAACAATACATTTTTGAAATCATCGAATAATATATATTTATATATATATATATGATAGATAGTATAAACTGTAGAGACATTGTAACTAAAAAAAAAAGTGGTACTGAATCGAAATGAATATATATATTATTGAATAATATAGAGTGTATTGTCTGCGAAAAATAATATTAATCATCTTATTTAAAAAAAATCATTAGTAAAAGAGAATATGAAATAATAAATTTATGAAAAAAACTCAGATTTTATTTATAGTTAGCATTAATTTGCTGACTTTTACGAAATTTTCTTCGAGGAAGCACTGGCATAGAATATTTCGTATACATATATACAATACGCAATTATGTCAGTTAATTAATAATTTACAATGACGAATATTACAATATCCTTTTAAAAATTGCAGAAATATTTATTCACTATATCCAATGATAATTAAAAACGGAATAACGTAATTCCGTTAAATAATCATAAAGTATAATCACTTCAATTTTAGACAGACGTATAAATGTATAGTAGTGTATTTCATATTTTTAATATCATATTTCTACACTTCTAGAATGCGAATTTTGCATATTTTTCTAGAATAGGATGTAATTTTTATAACGACCAGCCCAATAGACAATAGTCTATATAAAAGTACATTGGATATATGCAAAAATAAATATAAACTCCATTTGATAGTATATATTTATAATAAACATACCATTTTATTTGTTGCTTTACGTGTATAAAGGAATGCGTAAATTGCACCGAAAACTCGCGAACGATTCACCACTTGTCACAGTGCCAGACAAGTGTTGAACACGAAAATATTTTCGTAGTACTTTGAAGAGTAAATAATATTTACCGTATAAAAAAAATACTTTATTTTAAAAATATTCCATATTTTATTTTCAGTAATATCTAACATTAACACACCAGAGTGTAATAGTGTGGAATATTTTAATATCCATGGGATATGTGGCAAGATCCGGAATTGTTACATGATAACCAGCTGGCTGATTATATCTGGCCGTAGTATTTCGTACATGAATTGGGTGAAATTATCAGTATCATATTGGAAAAATAATAATTAAATAAATATACACATATTATATTTTTATTTGGACGCAGGGTTATACAGATAGCGGTATTAATACTCAACCCAGCCTAATGTCTGGAGAACTGTATATTCCACCACGAGAATAATTGTCTCCGGATATGGCTTAACAGTATAATTCACCTACATAACCACCACAACAATCGTCGATGGCGCCGTAATTTCTTAATTTATTTAATGATACCTATTTAAATGATGAATTGCCTCAATTTTTTACGGAATCATCTGGTGACCCTGTAGAAGAAGAATTGAACATTTATATGGAGAAGTACGAGGGATAGGGGACATTTTCAACGATATCAGCAAATGAATGCTAACGTTAAATAATATCTAATTTCTTTGCCTTAAATTTAAAATTAATTTTTTTTGTTATAAATGTTTTTAAAATGAGATGATTAATATTGTTCTTAGCAGCCAATATTATCTATGTTATTCAATAAAATATATATTTTATTAGGATTCAGTACAATTTTTTTTTTTTCATTACAATATTTATATCGTCTACATCACATATATGTAAGGTAGTTGGTAATATTTTATCATACAAACAAGAAGTATGAATAGACTTCATGTTTGGGTATACTTCAATGATTTTAAAACATTATTGTAGTTCCAAAAATTGTGTGTAGGTTGTCATACTTTGTGTAGTACGAGAAATGAATCAAGGAGCATGAAATTTATAAATGTAATGTTCAGATTCACCAATTTATCCTTATAGTGGCTATAATATTAACTAATTAATATTTTCGAGCGTTGTGTGTAGTACGAAAATTTGGATATTTTAAAATCAATATTGTTTTCACAATATCGTTAATCTTTTACGTAAAAACTTTTATGACAGATTATCAGTCCAAGTCATTTAACTAACCAAATATAAGTAAATATACTAATAGATAATACTTTATGCATTACTCGTATTGTATAGATTACATTTATAATTATTGAATTGTATTTCTTTAGTTCTTGTGGAGATAGCTCTGATAGCAGCCGTGACCTGTCAGCACATGGGAGAGGTGAAAGCCAATTTCGTCTTATATGGCATAATTATAATAATGACCAGCCCAATAAACAATGTTCAAATTAAAAGTACATTGGAGATACATGGAAATATATATAAATTAAATTTAAACTCTATATGTTGTATATTTATAATATACTTACCATACTTTTTGTTGATTTTTGTGTGAGTTAAACGGCTTGGACAGATGATTTGACGTAAAAGATTTTTCCTAAAAGATTAACGATATTGTGAAAACAATATTGTTTTTAAACTATCCAAATTTTCGTACTACCCACAACGCTCCAAAATATCAATTAATTAATATTGTAGCCACTATAAGGATAAATTGGTAAATTTGAACATTACATTTTTAAATTTCATGCTACATGATTCATTTTTCGTACTACACAAAGTATGACATATTACACACAATTTTCGGGACTACAATAATGTATTAAAATCATTGAAGTATTTTCATACTTCATGTTTGTGTGATTATATATAACCAATTACCTTACATAAATGTGTTGTAGACTGTATAAACATTGTAATTAAAAAAAAAATATTACTGAATCTTAATAAAATATATATTTTATTGAATAGATAATAATTTCTGCGAATAGTAATATTAATCATCTTATTTTAAAAACAAACATTAATAACAATTAAAAATAAATAATAAATATAAGTCAAAAAAATTAGATATTATTTGACATTAGCATTAATTTGCTGACTTGGTCGAAATTATCTCCCATCCCACGTACTTGTCCATATGAATGTTCAAATCTGCATCTACAGCGTCACCACCCAAATCCATATTCAATTGACACGATTCATCATTTAATATGGTATTATTAAATAAATTACGAAACTTCAGAGACATCGACGATAGTTGTGGTGGTTGTGTAGGTGAATTATACGTTTAAGGCATATCCGGAGACAATTGTTCTCGTGGTGGAATATACCGGTCTCCAAACATTAGCCTGGGTCGAGTATTACCACCGCTATCTGTATAACCCTGCGTCCAAATAAAAATATTTTATGTGTATATTTATTTAATTATTATTTTTCAATATAATACTAATCATATCACCAAATTCATGTACGAAATACTATGGCCAGTTATATTCAGCCAGCTGGTAATCATGTAACAATGCCGGATCTCGCCTCATATTCTGCACTATTAAATTCTGGTGTGTTGATGTTAGACATCATTGAAAATAAAATATGGAATATTTTTATATTAAATATTTTGTTTCTAAAGTATTTTATTTATACAATAAATATTTTTTACTATACGAAATACTACGAAAATATTTTCGTGTTCAACACTTGTCTGGCACTGTGACAGGTGTTTAATCGTTCGCGATTTTTCGCTGCACCCTACGCATTCCTCTATAAATGAAAAGCAACAAAAATTATGATATCTTATAAATTTATACTACGAATAGAGTTTAGGTTTATTTTAAATTTATTGGAATATATCCAATGCACTTTAATTTGACCATTGTTTATTGTGCTGATCGTTATTAAAATTATACCCTATTCTAGAAAAATATGCAAAATTCGCATTCTAGAAGTGTAGAAATATTATTTAACGGAATTACGTTATTCCTTTTTGAATATCATTGGATTTAATGAATATATATTTCCTCAACTTTTAAACGGATATTGTAATATTCGTCATAATAAATTACTTATTAACTAACATAATTGTGTAATGTATGTATATATGAATAATTTTAAGCCTTTAATACCACTTATTTCCTATTTCAGCCTACTCTTACTCAATATTACCTACCAGGATGAAATTAGCTTTCACATATGCCAAGTGCTTACAGGTCACGTCTGCTTTCAGAGCTATCTCCACAAGAAGTGAAGAAATACAATTCAATAAATATAAATGTAATCTGTACAATAATGTATAACGTATTATATATTAGTATATTTACGTATATTTCGTTAGTGAAATGGCTTGGACTGAAGATTTGACAATAAAGTTTTCACGTAAAAGATTAACGATATTGTGAAAACCATATTGTTTTTCAAATATCCAAATTTGTGTACTACACAATGCCCCAAAACATTAATTTATTAATGTTATAGCCACTAAAAGGATAAATTGGTGAATTTGAACATCACACTTTTAAATTTTATATTACACGTTTCACTTTTCGTACTACACAAATTATGATGTACGACACACAATTTTAGGAACAACAATACATTTTTGAAATCATCGAATAATATATATTTATATATATATATGATAGATAGTATAAACTGTAGAGACATTGTAACTAAAAAAAAAAGTGGTACTGAATCGAAATGAATATATATTTTATTGAATAATATAGAGTGTATTGTCTGCGAAAAATAATATTAATCATCTTATTTTAAAAAAATCATTAGTAAAAGAGAATATGAAATAATAAATTTATGAAAAAAACTCAGATTTTATTTATAGTTAGCATTAATTTGCTGACTTTTACGAAATTTTCTTCGAGGAAGCACTGGCATAGAATATTTCGTATACATATATACAATACGCAATTATGTCAGTTAATTAATAATTTACAATGACGAATATTACAATATCCTTTTAAAAATTGCAGAAATATTTATTCACTATATCCAATGATAATTAAAAACGGAATAACGTAATTCCGTTAAATAATCATAAAGTATAATCACTTCAATTTTAGACAGACGTATAAATGTATAGTAGTGTATTTCATATTTTTAATATCATATTTCTACACTTCTAGAATGCGAATTTTGCATATTTTTCTAGAATAGGATGTAATTTTTATAACGACCAGCCCAATAGACAATAGTCTATATAAAAGTACATTGGATATATGCAAAAATAAATATAAACTCCATTTGATAGTATATATTATAATAAACATACCATTTTATTTGTTGCTTTACGTGTATAAAGGAATGCGTAAATTGCACCGAAAACTCGCGAACGATTCACCACTTGTCACAGTGCCAGACAAGTGTTGAACACGAAAATATTTTCGTAGTACTTTGAAGAGTAAATAATATTTACCGTATAAAAAAAATACTTTATTTTAAAAATATTCCATATTTTATTTTCAGTAATGTCTAACATTAACACACCAGAGTGTAATAGTGTGGAATATTTTAATATCCATGGGATATGTGGCAAGATCCGGAATTGTTACATGATAACCAGCTGGCTGATTATATCTGGCCGTAGTATTTCGTACATGAATTTGGTGATATTATCAGTATTATATTGGAATAATAATAATTAAATAAATATACACATATTATATGTTTATTTGGACGCAGGGTTATCCAGATAGCGGTAATAATACTCAACCCAGACTAATGTCTGGAGAACTGTATATTCCACCACGAGAATAATTGTCTCCGGATATGGCTTAACAGTATAATTCACCTACACAACCACCACAACAATCGTCGATGGCGCCGTAATTTCATAATTTATTTAATGATACCAATTTAAATGATGAATTGCCTCAATTTTTACGGAATCATCTGGTGACCCTGTAGAAGAAGAATTGAACATTCATATGGAGAAGTACGAGGATAGGGGACATTTTCAATGATATCAGCAAATGAATGCTAACGTTAAATAATATCTAATTTCTTTTGCCTTAAATTTAAAATTAATTTTTTTTGTTATAAATGTTTTTAAAATGAGATGATTAATATTGTTCTTAGCAGCCAATATTATCTATGTTATTCAATAAAATATATATTTTATTAGGATTCAGTACAATTTTTTTTTTTTAATTACAATATTTATATCGTCTACATCACATATATGTAAGGTAGTTGGTTATATTTTATCATACAAACAAGAAGTATGAATAGACTTCATGTTTGGGTATACTTCAATGATTTTAATACATTATTGTAGTTCCAAAAATTGTGTGTAGGTTGTCATACTTTGTGTAGTACGAGAAATGAATCAAGGAGCATGAAATTTATAAATGTAATGTTCAGATTCACCAATTTATCCTTATAGTGGCTATAATATTAACTAATTAATATTTTCGAGCGTTGTGTGTAGTACGAAAATTTGGATATTTTAAAACAATATTGTTTTCACAATATCGTTAATCTTTTACGTAAAAACTTTTATGACAGATTATCAGTCCAAGCCATTTAACTAACCAAATATAAGTAAATATACTAATAGATAATACTTTATGCATTACTCGTATTGTAGAGATTACATTTATTATTATTGAATTGTATTTCTTTAGTTCTTGTGGAGATAGCTCTGATAGCAGCCGTGACCTGTCAGCACATGGGAGAGGTGAAAGCCAATTTCGTCTTATAGGCATAATTATAATAATGACCAGCCCAATAAACAATGTTCAAATTAAAAGTACATTGGAGATACATGGAAATATATATAAATTAAATTTAAACTCTATATGTTGTATATTTATAATATACTTACCATACTTTTTGTTGATTTTTGTGTGAGTTAAACGGCTTGGACTGATGATTTGACGTAAAAGATTTTTCCTAAAAGATTAACGATATTGTGAAAACAATATTGTTTTTAAAATATCCAAATTTTCGTACTACCCACAACGCTCCAAAATATCAATTAATTAATATTGTAGCCACTATAAGGATAAATTGGTAAATTTGAACATTACATTTTTAAATTTCATGCTACATGATTCATTTTTCGTACTACACAAAGTATGACATATTACACACAATTTTCGGGACTACAATAATGTATTAAAATCATTGAACTATTTTCATACTTCATGTTTGTGTGATTATATATAACCAGTTACCTTACATAAATGTGATGTAGACTGTATAAACATTGTAATTAAAAAAAAAATATTACTGAATCCTAATAAAATATATATTTTATTGAATATATAATATTGTCTGCGAATAGTAATATTAATCACCTTATTTTAAAAACAAACATTAATAACAATTAAAAATAAATAATAAATATAAGTCAAAAAAATTAGATATTATTTGACATTAGCATTAATTTGCTGACTTGGTCGAAATTATCTCCCATCCCACGTACTTGTCCATATGAATGTTCAATTCTGCTTCTACAGCGTCACCACCCAAATCCATATTCAATTGACACGATTCATCATTTAATATGGTATTATTAAATAAATTACGAAACTTCAGCGCCATCGACGATAGTTGTGGTGGTTGTGTAGGTGAATTATACGTTTAAGGCATATCCGGAGGCAATTGTTCTCGTGGTGGAATATACCGGTCTCCAAACATTAGTCGAGTATTACCACCGCTATCTGTATAACCTGCGTCCAAATAAAAATATTTTATGTGTATATTTATTTAATTATTTTTCAATATAATACTGATCATATCACCAAATTCATGTACGAAATACTATGGCCAGTTATATTCAGCCAGCTGGTAATCATGTAACAATGCCGGATCTCGCCTCATATTCTGCACTATTAAATTCTGGTGTGTTGATGTTAGACATCATTGAAAATAAAATATGGAATATTTTTATATTAAATATTTTGTTTCTAAAGTATTTTATTTATACAATAAATATTATTTACTATACGAAATACTACGAAAATATTTTCGTGTTCAACACTTGTCTGGCACTGTGACAGGTGGTTAATCGTTCGCGATTTTTCGCTGCACCCTACGCATTCCTCTATAAATGAAAAGCAACAAAAATTATGATATCTTATAAAAATTTATACTACGAATAGAGTTTAGGTTTATTTTAAATTTATTGGAATATATCCAATGCACTTTAATTTGACCATTGTTTATTGTGCTGATCGTTATTAAAATTATACCTATTCTAGAAAAATATGCAAAATTCGCATTCTAGAAGTGTAGAAATATTATTTAACGGAATTACGTTATTCCTTTTTGAATATCATTGGATTTAATGAATATATATTTCCTCAACTTTTAAACGGATATTGTAATATTCGTCATAATAAATTACTTATTAACTAACATAATTGTGTAATGTATGTATATATGAATAATTTTAAGCCTTTAATACCACTTATTTCCTTTTTCAGCCTACTCTTACTCAATATTACCTACCAGGATGAAATTAGCTTTCACATATGCCAAGTGCTTACAGGTCACGTCTGCTTTCAGAGCTATCTCCACAAGAAGTGAAGAAATACAATTCAATAAATATAAATGTAATCTGTACAATAATGTATAACGTATTATATATTAGTATATTTACGTATATTTCGTTAGTGAAATGGCTTGGACTGAAGATTTGACAATAAAGTTTTCACGTAAAAGATTAACGATATTGTGAAAACCATATTGTTTTTCAAATATCCAAATTTGTGTACTACACACAATGCCCCAAAACATTAATTTATTAATGTTATAGCCACTAAAAGGATAAATTGGTGAATTTGAACATCACACTTTTAAATTTTATATTACACGTTTCACTTTTCGTACTACACAAATTATGATGTACGACACACAATTTTAGGAACAACAATACATTTTTGAAATCATCGAATAATATATATTTATATATATATATGATAGATAGTATAAACTGTAGAGACATTGTAACTAAAAAAAAAAGTGGTACTGAATCGAAATGAATATATATTTTATTGAATAATATAGAGTGTATTGACTGCGAAAAATAATATAAATCATCTTATTTTAAAAAATTCATTAGTAAAAGAGAATATGAAATAATAAATTTATGAAAAAAACTCAGATTTTATTTATAGTTAGCATTAATTTGCTGACTTTTACGAAATTTTCGTCGAGGAAGCACTGGCATAGAATATTTCGTATATATATACAATACGCAATTATGTCAGTTAATTAATAATTTACAATGACGAATATTACAATATCCTTTTAAAAATTGCAGAAATATTTATTCACTATATCCAATGATAATTAAAAACGGAATAACGTAATTCCGTTAAATAATCATAAAGTATAATCACTTCAATTTTAGACAGACGTATAAATGTATAGTAGTGTATTTCATATTTTTAATATCATATTTCTACACTTCTAGAATGCGAATTTTGCATATTTTTCTAGAATAGGATGTAATTTTTATAACGACCAGCCCAATAGACAATAGTCTATATAAAAGTACATTGGATATATGCAAAAATAAATATAAACTCCATTTGATAGTATATATTTATAATAAACATACCATTTTATTTGTTGCTTTACGTGTATAAAGGAATGCGTAAATTGCACCGAAAACTCATGAACGATTCACCACTTGTCACAGTGCCAGACAAGTGTTGAACACGAAAATATTTTCGTAGTACTTTGAAGAGTAAATAATATTTACCGTATAAAAAAAATACTTTATTTTAAAAATATTCCATATTTTATTTTCAGTAATGTCTAACATTAACACACCAGAGTGTAATAGTGTGGAATATTTTAATATCCATGGGATATGTGGCAAGATCCGGAATTGTTACATGATAACCAGCTGGCTGATTATATCTGGCCGTAGTATTTCGTACATGAATTTGGTGATATTATCAGTATTATATTGGAAAAATAATAATTAAATAAATATACACATATTATATTTAATTTGGACGCAGGGTTATAAAGATAGCGGTATTAATACTCAACCCAGACCAATGTCTGGAGAACTGTATATTCCACCACGAGAATAATTGTCTCCGGATATGGCTTAACAGTATAATTCACCTACACAACCACCACAACAATCGTCGATGGCGCCGTAATTTCATAATTTATTTAATGATACCTATTTAAATGATGAATTGCCTCAATTTTTTACGGAATCATCTGGTGACCCTGTAGAAGAAGAATTGAACATTTATATGGAGAAGTACGAGGGATAGGGGACATTTTCAACGATATCAGCAAATGAATGCTAACGTTAAATAATATCTAATTTCTTTGCCTTAAATTTAAAATTAATTTTTTTTGTTATAAATGTTTTTAAAATGAGATGATTAATATTGTTCTTAGCAGCCAATATTATCTATGTTATTCAATAAAATATATATTTTATTAGGATTCAGTACAATTTTTTTTTTTTCATTACAATATTTATATCGTCTACATCACATATATGTAAGGTAGTTGGTTATATTTTATCATACAAACAAGAAGTATGAATAGACTTCATGTTTGGGTATACTTCAATGATTTTAATACATTATTGTAGTTCCAAAAATTGTGTGTAGGTTGTCATACTTTGTGTAGTACGAGAAATGAATCAAGTAGCATGAAATTTAATAATGTAATGTTCAGATTCACCAATTTATCCTTATAGTGGCTATAATATTAATTAATTAATATTTTCGAGCGTTGTGTGTAGTACGAAAATTTGGATATTTTAAAACAATATTGTTTTCACAATATCGTTAATCTTTTACGTAAAAACTTTTATGACAGATTATCAGTCCAAGCCATTTAACTAACTAAATATAAGTAAATATACTAATAGATAATACTTTATGCATTACTCGTATTGTAGAGATTACATTTATAATTATTGAATTGTATTTCTTTAGTTCTTGTGGAGATAGCTCTGATAGCAGCCGTGACCTGTCAGCACATGGGAGAGGTGAAAGCCAATTTCGTCTTATAGGGCATAATTATAATAATGACCAGCCAATAAACAATGTTCAAATTAAAAGTACATTGGAGATACATGGAAATATATATAAATTAAATTTAAACTCTATATGTTGTATATTTATAATATACTTACCATACTTTTTGTTGATTTTGTGTGAGTTAAACGGCTTGGACTGATGATTTGACGTAAAAGATTTTTCCTAAAAGATTAACGATATTGTGAAAACAATATTGTTTTTAAAATATCCAAATTTTCGTACTACCCACAACGCTCCAAAATATCAATTAATTAATATTGTAGCCACTATAAGGATAAATTGGTAAATTTGAACATTACATTTTTAAATTTCATGCTACATGATTCATTTTTCGTACTACACAAAGTATGACATATTACACACAATTTTCGGGACTACAATAATGTATTAAAATCATTGAAGTATTTTCATACTTCATGTTTGTGTGATTATATATAACCAATTACCTTACATAAATGTGATGTAGACTGTATAAACATTGTAATTAAAAAAAAAATATTACTGAATCCTAATAAAATATATATTTTATTGAATATATAATATTGTCTGCGAATAGTAATATTAATCATCTTATTTTAAAAACAAACATTAATAACAATTAAAAATAAATAATAAATATAAGTCAAAAAAATTAGATATTATTTGACATTAGCATTAATTTGCTGACTTGGTCGAAATTATCTCCCATCCACTTGTCCATATGAATGTTCAAATTCTGCTTCTACAGCGTCACCACCCAAATCCATATTCAATTGACACGATTCATCATTTAATATGGTATTATTAAATAAATTACGAAACTTCAGAGACATCGACGATAGTTGTGGTGGTTGTGTAGGTGAATTATACGTTTAAGGCATATCCGGAGACAATTGTTCTCGTGGTGGAATATACCGGTCTCCAAACATTAGTCTGGGTCGAGTATTACCACCGCTATCTGTATAAACCTGCGTCCAAATAAAAATATTTTATGAGTATATTTATTTAATTATTATTTTTTCAATATAATACTGATCATATCACCAAATTCATGTACGAAATACTATGGCCAGTTATATTCAGCCAGCTGGTAATCATGTAACAATGCCGGATCTCGCCTCATATTCTGCACTATTAAATTCTGGTGTGTTGATGTTAGACATCATTGAAAATAAAATATGGAATATTTTTATATTAAATATTTTGTTTCTAAAGTATTTTATTTATACAATAAATATTTTTTACTATACGAAATACTACGAAAATATTTTCGTGTTCAACACTTGTCTGGCACTGTGACAGGTGGTTAATCGTTCGCGATTTTCGCTGCACCCTACGCATTCCTCTATAAATGAAAAGCAACAAAATTATGATATCTTATAAATTTATACTACGAATAGAGTTTAGGTTTATTTTAAATTTATTGGAATATATCCAATGCACTTTAATTTGACCATTGTTTATTGTGCTGATCGTTATTAAAATTATACCCTATTCTAGAAAAATATGCAAAATTCGCATTCTAGAAGTGTAGAAATATTATTTAACGGAATTACGTTATTCCTTTTTGAATATCATTGGATTTAATGAATATATATTTCCTCAACTTTTAAACGGATATTGTAATATTCGTCATAATAAATTACTTATTAACTAACATAATTGTGTAATGTATGTATATATGAATAATTTTAAGCCTTTAATACCACTTATTTCCTTTTTCAGCCTACTCTTACTCAATATTACCTACCAGGATGAAATTAGCTTTCACATATGCCAAGTGCTTACAGGTCACGTCTGCTTTCAGAGCTATCTCCACAAGAAGTGAAGAAATACAATTCAATAAATATAAATGTAATCTGTACAATAATGTATAACGTATTATATATTAGTATATTTACGTATATTTCGTTAGTGAAATGGCTTGGACTGAAGATTTGACAATAAAGTTTTCACGTAAAAGATTAACGATATTGTGAAAACCATATTGTTTTTCAAATATCCAAATTTGTGTACTACACACAATGCCCCAAAACATTAATTTATTAATGTTATAGCCACTAAAAGGATAAATTGGTGAATTTGAACATCACACTTTTAAATTTTATATTACACGTTTCACTTTTCGTACTACACAAATTATGATGTACGACACACAATTTTAGGAACAACAATACATTTTTGAAATCATCGAATAATATATATTTATATATATATATGATAGAGTATAAACTGTAGAGACATTGTAACTAAAAAAAAAAGTGGTACTGAATCGAAATGAATATATATTTTATTGAATAATATAGAGTGTATTGTCTGCGAAAAATAATATTAATCATCTTATTTTAAAAAAATCATTAGTAAAAGAGAATATGAAATAATAAATTTATGAAAAAAACTCAGATTTTATTTATAGTTAGCATTAATTTGCTGACTTTTACGAAATTTTCTTCGAGGAAGCACTGGCATAGAATATTTCGTATATATATATACAATACGCAATTATGTCAGTTAATTAATAATTTACAATGACGAATATTACAATATCCTTTTAAAATTGCAGAAATATTTATTCACTATATCCAATGATAATTAAAAACGGAATAACGTAATTCCGTTAAATAATCATAAAGTATAATCACTTCAATTTTAGACAGACGTATAAATGTATAGTAGTGTATTTCATATTTTTAATATCATATTTCTACACTTCTAGAATGCGAATTTTGCATATTTTTCTAGAATAGGATGTAATTTTATAACGACCAGCCCAATAGACAATAGTCTATATAAAAGTACATTGGATATATGCAAAAATAAATATAAACTCCATTTGATAGTATATATTTATAATAAACATACCATTTTTGTTGCTTTACGTGTATAAAGGAATGCGTAAATTGCACCGAAAACTCATGAACGATTCACCACTTGTCACAGTGCCAGACAAGTGTTGAACACGAAAATATTTTCGTAGTACTTTGAAGAGTAAATAATATTTACCGTATAAAAATACTTTATTTTAAAAATATTCCATATTTTATTTTCAGTAATGTCTAACATTAACACACCAGAGTGTAATAGTGTGGAATATTTTAATATCCATGGGATATGTGGCAAGATCCGGAATTGTTACATGATAACCAGCTGGCTGATTATATCTGGCCGTAGTATTTCGTACATGAATTTGGTGATATTATCAGTATTATATTGGAAAAATAATAATTAAATAAATATACACATATTATATTTTTATTTGGACGCAGGGTTATACAGATAGCGGTATTAATACTCAACCCAGACCAATGTCTGGAGAACTGTATATTCCACCACGAGAATAATTGTCTCCGGATATGGCTTAACAGTATAATTCACCTACACAACCACCACAACAATCGTCGATGGCGCCGTAATTTCATAATTTATTTAATGATACCAATTTAAATGATGAATTGCCTCAATTTTTTACGGAATCATCTGGTGACCCTGTAGAAGAAGAATTGAACATTCATATGGAGAAGTACGAGGGATAGGGGACATTTTCAACGATATCAGCAAATGAATGCTAACGTTAAATAATATCTAATTTCTTTGCCTTAAATTTAAAATTAATTTTTTTGTTATAAATGTTTTTAAAATGAGATGATTAATATTGTTCTTAGCAGCCAATATTATCTATGTTATTCAATAAAATATATATTTTATTAGGATTCAGTACAATTTTTTTTTTTTTAATTACAATATTTATATCGTCTACATCACATATATGTAAGGTAGTTGGTTATATTTTATCATACAAACAAGAAGTATGAATAGACTTCATGTTTGGGTATACTTCAATGATTTTAATACATTATTGTAGTTCCAAAAATTGTGTGTAGGTTGTCATACTTTGTGTAGTACGAGAAATGAATCAAGTAGCATGAAATTTAAAAATGTAATGTTCAGATTCACCAATTTATCCTTATAGTGGCTATAATATTAATTAATTAATATTTTCGAGCGTTGTGTGTAGTACGAAAATTTGGATATTTTAAAAACAATATTGTTTTCACAATATCGTTAATCTTTTACGTAAAAACTTTTATGACAGATTATCAGTCCAAGCCATTTAACTAACTAAATATAAGTAAATATACTAATAGATAATACTTTATGCATTACTCGTATTGTAGAGATTACATTTATTATTATTGAATTGTATTTCTTTAGTTCTTGTGGAGATAGCTCTGATAGCAGCCGTGACCTGTCAGCACATGGGAGAGGTGAAAGCCAATTTCGTCTTATAGGGCATAATTATAATAATGACCAGCCTAATAAACAGTGTTCAAATTAAAAGTACATTGGAGATACATGGAAATATATATAAATTAAATTTAAACTCTATATGTTGTATATTTATAATATACTTACCATACTTTTTGTTGATTTTTGTGTGAGTTAAACGGCTTGGACTGATGATTTGACGTAAAAGATTTTTCCTAAAAGATTAACGATATTGTGAAAACAATATTGTTTTTAAAATATCCAAATTTTCGTACTACCCACAACGCTCCAAAATATCAATTAATTAATATTGTAGCCACTATAAGGATAAATTGGTAAATTTGAACATTACATTTTTAAATTTCATGCTACATGATTCATTTTTCGTACTACACAAAGTATGACATATTACACACAATTTTCGGGACTACAATAATGTATTAAAATCATTGAACTATTTTCATACTTCATGTTTGTGTGATTATATATAACCAGTTACCTTACATAAATGTGATGTAGACTGTATAAACATTGTAATTAAAAAAAAAATATTACTGAATCCTAATAAAATATATATTTTATTGAATAGATAATATTTCTGCGAATAGTAATATTAATCATCTTATTTTAAAACAAACATTAATAACAATTAAAAATAAATAATAAATATAAGTCAAAAAAATTAGATATTATTTGACATTAGCATTAATTTGCTGACTTGGTCGAAATTATCTCCCATCCCACGTACTTGTCCATATGAATGTTCAATTCTGCTTCTACAGCGTCACCACCCAAATCCATATTCAATTGACACGATTCATCATTTAATATGGTATTATTAAATAAATTACGAAACTTCAGCGCCATCGACGATTGTTGTGGTGGTTGTGTAGGTGAATTATACGTTTAAGGCATATCCGGAGACAATTGTTCTCGTGGTGGAATATACCGGTCTCCAAACATTAGTCTGGGTCGAGTATTACCACCGCTATCTGTATAAACCTGCGTCCAAATAAAAATATTTTATGAGTATATTTATTTAATTATAATTTTTTCAATATAATACTGATCATATCAAATTCATGTACGAAATACTATGGCCAGTTATATTCAGCCAGCTGGTAATCATGTAACAATGCCGGATCTCGCCTCATATTCTGCACTATTAAATTCTGGTGTGTTGATGTTAGACATCATTGAAAATAAAATATGGAATATTTTTATATTAAATATTTTGTTTCTAAAGTATTTTATTTATACAATAAATATTTTTTACTATACGAAATACTACGAAAATATTTTCGTGTTCAACACTTGTCTGGCACTGTGACAGGTGTTTAATCGTTCGCGATTTTTCGCTGCACCCTACGCATTCCTCTATAAATGAAAAGCAACAAAAATTATGATATCTTATAAATTTATACTACGAATAGAGTTTAGGTTTATTTTAAATTTATTGGAATATATCCAATGCACTTTAATTTGACCATTGTTTATTGTGCTGATCGTTATTAAGTGTGTGCTTTTTTTGTCAGGACCGGTACTATTGTAGTATCGGGAGCCGTCCAAATTTTTCGCCACGCGGCGGAGGTCTCTAAACGTACACGGATTTGACAGTCTTATTAATGCACCCAACTCGTCGTGTACGAGACCGACGATGATGTCTATGACGTCATGTTCCGGTAGTTGCAGACCTATTCGCCTAACCAAATTTATTTTATAAACTAATATAATATAATACTTATTTCCTATTTCAGCCTACTCTTACTCAATATTACCTACCAGGATGAAATTAGCTTTCACATATGCCAAGTGCTTACAGGTCACGTCTGCTTTTAGAGCTATCTCCACAAGAAGTGAAGAAATACAATTCAATAAATATAAATGTAATCTGTACAATAATGTATAACGTATTATATATTAGTATATTTACGTATATTTCGTTAGTGAAATGGCTTGGACTGAAGATTTGACAATAAAGTTTTCACGTAAAAGATTAACGATATTGTGAAAACCATATTGTTTTTCAAATATCCAAATTTGTGTACTACACACAATGCCCCAAAACATTAATTTATTAATGTTATAGCCACTAAAAGGATAAATTGGTGAATTTGAACATCACACTTTTAAATTTTATATTACACGTTTCACTTTTCGTACTACACAAATTATGATGTACGACACACAATTTTAGGAACAACAATACATTTTTGAAATCATCGAATAATATATATTTATATATATATATATGATAGATAGTATAAACTGTAGAGACATTGTAACTAAAAAAAAAAGTGGTACTGAATCGAAATGAATATATATATTATTGAATAATATAGAGTGTATTGTCTGCGAAAAATAATATTAATCATCTTATTTAAAAAAAATCATTAGTAAAAGAGAATATGAAATAATAAATTTATGAAAAAAACTCAGATTTTATTTATAGTTAGCATTAATTTGCTGACTTTTACGAAATTTTCTTCGAGGAAGCACTGGCATAGAATATTTCGTATATATATATACAATACGCAATTATGTCAGTTAATTAATAATTTACAATGACGAATATTACAATATCCTTTTAAAAATTGCAGAAATATTTATTCACTATATCCAATGATAATTAAAAACGGAATAACGTAATTCCGTTAAATAATCATAAAGTATAATCACTTCAATTTTAGACAGACGTATAAATGTATAGTAGTGTATTTCATATTTTTAATATCATATTTCTACACTTCTAGAATGCGAATTTTGCATATTTTTCTAGAATAGGATGTAATTTTATAACGACCAGCCCAATAGACAATAGTCTATATAAAAGTACATTGGATATATGCAAAAATAAATATAAACTCCATTTGATAGTATATATTTATAATAAACATACCATTTTATTTGTTGCTTTACGTGTATAAAGGAATGCGTAAATTGCACCGAAAACTCTCGAACGATTCACCACTTGTCACAGTGCCAGACAAGTGTTGAACACGAAAATATTTTCGTAGTACTTTGAAGAGTAAATAATATTTACCGTATAAAAAAAATACTTTATTTTAAAAATATTCCATATTTTATTTTCAGTAATGTCTAACATTAACACACCAGAGTGTAATAGTGTGGAATATTTTAATATCCATGGGATATGTGGCAAGATCCGGAATTGTTACATGATAACCAGCTGGCTGATTATATCTGGCCGTAGTATTTCGTACATGAATTTGGTGATATTATCAGTATTATATTGGAAAAATAATAATTAAATAAATATACACATATTATATTTTTATTTGGACGCAGGGTTATACAGATAGCGGTATTAATACTCAGACCAATGTCTGGAGAACTGTATATTCCACCACGAGAATAATTGTCTCCGGATATGGCTTAACAGTATAATTCACCTACACAACCACCACAACAATCGTCGATGGCGCCGTAATTTCATAATTTATTTAATGATACCAATTTAAATGATGAATTGCCTCAATTTTTTACGGAATCATCTGGTGACCCTGTAGAAGAAGAATTGAACATTCATATGGAGAAGTACGAGGGATAGGGGACATTTTCAACGATATCAGCAAATGAATGCTAACGTTAAATAATATCTAATTTCTTTGCCTTAAATTTAAAATTAATTTTTTTTGTTATAAATGTTTTTAAAATGAGATGATTAATATTGTTCTTAGCAGCCAATATTATCTATGTTATTCAATAAAATATATATTTTATTAGGATTCAGTACAATTTTTTTTTTTTAATTACAATATTTATATCGTCTACATCACATATATGTAAGGTAGTTGGTTATATTTTATCATACAAACAAGAAGTATGAATAGACTTCATGTTTGGGTATACTTCAATGATTTTAATACATTATTGTAGTTCCAAAAATTGTGTGTAGGTTGTCATACTTTGTGTAGTACGAGAAATGAATCAAGTAGCATGAAATTTAAAAACGTAATGTTCAGATTCACCAATTTATCCTTATAGTGGCTATAATATTAATTAATTAATATTTTCGAGCGTTGTGTGTAGTACGAAAATTTGGATATTTTAAAAGCAATATTGTTTTCACAATATCGTTAATCTTTTACGTAAAAACTTTTATGACAGATTATCAGTCCAAGCCATTTAACTAACCAAATATAAGTAAATATACTAATAGATAATACTTTATGCATTACTCGTATTGTAGAGATTACATTTATAATTATTGAATTGTATTTCTTTAGTTCTTGTGGAGATAGCTCTGATAGCAGCCGTGACCTGTCAGCACATGGGAGAGGTGAAAGCCAATTTCGTCTTATAGGGCATAATTATAATAATGACCAGCCCAATAAACAATGTTCAAATTAAAAGTACATTGGAGATACATGGAAATATATATAAATTAAATTTAAACTCTATATGTTGTATATTTATAATATACTTACCATACTTTTTGTTGATTTTTGTGTGAGTTAAACGGCTTGGACTGATGATTTGACGTAAAAGATTTTTCCTAAAAGATTAACGATATTGTGAAAACAATATTGTTTTTAAAATATCCAAATTTTCGTACTACCCACAACGCTCCAAAATATCAATTAATTAATATTGTAGCCACTATAAGGATAAATTGGTAAATTTGAACATTACATTTTTAAATTTCATGCTACATGATTCATTTTTCGTACTACACAAAGTATGACATATTACACACAATTTTCGGGACTACAATAATGTATTAAAATCATTGAAGTATTTTCATACTTCATGTTTGTGTGATTATATATAAATTACCTTACATAAATGTGATGTAGACTGTATAAACATTGTAATTAAAAAAAAAATATTACTGAATCGTAATAAAATATATATTTTATTGAATAGATAATATTGTCTGCGAATAGTAATATTAATCATCTTATTTTAAAAACAAACATTAATAACAATTAAAAATAAATAATAAATATAAGTCAAAAAAATTAGATATTATTTGACATTAGCATTAATTTGCTGACTTGGTCGAAATTATCTCCCATCCCACGTACTTGTCCATATGAATGTTCAAATCTGCATCTACAGCGTCACCACCCAAATCCATATTCAATTGACACGATTCATCATTTAATATGGTATTATTAAATAAATTACGAAACTTCAGAGACATCGACGATAGTTGTGGTGGTTGTGTAGGTGAATTATACGTTTAAGGCATATCCGGAGACAATTGTTCTCGTGGTGGAATATACCGGTCTCCAAACATTAGCCTGGGTCGAGTATTACCACCGCTATCTGTATAACCCTGCGTCCAAATAAAAATATTTTATGTGTATATTTATTTAATTATTATTTTTCAATATAATACTAATCATATCACCAAATTCATGTACGAAATACTATGGCCAGTTATATTCAGCCAGCTGGTAATCATGTAACAATGCCGGATCTCGCCTCATATTCTGCACTATTAAATTCTGGTGTGTTGATGTTAGACATCATTGAAAAATAAAATATGAATATTTTTAAATTAAATATTTTGTTTCTAAAGTATTTTATTTATACAATAAATATTTTTTACTATACGAAATACTACGAAAATATTTTCGTGTTCAACACTTGTCTGGCACTGTGACAGGTGTTTAATCGTTCGCGATTTTTCGCTGCACCCTACGCATTCCTCTATAAATGAAAAGCAACAAAAATTATGATATCTTATAAATTTATACTACGAATAGAGTTTAGGTTTATTTTAAATTTATTGGAATATATCCAATGCACTTTAATTTGACCATTGTTTATTGTGCTGATCGTTATTAAAATTATACCCTATTCTAGAAAAATATGCAAAATTCGCATTCTAGAAGTGTAGAAATATTATTTAACGGAATTACGTTATTCCTTTTTGAATATCATTGGATTTAATGAATATATATTTCCTCAACTTTTAAACGGATATTGTAATATTCGTCATAATAAATTACTTATTAACTAACATAATTGTGTAATGTATGTATATATGAATAATTTTAAGCCTTTAATACCACTTATTTCCTTTTCAGCCTACTCTTACTCAATATTACCTACCAGGATGAAATTAGCTTTCACATATGCCAAGTGCTTACAGGTCACGTCTGCTTTCAGAGCTATCTCCACAAGAAGTGAAGAAATACAATTCAATAAATATAAATGTAATCTGTACAATAATGTATAACGTATTATATATTAGTATATTTACGTATATTTCGTTAGTGAAATGGCTTGGACTGAAGATTTGACAATAAAGTTTTCACGTAAAAGATTAACGATATTGTGAAAACCATATTGTTTTTCAAATATCCAAATTTGTGTACTACACACAATGCCCCAAAACATTAATTTATTAATGTTATAGCCACTAAAAGGATAAATTGGTGAATTTGGACATCACACTTTTAAATTTTATATTACACGTATCACTTTTCGTACTACACAAATTATGATGTACGACACACAATTTTAGGAACAACAATACATTTTTGAAATCATCGAATAATATATATTTATATATATATATGATAGAGAGTATAAACTGTAGAGACATTGTAACTAAAAAAAAAAGTGGTACTGAATCGAAATGAATATATATTTTATTGAATAATATAGAGTGTATTGTCTGCGAAAAATAATATTAATCATCTTATTTTAAAAAAATCATTAGTAAAAGAGAATATGAAATAATAAATTTATGAAAAAAACTCAGATTTTATTTATAGTTAGCATTAATTTGCTGACTTTTACGAAATTTTCTTCGAGGAAGCACTGGCATAGAATATTTCGTATATATATACAATACGCAATTATGTCAGTTAATTAATAATTTACAATGACGAATATTACAATATCCTTTTAAAAATTGCAGAAATATTTATTCACTATATCCAATGATAATTAAAAACGGAATAACGTAATTCCGTTAAATAATCATAAAGTATAATCACTTCAATTTTAGACAGACGTATAAATGTATAGTAGTGTATTTCATATTTTTAATATCATATTTCTACACTTCTAGAATGCGAATTTTGCATATTTTTCTAGAATAGGATGTAATTTTTATAACGACCAGCCCAATAGACAATAGTCTATATAAAAGTACATTGGATATATGCAAAAATAAATATAAACTCCATTTGATAGTATATATTTATAATAAACATACCATTTTATTTGTTGCTTTACGTGTATAAAGGAATGCGTAAATTGCACCGAAAACTCGCGAACGATTCACCACTTGTCACAGTGCCAGACAAGTGTTGAACACGAAAATATTTTCGTAGTACTTTGAAGAGTAAATAATATTTACCGTATAAAAAAAATACTTTATTTTAAAAATATTCCATATTTTATTTTCAGTAATGTCTAACATTAACACACCAGAGTGTAATAGTGTGGAATATTTTAATATCCATGGGATATGTGGCAAGATCCGGAATTGTTACATGATAACCAGCTGGCTGATTATATCTGGCCGTAGTATTTCGTACATGAATTTGGTGATATTATCAGTATTATATTGGAAAAATAATAATTAAATAAATATACACATATTATATTTTTATTTGGACGCAGGGTTATACAGATAGCGGTATTAATACTCAACCCAGACCAATGTCTGGAGAACTGTATATTCCACCACGAGAATAATTGTCTCCGGATATGGCTTAACAGTATAATTCACCTACACAACCACCACCACAATCGTCGATGGCGCCGTAATTTCATAATTTATTTAATGATACCAATTTAAATGATGAATTGCCTCAATTTTTTACGGAATCATCTGGTGACCCTGTAGAAGAAGAATTGAACATTCATATGGAGAAGTACGAGGGATAGGGGACATATTCAACGATATCAGCAAATGAATGCTAACGTTAAATAATATCTAATTTCTTTGCCTTAAATTTAAAATTAATTTTTTTGTTATAAATGTTTTTAAAATGAGATGATTAATATTGTTCTTAGCAGCCAATATTATCTATGTTATTCAATAAAATATATATTTTATTAGGATTCAGTACAATTTTTTTTTTTTTAATTACAATATTTATATCGTCTACATCACATATATGTAAGGTAGTTGGTTATATTTTATCATACAAACAAGAAGTATGAATAGACTTCATGTTTGGGTATACTTCAATGATTTTAATACATTATTGTAGTTCCAAAAATTGTGTGTAGGTTGTCATACTTTGTGTAGTAGGAGAAATGAATCAAGTAGCATGAAATTTAATAATGTAATGATCAGATTCACCAATTTATCCTTATAGTGGCTATAATATTAATTAATTAATATTTTCGAGCGTTGTGTGTAGTACGAAAATTTGGATATTTTAAAAACAATATTGTTTTCACAATATCGTTAATCTTTTACGTAAAAACTTTTATGACAGATTATCAGTCCAAGCCATTTAACTAACTAAATATAAGTAAATATACTAATAGATAATACTTTATGCATTACTCGTATTGTAGAGATTACATTTATTATTATTGAATTGTATTTCTTTAGTTCTTGTGGAGATAGCTCTGATAGCAGCCGTGACCTGTCAGCACATGGGAGAGGTGAAAGCCAATTTCGTCTTATAGGGCATAATTATAATAATGACCAGCCTAATAAACAGTGTTCAAATTAAAAGTACATTGGAGATACATGGAAATATATATAAATTAAATTTAAACTCTATATGTTGTATATTTATAATATACTTACCATACTTTTTGTTGATTTTTGTGTGAGTTAAACGGCTTGGACTGATGATTTGACGTAAAAGATTTTTCCTAAAAGATTAACGATATTGTGAAAACAATATTGTTTTTAAAATATCCAAATTTTCGTACTACCCACAACGCTCCAAAATATCAATTAATTAATATTGTAGCCACTATAAGGATAAATTGGTAAATTTGAACATTACATTTTTAAATTTCATGCTACATGATTCATTTTCGTACTACACAAAGTATGACATATTACACACAATTTTAGGACTACAATAATGTATTAAAATCATTGAACTATTTTCATACTTCATGTTTGTGTGATTATATATAACCAGTTACCTTACATAAATGTGATGTAGACTGTATAAACATTGTAATTAAAAAAAAAATATTACTGAATCCTAATAAAATATATATTTTATTGAATATATAATATTGTCTGCGAATAGTAATATTAATCATCTTATTTTAAAAACAAACATTAATAACAATTAAAAATAAATAATAAATATAAGTCAAAAAAATTAGATATTATTTGACATTAGCATTAATTTGCTGACTTGGTCGAAATTATCTCCCATCCCACGTACTTGTCCATATGAATGTTCAATTCTGCTTCTACAGCGTCACCACCCAAATCCATATTCAATTGACACGATTCATCATTTAATATGGTATTATTAAATAAATTACGAAACTTCAGCGCCATCGACGATTGTTGTGGTGGTTGTGTAGGTGAATTATACGTTTAAGGCATATCCGGAGACAATTGTTCTCGTGGTGGAATATACCGGTCTCCAAACATTAGTCTGGGTCGAGTATTACCACCGCTATCTGTATAAACCTGCGTCCAAATAAAAATATTTTATGAGTATATTTATTTAATTATAATTTTTTCAATATAATACTGATCATATCACCAAATTCATGTACGAAATACTATGGCCAGTTATATTCAGACAGCTGGTAATCATGTAACAATGCCGGATCTCGCCTCATATTCTGCACTATTAAATTCTGGTGTGTTGATGTTAGACATCATTGAAAATAAAATATGGAATATTTTTATATTAAATATTTTGTTTCTAAAGTATTTTATTTATACAATAAATATTATTTACTATACGAAATACTACGAAAATATTTTCGTGTTCAACACTTGTCTGGCACTGTGACAGGTGGTTAACCGTTCGCGATTTTTCGCTGCACCCTACGCATTCCTCTATAAATGAAAAGCAACAAAAATTATGATATCTTATAAATTTATACTACGAATAGAGTTTAGGTTTATTTTAAATTTATTGGAATATATCCAATGCACTTTAATTTGACCATTGTTTATTGTGCTGATCGTTATTAAAATTATACCCTATTCTAGAAAAATATGCAAAATTCGCATTCTAGAAGTGTAGAAATATTATTTAACGGAATTACGTTATTCCTTTTTGAATATCATTGGATTTAATGAATATATATTTCCTCAACTTTTAAACGGATATTGTAATATTCGTCATAATAAATTACTTATTACTAACATAATTGTGTAATGTATGTATATATGAATAATTTTAAGCATTTAATACCACTTATTTCCTATTTCAGCCTACTCTTACTCAATATTACCTACCAGGATGAAATTAGCTTTCACATATGCCAAGTGCTTACAGGTCACGTCTGCTTTTAGAGCTATCTCCACAAGAAGTGAAGAAATACAATTCAATAAATATAAATGTAATCTGTACAATAATGTATAACGTATTATATATTAGTATATTTACGTATATTTCGTTAGTGAAATGGCTTGGACTGAAGATTTGACAATAAAGTTTTCACGTAAAAGATTAACGATATTGTGAAAACCATATTGTTTTTCAAATATCCAAATTTGTGTACTACACACAATGCCCCAAAACATTAATTTATTAATGTTATAGCCACTAAAAGGATAAATTGGTGAATTTGAACATCACACTATTAAATTTTATATTACACGTTTCACTTTTCGTACTACACAAATTATGATGTACGACACACAATTTTAGGAACAACAATACATTTTTGAAATCATCGAATAATATATATTTATATATATATATGATAGAGAGTATAAACTGTAGAGACATTGTAACTAAAAAAAAAAGTGGTACTGAATCGAAATGAATATATATTTTATTGAATAATATAGAGTGTATTGTCTGCGAAAAATAATATTAATCATCTTATTTTAAAAAAATCATTAGTAAAAGAGAATATGAAATAATAAATTTATGAAAAAAACTCAGATTTTATTTATAGTTAGCATTAATTTGCTGACTTTTACGAAATTTTCTTCGAGGAAGCACTGGCATAGAATATTTCGTATATATATATACAATACGCAATTATGTCAGTTAATTAATAATTTACAATGACGAATATTACAATATCCTTTTAAAAATTGCAGAAATATTTATTCACTATATCCAATGATAATTAAAAACGGAATAACGTAATTCCGTTAAATAATCATAAAGTATAATCACTTCAATTTTAGACAGACGTATAAATGTATAGTAGTGTATTTCATATTTTTAATATCATATTTCTACACTTCTAGAATGCGAATTTTGCATATTTTTCTAGAATAGGATGTAATTTTTATAACGACCAGCCCAATAGACAATAGTCTATATAAAAGTACATTGGATATATGCAAAAATAAATATAAACTCCATTTGATAGTATATATTTATAATAAACATACCATTTTATTTGTTGCTTTACGTGTATAAAGGAATGCGTAAATTGCACCGAAAACTCATGAACGATTCACCACTTGTCACAGTGCCAGACAAGTGTTGAACACGAAAATATTTTCGTAGTACTTTGAAGAGTAAATAATATTTACCGTATAAAAATACTTTATTTAAAAATATTCCATATTTTATTTTCAGTAATGTCTAACATTAACACACCAGAGTGTAATAGTGTGGAATATTTTAATATCCATGGGATATGTGGCAAGATCCGGAATTGTTACATGATAACCAGCTGGCTGATTATATCTGGCCGTAGTATTTCGTACATGAATTTGGTGATATTATCAGTATTATATTGGAAAAATAATAATTAAATAAATATACACATATTATATTTTTATTTGGACGCAGGGTTATACAGATAGCGGTATTAATACTCAACCCAGACCAATGTCTGGAGAACTGTATATTCCACCACGAGAATAATTGTCTCCGGATATGGCTTAACAGTATAATTCACCTACACAACCACCACCACAATCGTCGATGGCGCCGTAATTTCATAATTTATTTAATGATACCAATTTAAATGATGAATTGCCTCAATTTTTTACGGAATCATCTGGTGACCCTGTAGAAGAAGAATTGAACATTCATATGGAGAAGTACGAGGGATAGGGGACATTTTCAACGATATCAGCAAATGAATGCTAACGTTAAATAATATCTAATTTCTTTGCCTTAAATTTAAAATTAATTTTTTTTGTTATAAATGTTTTTAAAATGAGATGATTAATATTGTTCTTAGCAGCCAATATTATCTATGTTATTCAATAAAATATATATTTTATTAGGATTCAGTACAATTTTTTTTTTTTTAATTACAATATTTATATCGTCTACATCACATATATGTAAGGTAGTTGGTTATATTTTATCATACAAACAAGAAGTATGAATAGACTTCATGTTTGGGTACACTTCAATGATTTTAATACATTATTGTAGTTCCAAAAATTGTGTGTAGGTTGTCATACTTTGTGTAGTACGAGAAATGAATCAAGTAGCATGAAATTTAAAAATGTAATGTTCAGATTCACCAATTTATCCTTATAGTGGCTATAATATTAATTAATTAATATTTTCGAGCGTTGTGTGTAGTACGAAAATTTGGATATTTTAAAAACAATATTGTTTTCACAATATCGTTAATCTTTTACGTAAAAACTTTTATGACAGATTATCAGTCCAAGCCATTTAACTAACCAAATATAAGTAAATATACTAATAGATAATACTTTATGCATTACCCGTATTGTAGAGATTACATTTATTATTATTGAATTGTATTTCTTTAGTTCTTGTGGAGATAGCTCTGATAGCAGCCGTGACCTGTCAGCACATGGGAGAGGTGAAAGCCAATTTCGTCTTATAGGGCATAATTATAATAATGACCAGCCCAATAAACAATGTTCAAATTAAAAGTACATTGGAGATACATGGAAATATATATAAATTAAATTTAAACTCTATATGTTGTATATTTATAATATACTTACCATACTTTTTGTTGATTTTTGTGTGAGTTAAACGGCTTGGACTGATGATTTGACGTAAAAGATTTTTCCTAAAAGATTAACGCTATTGTGAAAACAATATTGTTTTTAAAATATCCAAATTTGTGTACCCACAACGCTCCAAAATATCAATTAATTAATATTGTAGCCACTATAAGGATAAATTGGTAAATTTGAACATTACATTTTTAAATTTTATATGCTCCATGATTCATTTTTCGCACTACACAAAGTATGACATATTACACACAATTTTCGGTACTACAATATTGTATTAAAATCATTGAAGTATTTTCATACTTCATGTTTGTGTGATTATATATAACCAATTACCTTACATAAATGTGATGTAGACTGTATAAACATTGTAATTAAAAAAAAAATATTACTGAATCGTAATAAAATATATATTTTATTGAATAGATAATATTGTCTGCGAATAGTAATATTAATCATCTTATTTTAAAAACAAACATTAATAACAATTAAAAATAAATAATAAATATAAGTCAAAAAAATTAGATATTATTTGACATTAGCATTAATTTGCTGACTTGGTCGAAATTATCTCCCATCCCACGTACTTGTCCATATGAATGTTCAATTCTGCTTCTACAGCGTCACCACCCAAATCCATATTCAATTGACACGATTCATCATTTAATATGGTATTATTAAATAAATTACGAAACTTCAGCGCCATCGACGATAGTTGTGGTGGTTGTGTAGGTGAATTATACGTTTAAGGCATATCCGGAGGCAATTGTTCTCGTGGTGGAATATACCGGTCTCCAAACATTAGTCTGGGTCGAGTATTACCACCGCTATCTGTATAAACCTGCGTCCAAATAAAAATATTTTATGAGTATATTTATTTAATTATTATTTTTTCAATATAATACTGATCATATCACCAAATTCATGTACGAAATACTATGGCCAGTTATATTCAGCCAGCTGGTAATCATGTAACAATGCCGGATCTCGCCTCATATTCTGCACTATTAAATTCTGGTGTGTTGATGTTAGACATCATTGAAAATAAAATATGGAATATTTTTAAATTAAATATTTTGTTTCTAAAGTATTTTATTTATACAATAAATATTATTTACTATACGAAATACTACGAAAATATTTTCGTGTTCAACACTTGTCTGGCACTGTGACAGGTGGTTAATCGTTCGCGATTTTTCGCTGCACCCTACGCATTCCTCTATAAATGAAAAGCAACAAAAATTATGATATCTTATAAATTTATACTACGAATAGAGTTTAGGTTTATTTTAAATTTATTGGAATATATCCAATGCACTTTAATTTGACCATTGTTTATTGTGCTGATCGTTATTAAAATTATACCCTATTCTAGAAAAATATGCAAAATTCGCATTCTAGAAGTGTAGAAATATTATTTAACGGAATTACGTTATTCCTTTTTGAATATCATTGGATTTAATGAATATATATTTCCTCAACTTTTAAACGGATATTGTAATATTCGTCATAATAAATTACTTATTAACTAACATAATTGTGTAATGTATGTATATATGAATAATTTTAAGCCTTTAATACCACTTATTTCCTTTTTCAGCCTACTCTTACTCAATATTACCTACCAGGATGAAATTAGCTTTCACATATGCCAAGTGCTTACAGGTCACGTCTGCTTTCAGAGCTATCTCCACAAGAAGTGAAGAAATACAATTCAATAAATATAAATGTAATCTGTACAATAATGTATAACGTATTATATATTAGTATATTTACGTATATTTCGTTAGTGAAATGGCTTGGACTGAAGATTTGACAATAAAGTTTTCACGTAAAAGATTAACGATATTGTGAAAACCATATTGTTTTTCAAATATCCAAATTTGTGTACTACACACAATGCCCCAAAACATTAATTTATTAATGTTATAGCCACTAACAAGATAAATTGGTGAATTTGGACATCACACTTTTAAATTTTATATTACACGTATCACTTTTCGTACTACACAAATTATGATGTACGACACACAATTTTAGGAACAACAATACATTTTTGAAATCATCGAATAATATATATTTATATATATATATGATAGAGAGTATAAACTGTAGAGACATTGTAACTAAAAAAAAAAGTGGTACTGAATCGAAATGAATATATATTTTATTGAATAATATAGAGTGTATTGTCTGCGAAAAATAATATTAATCATCTTATTTTAAAAAAATCATTAGTAAAAGAGAATATGAAATAATAAATTTATGAAAAAAACTCAGATTTTATTTATAGTTAGCATTAATTTGCTGACTTTTACGAAATTTTCTTCGAGGAAGCACTGGCATAGAATATTTCGTATATATATATACAATACGCAATTATGTCAGTTAATTAATAATTTACAATGACGAATATTACAATATCCTTTTAAAAATTGCAGAAATATTTATTCACTATATCCAATGATAATTAAAAACGGAATAACGTAATTCCGTTAAATAATCATAAAGTATAATCACTTCAATTTTAGACAGACGTATAAATGTATAGTAGTGTATTTCATATTTTTAATATCATATTTCTACACTTCTAGAATGCGAATTTTGCATATTTTTCTAGAATAGGATGTAATTTTTATAACGACCAGCCCAATAGACAATAGTCTATATAAAAGTACATTGGATATATGCAAAAATAAATATAAACTCCATTTGATAGTATATATTTATAATAAACATACCATTTTATTTGTTGCTTTACGTGTATAAAGGAATGCGTAAATTGCACCGAAAACTCGCGAACGATTCACCACTTGTCACAGTGCCAGACAAGTGTTGAACACGAAAATATTTTCGTAGTACTTTGAAGAGTAAATAATATTTACCGTATAAAAAAAATACTTTATTTTAAAAATATTCCATATTTTATTTTCAGTAATATCTAACATTAACACACCAGAGTGTAATAGTGTGGAATATTTTAATATCCATGGGATATGTGGCAAGATCCGGAATTGTTACATGATAACCAGCTGGCTGATTATATCTGGCCGTAGTATTTCGTACATGAATTTGGTGATATTATCAGTATTATATTGGAAAAATAATAATTAAATAAATATACACATATTATATTTTTATTTGGACGCAGGGTTATAAAGATAGCGGTATTAATACTCAACCCAGACCAATGTCTGGAGAACTGTATATTCCACCACGAGAATAATTGTCTCCGGATATGGCTTAACAGTATAATTCACCTACACAACCACCACAACAATCGTCGATGGCGCCGTAATTTCATAATTTATTTAATGATACCAATTTAAATGATGAATTGCCTCAATTTTTTACGGAATCATCTGGTGACCCTGTAGAAGAAGAATTGAACATTCATATGGAGAAGTACGAGGGATAGGGGACATTTTCAACGATATCAGCAAATGAATGCTAACGTTAAATAATATCTAATTTCTTTGCCTTAAATTTAAAATTAATTTTTTTTGTTATAAATGTTTTTAAAATGAGATGATTAATATTGTTCTTAGCAGCCAATATTATCTATGTTATTCAATAAAATATATATTTTATTAGGATTCAGTACAATTTTTTTTTTTTTAATTACAATATTTATATCGTCTACATCACATATATGTAAGGTAGTTGGTTATATTTTATCATACAAACAAGAAGTATGAATAGACTTCATGTTTGGGTATACTTCAATGATTTTAATACATTATTGTAGTTCCAAAAATTGTGTGTAGGTTGTCATACTTTGTGTAGTACGAGAAATGAATCAAGTAGCATGAAATTTAAAAATGTAATGTTCAGATTCACCAATTTATCCTTATAGTGGCTATAATATTAATTAATTAATATTTTCGAGCGTTGTGTGTAGTACGAAAATTTGGATATTTTAAAAACAATATTGTTTTCACAATATCGTTAATCTTTTACGTAAAAACTTTTATGACAGACTATCAGTCCAAGCCATTTAACTAACCAAATATAAGTAAATATACTAATAGATAATACTTTATGCATTACTCGTATTGTAGAGATTACATTTATTATTATTGAATTGTATTTCTTTAGTTCTTGTGGAGATAGCTCTGATAGCAGCCGTGACCTGTCAGCACATGGGAGAGGTGAAAGCCAATTTCGTCTTATAGGGCATAATTATAATAATGACCAGCCCAATAAACAATGTTCAAATTAAAAGTACATTGGAGATACATGGAAATATATATAAATTAAATTTAAACTCTATATGTTGTATATTTATAATATACTTACCATACTTTTTGTTGATTTCTGTGTGAGTTAAACGGCTTGAACTGATGATTTGACGTAAAAGATTTTTCCTAAAAGATTAACGCTATTGTGAAAACAATATTGTTTTTAAAATATCCAAATATTCGTACTACCCACAACGCTCCAAAATATCAATTAATTAATATTGTAGCCACTATAAGGATAAATTGGTAAATTTGAACATTACATTTTTAAATTTCATGCTACATGATTCATTTTTCGCACTACACAAAGTATGACATATTACACACAATTTTCGGTACTACAATATTGTATTAAAATCATTGAAGTATTTTCATACTTCATGTTTGTGTGATTATATATAACCAATTACCTTACATAAATGTGATGTAGACTGTATAAACATTGTAATTAAAAAAAAAATATTACTGAATCGTAATAAAATATATATTTTATTGAATAGATAATATTGTCTGCGAATAGTAATATTAATCATCTTATTTTAAAAACAAACATTAATAACAATTAAAAATAAATAATAAATATAAGTCAAAAAAATTAGATATTATTTGACATTAGCATTAATTTGCTGACTTGGTCGAAATTATCTCCCATCCCACGTACTTGTCCATATGAATGTTCAATTCTGCTTCTACAGCGTCACCACCCAAATCCATATTCAATTGACACGATTCATCATTTAATATGGTATTATTAAATAAATTACGAAACTTCAGCGCCATCGACGATAGTTGTGGTGGTTGTGTAGGTGAATTATACGTTTAAGGCATATCCGGAGGCAATTGTTCTCGTGGTGGAATATACCGGTCTCCAAACATTAGTCTGGGTCGAGTATTACCACCGCTATCTGTATAAACCTGCGTCCAAATAAAAATATTTTATGAGTATATTTATTTAATTATTATTTTTTCAATATAATACTGATCATATCACCAAATTCATGTACGAAATACTATGGCCAGTTATATTCAGCCAGCTGGTAATTATGTAAGAATGCCGGATCTCGCCTCATATTCTGCACTATTAAATTCTGGTGTGTTGATGTTAGACATCATTGAAAATAAAATATGGAATATTTTTAAATTAAATATTTTGTTTCTAAAGTATTTTATTTATACAATAAATATAATTTACTATACGAAATACTACGAAAATATTTTCGTGTTCAACACTTGTCTGGCACTGTGACAGGTGGTTAATCGTTCGCGATTTTTCGCTGCACTCTACGCATTCCTCTATAAATGAAAAGCAACAAAAATTATGATATCTTATAAATTTATACTACGAATAGAGTTTAGGTTTATTTTAAATTTATTGGAATATATCCAATGCACTTTAATTTGACCATTGTTTATTGTGCTGATCGTTATTAAAATTATACCCTATTCTAGAAAAATATGCAAAATTCGCATTCTAGAAGTGTAGAAATATTATTTAACGGAATTACGTTATTCCTTTTTGAATATCATTGGATTTAATGAATATATATTTCCTCAACTTTTAAACGGATATTGTAATATTCGTCATAATAAATTACTTATTAACTAACATAATTGTGTAATGTATGTATATATGAATAATTTTAAGCCTTTAATACCACTTATTTCCTTTTTCAGCCTACTCTTACTCAATATTACCTACCAGGATGAAATTAGCTTTCACATATGCCAAGTGCTTACAGGTCACGTCTGCTTTCAGAGCTATCTCCACAAGAAGTGAAGAAATACAATTCAATAAATATAAATGTAATCTGTACAATAATGTATAACGTATTATATATTAGTATATTTACGTATATTTCGTTAGTGAAATGGCTTGGACTGAAGATTTGACAATAAAGTTTTCACGTAAAAGATTAACGATATTGTGAAAACCATATTGTTTTTCAAATATCCAAATTTGTGTACTACACACAATGCCCCAAAACATTAATTTATTAATGTTATAGCCACTAAAAGGATAAATTGGTGAATTTGGACATCACACTTTTAAATTTTATATTACACGTTTCACTTTTCGTACTACACAAATGTACGATGTGTGTCGTACACAATGTACGACACACAATTTTAGGAACAACAATACATTTTTGAAATCATCGAATAATATATATTTATATATATATATGATAGAGAGTATAAACTGTAGAGACATTGTAACTAAAAAAAAAAGTGGTACTGAATCGAAATGAATATATATTTTATTGAATAATATAGAGTGTATTGTCTGCGAAAAATAATATTAATCATCTTATTTTAAAAAAATCATTAGTAAAAGAGAATATGAAATAATAAATTTATGAAAAAAACTCAGATTTTATTTATAGTTAGCATTAATTTGCTGACTTTTACGAAATTTTCTTCGAGGAAGCACTGGCATAGAATATTTCGTATATATATATACAATACGCAATTATGTCAGTTAATTAATAATTTACAATGACGAATATTACAATATCCTTTTAAAAATTGCAGAAATATTTATTCACTATATCCAATGATAATTAAAAACGGAATAACGTAATTCCGTTAAATAATCATAAAGTATAATATCACTAATTTTAGACAGACGTATAAATGTATAGTAGTGTATTTCATATTTTTAATATCATATTTCTACACTTCTAGAATGCGAATTTTGCATATTTTTCTAGAATAGGATGTAATTTTATAACGACCAGCCCAATAGACAATAGTCTATATAAAAGTACATTGGATATATGCAAAAATAAATATAAACTCCATTTGATAGTATATATTTATAATAAACATACCATTTTATTTGTTGCTTTACGTGTATAAAGGAATGCGTAAATTGCACCGAAAACTCGCGAACGATTCACCACTTGTCACAGTGCCAGACAAGTGTTGAACACAAAAATATTTTCGTAGTACTTTGAAGAGTAAATAATATTTACCGTATAAAAAAAATACTTTATTTTAAAAATATTCCATATTTTATTTTCAGTAATGTCTAACATTAACACACCAGAGTGTAATAGTGTGGAATATTTTAATATCCATGGGATATGTGGCAAGATCCGGAATTGTTACATGATAACCAGCTGGCTGATTATATCTGGCCGTAGTATTTCGTACATGAATTTGGTGATATTATCAGTATTATATTGGAATAATAATAATTAAATAAATATACACATATTATATTTTTATTTGGACGCAGGGTTATACTAGGGTGACCATACGTCCTGTTTTTTACTGGATTGTCCTTTATTTGAGCGTTGTATCCTGTTGTCCTGACAAACTTCTTTCGGGACGCTTTTTGTCCTGTTTTTTTGATCAAACAACAAATTGAATGAATTTAAAAACGAAACTTACGAAAGTAATGAATAATGTGTTATAGGAGCTTATCGAAGTTATCGGATTGACCGTTATCGGACTATGCTTTCGATTCTATCTATTTATATCACTGATAATACGTTTTGTGAATACGGTTATCGTTATCATAGCGAATAGCTATTAGTTTGGTTCCAACATTCGTTAAGTGTTGTCGACTTGTTGATAATCATTAATATAATATTTTACAATTTTAGGAAAATAATCTATTAAAATGCCTAAGCGAAGGTGCGTATTTACTCCCAGCTTGAAAGTTGAATTTCCGTTTTTAAGAGATAGTGATTATAAGAGATAGTGGGTATTTTAACCCCGAAGAATGGGTAAAAATTAAAGTGTTAGAATTTATGAATTTAAAAGGAGAAACATCAAATATTTTATCAGATTACATAACGAATGTTGTGAAAAAGTATAATTTATTAAATAATGTTGTTGCATTTTCGGGTGACAACTGCAATACAAATTTTGGCTGCATCTCGAGAAAAGGTACAAATAACGTTTTTGCAATTCTAAATGAAAAATTAAAAAGAAATATCTCCGGTATTGGCTGTGCTGCTCATATTCTGCACAATGCTATGCATAGTACTGCTGATATTTTGCCAACTGACATTGAACTCATAATTATTAAAATATTTCAGAATTTTCATATTTATACAGTTCGTATAGAAAAATTAAAGGATATTTGCGATTTTGTTAGTATTGAGCACAATAATATTTTAGGATCTATAAAAACGCGTTGGTTATCTCTACAGCCAGCTGTTTCTAGAATAATAGATTTATATCCTGCATTGAAATCATATTTTATATCACAAGAAAAGTGTCCTACAGTTTTAAGAACTTTTTTTAATGATCCTATGTCTATTGCATGGTTATATTTTGTACAAAGTCAGTTGAAGGTGGTATGTGATACAATAAAAAGGATAGAAGGTGATCATATATCGGCATGCGAGGTGTATGAAGAAATTGAAGTGTTATGTGGTAAAATAAAAAATCGGAAAAATCAACATTTTTTTACATCAGAGCTAGCTCAACTTATTCCAGATCTTGATAAGAACAAACTGTACAAAGAAAAAAAATTTATTGAGATAACTGATGAGTTTTATGACAAGTTTTTATCGTACGTGGAAAAATGGGGATATCACTTTGAACCACTAAAAGTTTTTCGTTGGATTCAAGTACTAGATTTTCCAATTTGGAGTATCATTCAAGAAAGTTTTAAATATATTATTAAGAATAATCCACCATTGAAATTCGATAAAGATGAACTTTTTGACGAATTTAATCATGTGATAAATGTAATGAAGGTTAAAATGCAAAACTGGAAAAATGGTTCAAAAGCCGAAGATAGATGGTGTGAAATATTTAAAATTCTAGAAAAAAATAACATTCCAATTAAATATTTTACGGTTATTGTAGAGTATTCAATGGCTATTCCAGGAACTAACGCGTCGGTAGAAAGAGTATTTTCAATTACAAATGTTTTATGAACAGATGAGAAAAATCGATTTCTTGTGGACACAATTAGATCGATAATAATCGTAAAACAACATTTTAAAAATGTTTCATGTACAGAATTTCATACATTTCTTTTAGAACACCCACAATTATTAAAACTAATTACTTCTTCAAAAAAATATGAAAAATCAAATAGTGAAGACATCTCTGAACAATCGTCATCAAAATGAATTAATAAGTTTTTTTAAAAAAAGTAAAGAACATGAATTTAATCTTATACAGTGTTATTAAAAATTATGTTTTTATACAATTAAAAATCAACAATATATATATATATATATATATATATATTAAGTATTAATAAAAAAAAAATTAAATTATTAATAATTTTGTCCTGTATTTTTTTTTTAAATATGGTCACCCTTTACCCTAAACTTTACCCTGTTTCCTCTATACACACGCTAAGATTATATCACTTAAGTATATTTTTCATTTTTTGTATCATTTTTATAGCGTCGTTTTCACAAGATTAATTAATAAAGTGTTTGATAATAAAAAAAATATCAATCCACATACTTCAGTTGACAAATACCAAATAATTAAATTAACACTTGTGTGCTCATATATTCTTCAATTGGATTTTACAATGATAACATGATTATATTCACATATTTACAGTTTCATTAAATAAATTGCATTCTATGTAGACGTTTACTTTTATTCAGCAAAACCATCGGTTTTTAAAAGTGATCAAATAATTTACTATTGGTTTTCATTAAGATTCTTTTTTACATAGTTTTCCTCAAGTATACTTTGAAAATTAATATTAAATATAAAAATAATAAAAGATAAACAAAAAATTTTAATAAATATATTTTTTGCAAACGCAAAGTAAACGATATTTCGTATTTATGGTAAAATTATAAAATAAGTTCTACACAATGTTTAAGTAAAGTGAATAAATTTATAATATGTCGAAATATAAAATAAGATTTGTTTTCCTTAAATCGGGTGAAAAATACGTATGTAGATATAATAGATTTTAGTTAAACTATGGACTAATCAAATTTGATTGAATTAAAATGGAAAAAAATGTTCATTAACTTGAAATCATATATTTATTTACCTTAATTTTAAAACATATTTACAGGGCTATATTAGACAACGATTACGTAAAACATAAATTCAAGTGTTTCCCACGCATCAAATTGAAGTGTTTCCCTTTCTTTTGGTAAAACGGGTTGTATTGGTTTCTGAGGTCCACAAATCTTCATATGCTCATCAAGTGCCACCTGCCCTCTTAATTTAAATTTTTTTGGACGATCGTCAAAGCTCATGAAACATCTTTTACAGAATAACTGTAGAAAATCATGTAGAGTTTTTTGCCTAGATATAAGTCTCGAAAATTTTGATATGAAAGTATAATGAGATATTTTATTATCTATTATTAATTAAAAGCAAGTCAATGTGTTCGGATTTTATTTCTTCTAATAATAATCGTTTTATTTCTTATAATAATAATAAGAAGAAAAATTTAGGTAAAAAATAATAAGATAATTTGTATATTATATGTTGTAAAAATTATAATACTAAATAAGAAAACTTGAAGAACGGCCGCGTGTGGAAACCCTTACTATTATTATAAATATACAATATACGTATATTAAAATATAATCTATAATAAATGAAAAAATACGTATATAATATAAAATGAATTAACGATTACAATTTTTTACCTTACATAAGGACCCATTGAAAAACATAAATAACGAAATGTGTTTCACGACAATTAAACGATTTATTTAGGAAAAATGAAAAAGTAAACAATGTACTGTCCAAAGATGACGAAATACGAATATAAATGTTGGGCAAATTTATATTAATTGATAATAATAATAAAAAAACTATGATGATTTCGTGAAACAAAATCATTGATTCAAGACTTGATGGATGACGAAACATTTTCTGTTTACTTCGCGAGTGATACGTCTGTATTCATCTATTATTCTAATCTGTACATCGTGGTTGTTATTGACAACTATAAATTAACGGTAGCGGAATCAACAATTAATATAATGAAAGATACCAAATAACAAAAATTATAACTATTCAATATTGAAAACACATCTATCAAAAAAAAAAAAAAAAAAAACAACACGTGTATTGCTAATATGTTTTAAAAGAACTTACCATTCTCTTCTCCCGTGAGAATGCCCATATATGGGAGGTCTTTAAATTACGAATGTACCTTTCACTTTTGATAAATTTACAATTTATAAATATGTACTAACCTCAATATTTCAACGAAATATTTATTTTTGTTAAACAATAATAAATAGTACAATTTTCAAAATTATTTTTTCCAAGTCCAGATAGAGGCAAACGTCTAGCACGACGTGTTTACATCATTTTACGTATTATGTACTTTTTAAAACGCGGTATCGATCACATGGAATATTATATAAGACACGATTACGTAATAATAACATAATTTCTTTCCTTTCAACTCGAATTATAATTTTTTTTCTTATTTTCCCTTATACGAGAATATTTTCACAAACGAAACGTATAATAATAATAATAATAATAATTATTATTATTATTATTATTATTATTACTAAATCCTCCTACTTCCCAGTAAAAGAAATTATAATACTTATATCATTATAAAATGTACCGGGCACGGTTTCACGTCGTATTGTTGTGTTGCGGAACGCTCACTTACAAAAAAGAAAAAGTAATATATATATATATATATTCATTTTTTTATACCGACTCCTCTGCAATCGAGAGACTACGCGTAGCTTATTTTTGTTATGGTAATGGCCAATAACGATCCGCGGTCGGCCGTTAATATATTACGAAATTATCGTTGCGTCGTCACTGGGCTGACTTAAACTCTTATATTGATATGCACGCGCGCGCGTAAAAAGGAATCTCGACCGCGGCGGCAGATGAACAAATACCTCTCATTTTCACTCCCTGTCCACCGATGCTGCCATCCTGTTTCTGTCCTCATCTCCTCTTCATCATAACATTATACACACAGCATCCATCTCACGTATTGTTATTATGTATTTTATAAAAACGGAGACGACTGACATTAATGAAATTTAAACGACATTCTTCATCATCGCAACCCCATCCTTTATAGTGTATATACATATAATACATATTTATACGTAGTAATCCTCCTTCATAATTGATCCCTTCGGTTCCTCTCTCTCTCTCTCACTTTTTCTGTCCACGGAAACGGGTGCGACGACCGTCTGTTCAAAATCTTTTACTTGTTAATATTTTCCGCCGTTTTCCGCATCACAAAAGCTCTAAACCCACGTCTCTTTTCTTCTTTCTCCCCCGTTTCTGCCGTCCCGCCCATCGTTTTATATATTCTCCTGCTGCCCCCGCTCGATCCCTCGTTCTCGCGCATTCATAATTAGAAGCTCGCGCGCGCGTGAGTCTCCGCCAGTCAATATATATATATATACACACCTGCCGCAGTGATGGCAGATCATAATTTAAAAAGGTCTCGGAGCTTAAAGGGACTCGATCTGTCTATTAAGAGCACACCTTTTATGTGTGTGTGCGTGTATATATATATATATATATATATATATATAAATACACGTTTGCAATCTCTTCTTCTTTCTCGGGGCTTACGCTGCGTTGGCGGCAGCAAAGATACCTGACAAAAGCGTCTCAGAAGTTAAAAGGGCTTGCGTCGCTTTTATGCGCTTAATGCGCGCTGCCGTGGCCAATGTTATAATATTTTCTTCTTTTTCGTAAAAAAAAAAAACGAAATCGGAAAAAAAATTACAAAAAAACAAGACGTCTTATTATTATATTATCATTATTGCTACGTTACCAACGCGTATACATATAATGTACCAATATTACTGCTGTTTCTGCTACCACTATTGATATTATATTATTATTGTAGAGCGAAATAGAGTATTACGCGAGCGATATCATGATGAATTGACAATATGCATTTATGCGTCGTCGGTGTGACATAAAAATCGTATTGAGATCGGTCGTTTTCGAGTAAACGCGACTTAACCGTCGACAGAAAAATGAGAAACCGTAGCGTTATTTTGTTTATTTATTCAACGATTTATTCTTCTTCTTCCTTACACAGCTTTGTGTTGACTCGTTCGTTTTTACGCGTCTAATATGTGTATAATATTATTACGGTTCTTATATTATCCATTCCTAGGAAGGAAACCGTCTTATTCGCGTGTACAAATAGTAACTGTTGTATACAAAGGGACACGTGTTATTTACTAATTTTTATACATATTCAACTTAAAAAACAGATTAAATATATTAATGCTTCGTAAAATGAATATCATTACGTTTTCGATTTTCTAAAGTTACATATCGAAAATATCCCAAAAGGAATCGAATAAAATAATTACATTTTTGTGTTTTATTAAGGAACTGATGAACTCGTCGTGAAATCGATAAATCAAAAGCCTCTGAATTAACGAGTAGTACATATTTTTGTAGTGATGCTTCTCAAACGAGATGCGTTTAGAGAAAATAATAATATTTACTCGTCCGAGCTATTCGGATTGTTTGACAACGAAACCGATTTGCTTTCAAAACAAATCAACAGCTGTATATATTCTAATATTCTATTCACCCATTAATGCGAACGTTTTCCTTGAGGATTCATTATTATTAAATACGTTTAGATACTTTTCATTTTCAAATTCAATTATTTTAAAGAAAATGATTTCTTTTCTGTAAACCATATTACTTATTTCAAGAGTTTAATATTATATAATATTTGTACACTGATTTTCATAACACCAATCTAATTATTCAAGATTAGTGATTCTCAACCTTTTTTGTACGATGACTTCCTAATTTAGATGCATAAAAATGGCGATATACTTTAAAGATCTAGTAAATATTTGAAAAAAAAACAATTATTATATTTATATTTTACCATTTTATTAAAAAAAAATTATAAATTTATATAAATGTTGTACACAAACAAATAGGTTTGTAAATAAAAAAAAAATTAGTAGTTTATAAAAATAAATCAATGTGATACTTGTGAATTGTAATTAGCAAACTGAATGTATAGATTTTCAATGCACGAGCGAATGGTTGAAAAACTTACACGTAATTTACTTTCAATATCTTTAAGCGTAGACCTATTTTAGTTTTTGTTATTTTCGGTGTCGAAATTGCTGATTCGTACATGTATAAAGTTAAAAAAGGAAGCACAATATGTAATGTTTTTTTACTCACACCACATTATTCGTTTTATAAAGAAATCCAAAAACCAATCGATTTGACACATATAAATAAATATATGAACAATAACATTTTTTTAGAAACACACCGGTTAAGAATCCTTGTTTATACTAGGATATACACAAATGGAGAATTTACAGAGAAATTTTTCGAGTTAAACTCTCCTCCCAGGACCGAAAGATTAAAATATTATAGGGCTATTTATTAGATTTATATTAATACGTTTAATACTACAATCGCTACTTGACACGTAGTAGAAAACAAACAGATTACTCTAATTCTCTAATAAAAAAAAAATTATTATAATTCTCACAAACGAGTATTGTGAATATCAGTAGGAAATTTGAAAATCTTATCCGAAAAATTATATATCAAAAGTCTATTATATATTTAATCATATAAGATTCTTAGCCGATCGAAGAATATATATTAGTTTTACAATGACGTATTTTTTTTCAATTTTTTTATGTCTGTAACCAAAAATTCTACCATAACATGTATTCCAATCCTTATGTGTTTAAACATTTTCTTGTAGAAAATGTAATCTAGTTGGTAATTTAAAAAGGGATTTTTCAATTCTCTCAAAAGAGCCTAAAACAAAACAAAAAAACTCAAAAATTAACTAACAATTATATAAAAACGGAAAATGTAGGATTTTTCTCTTAAATTCTGAAAATAATTGCCCTACTGACTTGACAATTTCAAAGAATATGTGTCATTGTACAATACCGTTATAAAAAAAAAATTCAAAACCTTTCTTAATTTTTGTCTATTTATAACATTTTTGGATTTCGAGCTATATGAACCATTAAAGGGTTATTTTTCAGTATGAAAATCATAAAATTGTATGTAAGATCAGTCGTACGTAACTTTTTTTTAGATTTTTAACTCATAAAAATGTAATACCAAGTTAAATAATTATAGACAGGATATGCAATACATATTATGATATGTTCATTACCAAAGGTCAAATGAGTCGTATGATAATATATATTATCGAGATAATAATGTTGATATTTCTAACATCATGACTACACTAGACTCGTGTATACGCCGTAGTTTGTCTAAGTTATCGAAATTCTATTAATGCCAAATAATAAATAATATAAACCTATCTCGAAAAAATAGTATTTCCGTTGTCTCTGATTGTATTATGAAAATAAAATATAACTTTTTTTGTAATTATAGTATTAATTATTACATTACAGCACCCACAATTTTTTTACGAATATCCCTTACATATTACAGTTAATAATAGTATTAATGCAATATATTATTACCGCGTTTGATCCAGTGTATTGTAAATAATAAATAAATTTATATGTAAAATATCGAAAAAAAATATAATAACCAGTCTGGTATTTAGAAATAATACATTTTTCCATACAATGGTAAAACGTTAAGGCCATTCTAAACTCGTCTAGTTTTGTATTTTATTATTTGTTAAATTTTAAACTTTTAATGACAACGATTTATAATCGTTTTATAAAAAATAACGATTTTCAATTTTTTTTAAAATTTTTTTGCAGCTTCTTGGTGTTGGACATTTCGCATCTATGAAAAAAATATTTCTCCAAAAATATATTGATAAAAACAAGTAAGTGGACATACCGTGTGCTGTAGATGTCTCAGGAAAAACCCACTAGAGTACAGGGGAATATTATTATTTACAATTTCGTATATAATCAACAAATGTAATTGAAAAACATATTTTTTCATGTTGTAAAATCGGTTGAAATATATACATTTTTTTTTCAAAAGAATGGTTTTCTAGTGATTTTGTTCGCATAAAGTCATAAGGAGAATCGATGAAAATTAAAGAAACCGCGAAGGAAAAATATAATTATTCGGATTTTATACTTGATTAATATGTATTGGTACAATAATATATAACATTAAGATGTAATAAAATAAAAAACAATTTTTTTAAAAAAACGTTAGCGAACCGCGAGGTTTTGTGAATGTCATTTATGTGAATTATTTAGACAAAGTTTTAGAGTTTTATTATTTCTATAAATTTGAACGCAATGCGATAAATCATTGTATTCGATAAAACGATTCTGAGCAGAGCTTCAATGTAATATAACTTTGTGGGAAAATTTGAAGTGGTAAAAAAGAATAAAAATAAATTGTTAAATAGGAATATGGGATTGTTAAGATATTTCGAATATATAGTTGAATTACTAACAAATAGTTGGTAACTATGTCGAATAAAATTTTCAGTCTTTATAATCGAAAATAATCGCTTTATAACTCAAGTAAGTAGGTAGCACAACATATAATATATATTGCGATATAAAGTTCAAATATGGAAAGAAAAATTTTGAAATTTTTTTCGTATATATAGTGAAATGTAACAAATTTAAAAACTTTAGGACCATTATTTTTTGGCAGTTTTTCTTCCAATTTTTGAGTTGATTTTAATTACGTATATGGAATAACTAATGAAAAAAACGTTTTAAATAAACCATATACAATTTGCTATATCGGAACGTAACGCATAAAGAGGTCAAACCGAGCATTCTATTTAGTCGAAAATGTGTAAGTAAAAAAAAAAAATAAACATCATTGTAAAACCAACAACTCCCCCCTCGCTTCGCTCAGAATGTATAAAAAAAAAGACACATCGTTGTAAAAAAAAAAAGAAAAAACAATGCGTATATATACGCGAAAACGGTTTTTTTTTTATTCTCGTTTTTTGCGTTGAAAACCGTACGTTGTCATCGTCCTTCCGAGTAGGTACCACTCTTCCGTATGCTATCGCTAAAAATGTTTCTAATAAATTGTCAGAAACAAATTTCAAGTGTACCTACCGCACATTATTTGTACTGTCTCCCTCGTTCGCTTTAATGATTAATTGTATTAACTGCGTGTATATACTACATCACGTATAATCAATTTATGTGTATACTGTATGTATACCTTTTACGTTGTGGCGTGTAGGAACGTTAAAATAACATTGTATTTCACCGTATATTTTAATGGACAAAATACGAAATTTACAATATCGTAAGCGATATACCGTCCAATTAGATATATAATTTTCCTTTTGCGGAAAAATACACCAAAGCGGTTTAGACGCTCGTCCTAATGGAAAGGGTTACGACTAGTATAGTAAACGAATTATGAAAATAATGGCGCTTTGAGTGCACGCGTAATACAATAATAAATTTTATATATATTTTATGTTTAGAGTATATTTTATCGACTCGTATGATATAATGTAATAATAATAATAATAACCAGTGGTCATAGTTGACCAAACTAATTGGGGAGGGGGGAAACTGTACCGCTATTTTAAGTTTTAAAAGGGGGAGACAAAGTAATGACCAGTCCATATAGTTAAAAAACAAGTAAAAAAATGCCTTTTTTTAACACTGGTCTTATATTCTTGATGTTGAACAACATTTTTTATAATTAAATGATATATAGGTCTACTGAATGTTAACATTAAAGACAAAAAGAAATTATTCAAAATTATTTTTCTAAAAATAAAAAAAAAGCACGTAACAACTACAAATTAAAAAATATATATATAAATATTGTAAAATATGTATTTATAAGAGTTATAGACAATTTGAAGGACTTTAAAATAAATAATATGAAAAAATTCGATTTTCTTAATAGTTTACGAGATATATATGAAAATGGCAAAAATTTTACAAAAATATTGAAATATGTAAAAAATTCAAACTTCAAGTTTGAAGTCGGCACGGGCTAACTTTATCTGATTGATTCAAAACTTTTTTTAGTTCATTTATATATATATATGTATACACACGTTTTTAGGGGGTGAGACCCAAAAAAATTTTGATTTTTTCCATCATATATAGTTAAGGAACACCTTAATATATATATAAAATTATTTATATCTTAGAGGAATGAAAAATTTTAAACAAAATACGGGGGGGGGGGGATGGAATGTGCTAACTAAAATAAGTGGTGGGATAGCTTCCTCCCCACACTACGAACATTAAAAATAATATTTTGAACGGAACGGATTGCTATAAAATTACGCGTGATTTTCGTGAAATAAGAGAATAATCGTAAAACTTAAAAAAATAAATAAATAAATACCAGACATAAACCGGGGAAAAATAATAATAACGCATACAAATTTTCTATACTGTCTTATATTAAAATATTATTATCGAAGTCTTTTTCTTTTTTTTTTTTTTTTTTTATTTTTTTAAGAGAAAAATGTATATAATACAAGTTTTCATTTCTGCGACGACCTCGGATTTCCGTAGGCGATCGCGTGACTGGTGGCCACGCCGCTTCTGCCGTTGCTCACGCTGTTCGCGATAACCGTCGTGCCCAGCGACGATCTCTCGAATCCGCTGCTTCCTCCGTACAAGCTGCTACCTTGGTTCTGCTGCTCATCGCCTTGCTGGTTGTGGTTACCGCGACCGGCAGTGTTGCTCGGTTGACCGCCCCCCGCGCCGTTAGGGAAAACTCCGAACATTATTGGAAACCACGCGTTAAACGACGCCTCCGCGTTGCTGCTCGGACCGTCGCGACCTGTGCACACACAACATAACAACAGTCAACGGTAATAATCGATTTCGGAACCTGTGTCGAAGAACTATAACGCTATGAGAGAAAATAACTAAAAGTTCTTTAAAAAAAAAAAATATATATATATCTCAAATAAATCACTAGTTTTTTTCACGGTTAATCTCGACTACATATTGACTACATAATATAATTGTTTATTTAGTAAATACAATTTGTAATTATATATTTCGTGTTATTATAGAAGTTTGTATATAAATATTATATTCTGTACGAGATTATTTTTCGCTCACGACGATTTCCAAACAATGCGTTAACTAAAATTTCATTGACGACTGTGATGATGATGATGATGATGATAATAATGATAAAAATTAAAATAATAATAAAAATAATACGATAATAAATATGATTAGATACTCACACGGACTAAGATATACAAGACTGGTATCAATATGATCGGTAGGAGGTCATAAAGGTATGTTTCATGTCTAATGTTTCCGATGGTACGAGAAAGTTTTTAACACTATCCAAATAATTCATACATCGCATTTTTATTTTAATCGCTTATTACCGAAACCCCATAAATCCAAATTGAATTGAAATTGAGCATTATTTTTCTTCGTGTAGTGACTATATATAACATTCAAAAAAACTGCGCTAATAGGTAGCACTGATTACGATCTCATACCATCGGGATTATTTTAGGTACATTAATGAATTATTCGATACTAATCCTGTATATTAGTCTGTGGGTACTCAGTACTTTTGGAAATAAAATTGATTTGTGGCGCCCAAAAATCGAAAATAATACTGGAATTCGGAGAAAGAAATACAACAAGAAACTGCTTGAAAAATAGGAGTGCAACCAGTCACAAGCATTATAAATGGTCAACGATTACAACGGCTCGGACATATAATGCGGCGTAGAAACGATTAAAACACCATAAAGGCGTTCGTGAGTTGTAAAACCACGAAAGAAGAGATCCCACCAAGGTACAAAGGTAGCTACATGTGATTGAAAAGGATTTAGAAGACTAGAAGTATGAAGAATGGAGTAACATAATAAAAGACAGGGATAAATGAAGAGAAGTGGTAATAGCGACGAAAACCCTAGTAAAATAATAAAAGCTAATAATTAAGAAGAAGAATATGGTTATATGTACGTACGACAATCACTCGGTTTTAAAGGAATTATTATTATTGATCATCCTTAAAAATCACTATCCAACAACATTTTACGGAGCTATAGTGTAAATAGTGACACATAAATATATAATTTTTAATAATTATGCTAAACGACTATATTATTATATTTATACATACGGCGGCAGTTTTATTCAAAAAAAAAACTTAATTTATTACATATAGATTATATCATATAATAAGAGCAACTTTTTCAGAGAATATTCTTTTATAATTATTCACAAAAATAATACGATTATATTAAATATATTGAACGTTTAATTTATCAAGATAAATATTATGTACAACTCCATATAGATGTTCACCAATTTTTCTTGGTTTTTAAACTAACTAGCAAGTTTTTTTCCAATTCATTGAATACAAATTATGTTCTAAATAAATAAATGTAGCATATTATTTGACCATTTTATATCGAAATATATGAAGTACATACTTATCTATATGGCGTTTATATTATCAAACATTTTTTTTCTCATTTCGAAATCGTACAATATCAATTCGAATTAGCCGTTTTTAACAATTTGAAGATTTATTTTAATTTTTTTCATTATGACATTTGTGGTTAATTTTGCATGGTTTTCACATAATAACATATTAAGTATTAGCGCATTTACACGCGACAAAAAGAGGGTAAATTCAAACATCAAAACATAAAGTGATGCGCGTGTAGCTCATTATAAATAATTGCGCGTATACCAAATAAAAAGCTTCAAACGAACATAAAGTGATATTAATCTCCCAATTCGTGTCTGTGGAGACTACCACGAAAACTGAAAAGGAATTTTATGCACTTAGAATTTGAATCTATTTTCATTCTCCAAACACATTAACGTTTTTATGTGGATCCTTTAACGGATTATTTCATACGCAATTTTTTTTATGCTAAATATATACGTATCGTTCGCTTTTACAGAAAAAAAATATTTTTATAAAAGAAAATAATTATAATTTTTTTTCTTCATACGTATATAAAATATTAAAACTTTATTTTTAATATAACACAGGAAAAACAATAGGATCCTTAACTTTTTCCTGTTTTTCGTCAACGGTGAAACATTGAGTTATTATGTTTTCCGTTCATAATCGACGTACGCATATTATAACATTTTCCAGTAATTTTCTTTTCTTTAACGTTTTAATGTGAATTTTGTGTTAAGTATTGTCGAAGAAATCAATAGTAATGTTCTCGGCATAATATTGCGATCACGTCACCAGTAAAAACCCTGATTCTTATCCATTAGAATAGACCGCATGACCGTTATGAGCGCATCATAACGGCCACGGTGTACACATTTTATATCCATATAATATCATAATAATATGCGATCATATCTTTTATAATTCTAATAATATTGTTCCCATTATTTCATATCGAGATTTCACTGTCGAATACACGACTTCTCGTACACATCTCTATACATTATATAAATCATGCTTTTCTTATCCGACGTGATTTAAGCAAATGTCAGTGTATACAAAAGACAGTGTACACTCAACAGTCTTCAAGTGATTTATTTTAGTAAAGATTCGGGGAGAGGGAAAAAATCATATAACTTATTCGAAGTTCGGTTTTTTTTTATTTTACTATATATTTAGCTTTTTGATCGAAATCTATAATTTTTTAGTGTTGATTTACACATATTATAGAAAAATACATTAAAAAATATAAATGTAATATTCAGCCAAATTTTTACATTATAGTTTTTATATTAAGCATATTAATATAATCACGAATAAAGTAATTATGTTACATATATCTTTCGAAACAATAGATAATGGAACAAACACGAAATCGTATAAAACTAAACTGCAAATGGCTTTTTAATAAGATTCAAGAAACGTGACCTATAAAAACAAATCCAAAACAACAGATACGTTGATATAAAGACAGACTGCAGGAATCACGTTAATATAGACGTCAAGGTTATAGACTTGAAAAGTGTTTTATTATTATTATTATTATTATGTAAAATAATAGTCAGTAGTTTAATGAAAAATTATAGTTTATAATCTAAAGTCACACTGAATAACCACTATAAAAATATGAGTACCGTTTAAATGTTATTTAAAACAAATTTTTTCAGAGGACCACCATTGAAAGTGATTAGGTTAGAAATGTTACTACTAATTTGAGTGTTATTAACAGTTGGAGAGTTATTTCTATTTTAACGGAGAAATAGCGTATTGAAATTGGCGATTTAAAGTCGACCAAACCAAATCAGTCCGTACTACATATACCCTAAAGGACTAAAACAAGCAACAAAACTCAAATTTCTTTATCTCCGACCGTATGTAATGTTTTGTGTTACCTCACCTGAGCCAATAATATCAAAAGTAAAATACTTCAGTTTAACTTCCTGCTGCGTATGTTTGAAACACTACTCATTAATAATAAACGCACAATCCTTAAATATTAAACTATTCGTATACGAATCTCTTCTAAAACCAATACAATCCAATGAAATAACGCCAAAATCAGAAAGAATTCATTGCTTTCAAAATATTTCCGTAAGAAAATCGTCACTATACATATCATTAGTCACACACTTCGCATTCTGAATATAAAGATCGTTTGGAAAGAAAAAAAAACACTCTACCTACTTGCAGGGGCGTATACAAGGGGGGGGGGCGATGGGGCGATCGCCCCCCCTAGATACTTGTGTATGTACCTATATCTACTGACAACTAAAATTAATCGAACTAAAACTAAAATGTCACAAAACATTTTTTTATTTAAAACTTATTATTTTTATATAATTTTTCGATAATTCTAAGTTGGCAACAGATTCGACGGGCAGTTTTTCTATTCGCCCCCTCCCCCTAAGAGATGAAGTAAATACGCCCCTGCCTACTTGATCTAAAGGCTACCGATTAATATAACCCCTGGTAATCCTCCAATAGGCTTGAAGTGAAAATAGTGTAGGGACTCGTGAAATTCATTTTTAATTTTATTAATTCCTTCGAAATTGTGACCAACTGGCGATTTCTTCAATCAAACTGTATTCCACGCGTATTATTCAAACATCATTATTTTTTCAAACTATCTCTATACTACCTATATTTTGCACCAATGTGTAAAAACGTCGAGTGTTTTTGGTTTTTATTTTTCTCTTAAAAATCCGTAAAGACCTCGGTAAATCAATCGCGCCCTTACCACGGTAGTGTTTCTTGTCGTTTGTCTGTTCCACGCTGTTGTTGTACTGTTCTTTGGATTCGGATGCCGGCTCATCGGGTTTCGGTACATATTCTTGTGGAATCCGATGGTGGTCTCCGTTGCTGTTCTGGTGTCTGTTTTTCGGGTCGGCCACGGCGGTCGCCGGTTGTTCCGCGCCAGACGGTGGTGGTCCGTACGAGTCCTGGACAGACGAGGGCGGCCCGTAGTACGGCCCGTAATTGCCGAACGCCGGGTACTCGGCGGCACCGGTGAACGCGGCCATTTGACCGTCGGGATTGAAACCGCTGAACGAGAACGAACGCATCGGTTCAGGGTTGCGTTTCAACCGCATGAGGACTACTGCGGAGAGAGAAAAAAACCCATCGCAATTAAGAGACACTTCAAAACAAGCAACGCGACAGAAAACAACGAAAGTTGTCCGCGAGTCCCTGTTGCAGTGGATTTCGGCTCATTAGCGTATTACTTGGATAGAGATTTTGGAGTTTAATTATTATTTTGAATATTTTGAAAGCAAAGACAGTTAACTGTATAGACGCTAATAGATTATTATTATTATTGTAATATGTGTTGAATTATTACAAACATAATATCTACGCTTTGATATTACGTGTTGTGTTCTTAAAAAATACAAGACTTATCCGAGGAAACTGCTGGAAAAATCGGAAAAGCGTTTCATTTGTAAAGTATCATCTATAAATTCGCACGCTTTGCGTGACAAGATCATCCGAATTCCTTCTGTACGAAAAAACACTACCATAAATGGTGAAGAAATAATTATTTTCCCTTGTGCGACACGTAGTCGACAAAGTGTTAGACGTATCTCAACGGCTCAAATTATTTACTCATAACTCATTATTCCCATATCTAATTTAAAGTTACCACTTTTAAAATTATGCAAATATCGAATTTGAATGCGTGTTGGGTACGAAAAACTGAATAATTTTAGGCTCCGTATTATATAAACACATATTTTACCGTACGGATTTCGAATTTTTCATTTTCCGTGTGTACTTCAAAAAAATGTACGAATGTCAACGGCAAAAAAAGAATTAATTTTTATTAATAGGCATTAAATTCAAACAAGAGAATATTGAGAGCCCAATTTATAGGATTGTTGAAATAAATATCGAAATAGTCCGATGAATTTAGTGTGGTTGAAACGTGCACAAAACAAAACGGTGTTTTAGAATGTGAGAAATCGTTTAAAGATACGAACGATGTAACTGGAACGATCAGAAAGAATATCGCAATTTTTTTTTTTTTTTTTACGTAACGAACAATTTGTAAACACGATTTTTGGCGTAAAATCGGAATTCCTGTTGAGTTATTCGGATGGTAAAAAATACAATTTTATTTTCACGTACTCGAAGTACTCGTAAGTGTGTGCTCGTATTTAATACGAGTAAAATGTGGTAATGTCCGAAAGAGTGAAAAAAAAAAAAAGGAAAGCAACTCACCCGAAGGCGTCACGTAGGCGGCGGATACCGAGTACAGCACTGCGACGGTCAGCAACGCGACGGTGACGAAGGCGACGGAACAGCAGAAAGCCATTGTTACGGTGATGATTGTGGTGTAAAAGCAGTGGGGTGTTCGACGGGTACTACTGGACCGGGGCTGTACTGGACTGTACGACGAGTGACGGCGTAATGGGACGATTGCCGGGTCGAGATCCCGTAGATATAGGTCCGTCATCCGGGCCAGGGGATGCCGCGGAGGTGCCCGGAGAGCCTACGTGGTCTGGACGCGGGCCGAATCGGTCTAATCGCCTCGCCGCCGCCAATAATGTTATAATAATTTGTAATTGATATGCGCCGCCGTTCGCGTCCCGCCCGTTTATCGCGCCGTGTCCGGGTGCGCGAGAGACGAAACGATTGACGACCGCTTGCCATTGTCCGTTTTGCCAAAATGCGCGAACGCCACTACACCACCGCATCGCGTTCGCAATTCGACCGCAAATTATTGCAAATTTACGCAATGCGTTCGAAAGAGACGACTGAATTCATTATGCCACGGCGACTAGCCCGCGGCGAAACGAGTACTCTACGGCCATATACGTCCCGGGGCACTACCGGTTTTCAACTAAGCGTGGCCCCGGTGTCTCGGCATAGTGAAATAAATCGATTTTTAAATTTCGGTAGATGAAATACTAATTTTTAACTCGGCATGAAAAATTATCATCATAAAACATGTTTAGCGGAATAATAAAAAGAAAAAGAAAGAAATCAATAATTATTTAGAATGTAAATCGAATAGTGTTTTACATTCGAAGAAAACATTTTTTTTTTTTTTTTTGCACAATTTAAAATTCTTGAACAAATTGTTCATCGCGAAAATGACGAGTGGCATCGTCTAATAGCAAACTATAAGTTCTTACTACATATTTCCAAAACACTTGCAATTAGCAAAAATGCAGTTTTTCTTTGCTTTTAAAAATAGTTGAATTCAGTTTTGTTTCGCCTGGCTCAAATACGACTGCAGCATGTGTATTTTCTCTAATGAATACTATACATGAAAAAAAAATGATTATTATTCATTTCAATACGATAAGTGAAGAAAAGGAGAGGGTATTCCAAAAGAAAAAAAAACATGTCCAGAATTTTGGTAAATTTATTCTGGTAACCGTACTATACGGGCCATGTAGGTCCAACGCATCAGGGTAACCTACCAACCGTTTCGTTTTTATCCAGTTTTCAGTAAATTTGTCTGTATCCCGTCTTCACGTAATATGGCCCGTTTTTCTCAAAAGAAATACACACAAATATTATGAAAATCAACAACCATTAGGTAGGTTAATATAAATATTTGTATAACAGTCACGTTACGAATAAAAAATAATATTTCATTTAACGTTTTAAATTTTAATAATAATTGTTCTATTAAATAATAATTTTATTAAAAACATTTTATGAGGATCGAAGAAACCGAGAATATTTTGACTAAAAATGTACCTCCATTATAATGATACAAAAAAGAAAAATTATCCCATTTTTCTTATACTGAAAGGTGACAACCCTGTCCTCCTTCCTGCCAGTATTGTACACCAATGAACACAATGCAAAGACAATTGCGCCAATAACAAAAATTAAAAGGAACGACGAAAATGCGAACAATTTGTAAAAAAAAAGGAAGGAAAATGCCGTAACCACTTCTAAAATTACATTGGTGTCTTCAACAGGAAACCGCGAATCCGCATATATCACTCTGTGGCGAAACGTTTCGCACAATTTTGCCCGTTTAATATTTTATTATTTTTTCCGTAGACACAAAACCGATATTTTGTCGATATGGTCCACTCATATTGTATAAATAGCGCGCAATAATTTACCACACAAAAGAATATAAAATTTATGGCCGCACTTTAAACATCATTAAAAGCACCGGAAAAGACGAAACTTTTAGTATAAAAACACAAAAAACCGTCTATTTAAGGTTAATGGAAATGCATTAAAATGCGAGAGCGAGTAAGCACACGTCCTCACTGCGGCAAGGTGTTGTAAGCATCAGATCGTGAGTAGGATTTCGTGACGAAATTTTTTGCCGTTAAACCCTCCGTAAAGAAATTTCACTTGAAAAATGTTCGGGCCTTGTACCACAATCCAACACAGCTCTAAGTAACGAATTAGATAGGTACACGTCATTTTTATATAAATTCAAGGTATTTTTTTTTTATAATAATATATTTTTAAAAAAAAATTCTACGTCAGATTTCGTAATTTAAAAAAAAAAAAAGAATAACAATATTAAAGGCCATAATATGTGTATACTCGTATGTAGTCTAACGGTAGAAAATATTTTTTTTGGATTATATTTATATTTACGCAGATTATTGAATGTGGATTATTTATTAAATTTGTTACAATTATATGAAATGATTGGTATATTAATTAGATATTTAATTTTAAATATAAAACTAAAATATCGAATTATTATTATTATTATTATTGAAAAATAGTAAAATATTTCACTAGTCGCTTATACGACCTACCGTACGTGTATACTTGTTTGTACGTCTCGATTAATGGAGAAAAATTTTACTCTTCCGTTCTCATTTCCCGTTTGAAAATTATAACGTTGCGATCCCGTTAGCGTACTTTATAATTTACTGTAAATAAAAACCATCGATTAAATATACGTATAATATGTAAATTTAATCGATTTTAAATAAAATGTCACTCAGATTCGAATAAAAAAATTGATTTAATAACAGGAGCATAGCGTGCATGTAAGCACTGTAAACACTGCTTACATTTAAAATCAAAGAGAAAAAGAAAAATTATATACAAGAATATGATTAAATTATTAAAAAGATTTTATTATTATCTTTATGAAAACATAGTGATTCAAATAAACTTTTTGTCTCGAATCTCTAGGCCCGCGTCATCCACTATATGTATAGGTTAGGTATATGTACGGTGGCGTTTGCAAATTACAGTCGAAAACTATTATTTTCCGACGAGTGACGACCGTCTATCTAATCTACGGTTGTCAGAGAATATTATTATGTTAAAGTATATATTACTAAAAATATTAAAAGGACAACATTTGATTTTTACTTAATTTATAATTAATATTATGGTATTTATAGTGTTAATTTTAAGAAATATTAGTGCTTGCCCTTTTGAAACTTATGCCACGCCACTGTTTTATAACGGTACTGTGTATTAATATATAATAATAATAATAATAATAATCTAAAATATTGGCACTACAAATAAATTTGGAATATTATATTTTCACAATGAAATATGTCTTAACCGTCTTATAATGAAAATATTTTTATAATTATTATATAATAATACTAAACTGTATTGTAATGAATGGTATAATTCTCAACATATCAAAATGTAATTTCATTTCATTTTACCGTATTAAAAAAAAAAACAAATTATTTGTCCGTATTACGTCTATAATAGAATATTATCAACTATATTGTAAATTAAAGACGTAGACGTTACGTTTGTGCCTAAATTAAATTTCAATCACATATTTTTATAAAATAATATTAATAAAACATCGAGACAATTAGTAAAAATTTTACTAATTTTGTCGCATTATAATTATTATTTTACTCTTTAATCCGATCATGCTTTGCATATAATTTTCCTTTAGGGTCAGCACATCAGCTAGGTTTGATTAATGAACTAACTAAAGGTTACACAAATAGATTTTTTAGATTTGTTTCCTTTAATGTTTATATATATATATATATATAAACCATATTTTACTTACCCATAACATTTAACCTATTAGGCACCCTACAAAAACATAGCCAATGGTATTCTTGTAATCGTTAATGAGGATTGAACAATTGTCTAACTGCTGTTTCTTTGATCTAACTCTATCTCGGTTTTCTTTTACAAACCGACTACTCACTACTAATATATGCCTATTTGTGTAACTTTGTATTATCATCCGTTCTCCTCTCAACGCGTGCCCTGCAAAATCATCTCATCAACATTTCAACTCGTTCTCTATGAACAATCGTACCTAATGAAATTATCGTACTCGATGTTCACCGCGATATAACATTATTTACACGTTTGCCATTATACATTACAATAACCATTATACGTACACCTACCGAGTTACAATGTCAAGTTCGTATAAACGTGACACATTAAATTGCGCGTATACATACGGCATTCGATATTGTAATAACATATTATTAAAATTATTATTAATATTATTATTATTATTATTATTATTATTATTATTATTATTATTTTTATTATTATATGCGAAGGCGATTCATTCATTATTGATATGGTTGCGAAATGACTCACACCAACGACGAGCACCTGTGCGCCGCCGGAGCGTACGAGTACTCGATGATCGCGTTTATAATAGCGTGATTACATATAAAAGTGTCGTAGCCAGACACGTCATCGATGTGATGTGATGTGAATCTTTCGCCGCTGTCTTCGTATTATTTTCTTAATAGTATACGGAGTGATACAAAAAAATGTTTGCCCGAATGACAAAAAAACGAAAAAACTTTGACGCGGGCCGCGCAAAGTATTCGTGAAAACATCGATCGGACGGTTATTAAGCTCGTCCCGGTCCCTACGACACGGTGACGGTGACACCAAAATTTTCGTATGCAGCCACGCGCACAAAAAATTATGAAATCCGAAAAGGTCGGAGGGAGGAAGCTGCGAGGATGCGATTATTTTACGCGAATATTTGCCACTTTATCTCGGATTCCGTTTTTCAAACAAACACGAATTTATCATTTAATCAGCCGAATCGAATAAGTTATCAGTAATAAGTTGTCACAAAATATCAGTCCGGTACGACGAAATCACACGATTTATACATATTTAGATATAGTTTGCACGCAGGCAGTCCGCGAATCGCCGGTGTAGGTAATATATTTTATTAAATATTCTTTCGTCGTCGTCGCGTCGAGAAGTTTTCATGGCAGCACATAATATAATATTTGTGTGTGTGTGTGTGTGCATTCGTAGTAGGTACATTGTGATGTCGCTAACAATGGGCCACGATCGCGCGTGCATGAATGATAAAAAAAAAAGAGGAAAAAAAATTGCGAAATAAATATACGAGTATACGATAGAAAAAACGCGAGTCACGTACCTCTCTCTATATATGAGTTCGCCGCAAGACGCGGGATCGCGTGTATTTTATACGGTGAATATCTCATAACTATTTTTATAAATTTTTTTTTATTATTATTTTTTTTTGTGCTATACGATATATATTACCAGAGGACCGGCCGGCCAGCGGTTGTCGTGGGAAACAACGAACGTATATATTATAATACGTACGCGTTATATATACAGATAGGTAGGGCGTGTGCGAGTGCAGGAGGACTGTGTATGTATTTTTTATTTTTTTTATATATTTGGTCTCGCAAAGCAAAATATACGATATTAGAAGAATATTTATAGAATATTCAGAATTACTGAATATTAAGAATATTACAGAACACTGTAAAATGTCCTGGTTATATTTATAGCGTGCAAAACCTGGGCAATCACAAGAACGGATATAATGTGTTGAGCAAAACGTTTGGAATGAAGAAAAAAAAACGAAGAAATTAAATTTAAAAATAGGGGACAAATAAAGAATTAAAAAATTAATACATAGGAGCCAGTATTACAGGAATCATGAATAGTAGCAGAATAAGATTGAAACCGGACCAAAACAATCTACACACCGTTGGTCAAATAGGATTCAAAAAAATTTCAGGGTAATTGGAGTAGAGAACGCAGAAGAAATATTAGTGGACACGGAAAAATGGAGAAACGATGTTGTTGCATCGATGACAATTTATGGCGTTTTTTAATATGTTCAAAATGGAGGAGAAAAAGATTATACGATATATAAATACGGCTTAAGTGCATAAGAAATACTAATGATAGAGTTGCGTATCCCCTGACTACCATCTAGACGAGTTACACGCAAAGTCCTTGGAACTGCATACACTTTGCAATTTGTACAGCGATTTTAATCTAAAATCCCCGCTCAGAATCTAAAACGATCAAATAATATTCAATAAAAACAGTGTAGAAAATGTCTACGTAATGAATTAAATGGTTAAAAACAACTATACTCGTAACATGTTATTAAAATTATTTAATATATATATTGATACAAAATATTTTTTTTTGTTTTTGTATTTAAAATATTTTTAAATTTATTATATGCAATTTCTTTATATACATATGTAACTCTTTCAAAACTGAATTGATATATATATATATAATATAATTTATTCTATAAATCATTGTCTATTAAAAATAATAGTAAAATTTTTTTTTTAATACATGTTTCGCAAAACTTGAATTCATATCATATTATATACATATATATACACACACAAATTCGATATTTATGAATATTAATTCATAAATTTTTATTTTATATTACTATTTCTCTCACGCAAATTTTTTATTCTTTTATTTATTTAATATTACGAGCGATGTATATTGAGCAATACCAGGAAGCTTCAATATTTTTAATATTTTATTATTAAAATAATTTGATATCAAATTTAAAATTTTAATTATGTCTAGTTTTATTATTAAAATTATAATAATTAATTTTTTCAAGTTAAAAAAAATATTTATTTTGGCAACTCATTGCATGATAATGCAATTTAATTTTTTTTTATATAGATATATTTCTATTTTCAATACATTTTTTTTAGCGCAAAAACATTTCAAACAAACCTTGTCCTTCAAACAATAATTTTTTTTCAAGTCCATTTTCTTTTAGTTGCCTAAACAATACATTAAAACCGAAAGTATGATAGTTTATATTATGGACAATGAGATTTTATACAACAATACAAGTCATATGATACCTATAACGATTCTTATACAATTTGCGATGTAGACAAAGTAATTTGTATAACAAAGGGGTTCTGTTCTAAGGATGTACAAAAATCTTTGTACAAATGTCAATGAAATAAAATTATGGTTTTTGATTAGAATTTAGAGTTTAAACTTAAGAATTTTTATAAACAATTACATAATTAATTAATTCTCTCATCGACTTTTTTTCTTTTAAAATTGCAATTTAAAGTATATAGATATAAGCGGCATTTTTAAATATATACATTTTTATTATTTTAATGAATTATATCAAATTAACTTACAATTTTATCTAAACCTGACGAGACAACCCATGCAATGTTCTAAATTTTTAGTCTTTAAATTTGGTAATATCCAGTATTCAAAACAAAACTGGAATTGTCTTTTAAATATACGAAGGCAACAAATTTGAATGTAATGTAGCCGTCTACGAGTGCAATTTATGTTTGAATATATGTAGTATCGTCTATAAGTTTATAAACATATAATATTGAAAAAAAAACGAATAATTGTCAGGTTTAATTCCATACGAGAAATAAGAATATAATATATAACTAATAAGAGTTCTAAAAATAACCATTCATATATGAATATACGTTGAGAAATACGATGTTCGTCATAAAATAAATAATCGATTTCCTTTCCGTAATGTTAGTGGATGTTCAAGCGTCACATATGGAGAGCGTGAGTTTTGATTTTCTTTTATAATATCTTAGAGTTAAGGAATTTCCTTAACGCGTATAAAGTTTTATTCAGTCAAATGTCAAATTTTCGTTGCTTGGTCATTTTTGGTGCTAAACGTTAAGCCCAAATTCGTTAAACCCTTTTTCAATGTTAGGACATCTCCTACTCCTGAGTTTCCTCTAATGGTTATAAGCTCCATTATTATATTACTTTTTTTTTACATTAATCTGTAGATCTTTGGTTTATGTTAATCCATACAAAAATGTTTAATTAACGATTTCTTTATACGTAAATAAATTGCTATTATTTATTGTAGTAAAACACATTTAAAATACGAAACACTATAAATAATTAAAAAAATAACATTCGAATAAAAATTTCAAAAAATAAATAATACTATACATATAATTGTTTGAATTATACATCTCACACAATCGTGAAAATATGTATCTATTTTAGTGTTCTAAATAAAATTATCTATTAAAATTTAAAATAAAGATGCAATCTCTATAAATTTCCATAATTTAATGAAAATTTATTCGTATGTTAATATTATGTTATGGGCCCGTAAATGATTATATTTCGTAATATTTCCTTGGCAAATCGAAATTTAAACAAATAATAATCATTTTCTATTTTGAAATTAGAAAAAATCGTAATCGGTAATAAATATTCATTCACTTTCCAGGATCTGCGCATGCTTATGAATAAAAATAAGCAAACCTATATATAAATATATACGTTTAATTTAAGAAACCTTAAAAAGAAATATAAATTGAAACGATAATAGAATTTTTAATTTAAAATAATCTGATTATTTATAAGACATGTAAAAAAATACATATATATGTATATATATATATATATATACAAGTTGCTCAACATATTTCAACGTTTTGTGCGAAGACCCATATTATGAATAATGTATTTTGATTTTTTACAAAAGAAATTATTATAGTGTACAACGTGATTTTCGATTTTAGCACTGTACAATATTATGTTTGTATTGTTTTAAAATTATTTATTATAAAACCAATATTTATAGTTATAACTAATGCTTATTTTTTTCATAGTTTTTACAAATATGTAGTATGTTATTGACTTAATTGCAGTACATTATAGTTTTATTTTTTAAATTTAAATAAACAATAAAAATGTATATCTTTTAAAAAAATTAATAAAATGTTCGACTTCGTGTATATAAAAAATTACAATTACTCAAAATCAAGCATATGGCAGTATATTTATTATATCATTCAATTATTTAAACGTGTAACTGCATGTGAAAGTTGCCCTCTTCGTACACTATTGTTGTATATTGTACGATTTGCTTTTCATTAAATTTAAATTCAGTCAATTTTTAGGACTCGTTTCAGCTGTGTATTTCAAAATTACCCCTCAATATCAGGATTAATACCCAGATGTAAGTACGGTATTCAATATTGATCGTATATTAAAATTATTTATTTGTATTTTGCGTTAAATAAATTGTCCATTTCGCTGCAGGATCGTGTATACTTTTGTGTTAGGTTATAAATCCAGAATATTGTTTTTAACTTTTGGCACTAGATCGTGCTAAATTAGAAAAGCCTAACTGTTTTCGATTTCAGAAGTGGATTATTAGGAATATTCGATACAAACATTATCCTTATCATAAGCGTGCGCAGGTTCCCTTGGCAGGGGAGGCAAGACCGTTGCTAAAGAGGTCCAGACTTCAAGCCCTTCCCCATAATTTTTTTACCAGCCTAAACCTTGGTGTGAGGCAACAATCATTAGAATGAATTCTCACACAAGATTATGGATGTGCTTCCATTAAACCATTAATTTTATCCATAAATACACCGTACTTTCATATGGAATTTACATTATCTACTGCATTGTTGATACCAGTTGATAATAATCATTATCACTCAAAAAGTGTACATCAGTGTACACGGGTGTACAAAAAAAATAGGTATATGGAAAACACGACTAGTGTTTGACTGGTTTACGATTAGCTAGCTACTAGATATTTTGAAATTATGTAATATTATTAAAAATCAATAAATTATATAATCTTTAGAGCGAAAAATCTCGCAGAGGAGGCAGCTGCCTCCCCCGTACGCACGCTTATGATTCTTATACCAATTTGTAACACTAGGAACCCAAAATAAGTTATTTAGTTTTTTTTATTAATTTTATAATACCCAAAATAAATAAGTTGCAAAAATTTAAAAAATTAACGTATAATATGTAAATCAATAAAATTATGTTTTGATTATTAACTAATACAATTTACTTTAAAATCTATTGTGTATTGAGTTATTTTAAATATTTTAAAATTAATTTTGAAGTTAAATCCTTTTAATTTTTTTTTTTTTTAATTCTGTTCATCGATAATACATTAAATCTTTGTAAACTTATTTTATTACGAATGGAAGAGAGAGAGAGGGGGAAATTATTTTCTAACTAAAATAAAAAATAGAAAAAACTTTCTTTTTTTTTTACTTAAACAATAAATGAATTTTATTTCTCGACAAATTCAATTTGAATTCCGTTTTCCGTGTTTCGACATTCCAATCGAACTATTTCGTGTTTATTTTATTTCAAATAATTCCAATAACGAGTACAAAGAAGAATGAACATTTCGTTACATCACTTAATATCAATTACCTCTTTTAACTGAAATGTAGACGAAGTGCGACGCACTAATGAATATAATATTTACGTAACAATTATGTAAAATTTAAAAATAAAACAAATCGATTTTATCAAAATCCGAATGTGTTAATAATGAAACCCGATTTTCACGATTGGTTCTAACACGGCCTTGTGGTCGTCTAATTATGGCGTCTCATTTATTATTATTTTTTAGAAATACGGTTCTTCGATCGTAGTTTTAAAAAAAAACGAGGCTTTTATTCGTATATATAATTGTTATAAAAAAAAAAATGAAGACGCTCGTCTTATTATTTTTCAATAATAACTTGTGAAACCGGACATTTTTTTATACTTTTATTATTATTATTATTTTTATTTTAAACCGTCAGTGTATAATACGTGTGCGATTTTTGTACGAGCCGCACCCCAAAATGACGGATAATAGGTGGCCAAAGGAATCACGTAATTTTTATTATATTTTCCCCGTACGTTCATGGGCACGTAGGACGACGATTAAAAAGTATTCATCGTTTTCGAAAATAAATTATGCCATATGAATTATCATATTATCCATTACACATAATCACGTATTCGTCATATTGCACACGGTGGCGAACAATTTAAAAGCTGAATACGAACGACTATGCCAATGACCTTCTTGGCGACGCCAACCGCAGACGATGTTCGTCCAAATTCATTTTTGGGCACGTGAATTGTACAAGACGAAATTTATTTATTTTTTTAAAGGTTTTTCTAAAGGTTTGGACGATTGCCGGTCAAAGAAATTATATTATAGATTGTCGAATATTCGAACGACAAGTATTGGACAGGTGTTCATGAACGGTGTTTCACTATAATCTAATAATAATGTACCTATGAGAAATATTGTACTTTTCAGTTTAAACGTTATTATTGTTGTTGAGTGAACACTACTGTCATTAAAAGCAAATCATAAATTACAAAGCAATCTCTCGCAATATTTATTGAAATAAGCGATTAATAAGAACAAAAAATTATTTTATTTGTGACTGTTCCGGGGATATCTGTGTTGAATTATATGCGTGTACAGTGTTTAAAGTTTTAAATGCATATCAAGCGCTTGTTCTAGCAGGAGTCATTATAAAGGTAAATTAAATTTTCTTCTTTTTTTTATAATAAACAGAAATATAAAAAAATTCTTCTTACCCAATATAAAAACTTTAAAATAACACTTTCATTACACTATATTACACCTCCATTCAACAATAAACCAATATTGATTTGATTTATTATTATTATTATTATTATACGATGAATAGGACTTAATAAACGGAATTAAAATTCGAAACTAACTATTCACCATTATCGACAAGGATTTCCAAAAATTGTAATGGAAAATGTACGACTAATTATTATTAGTCGTACGCCGGCATGGAGTTTCCCGCGTATTTTACGGTACATATTAAACAACTGTACTTTGACGTGTTAACACGACGACGTGGTAAATGCGTTCTGTATTTACGCGTAACACCCGTCTTCTCATCAACGTGACTCGGCGGCGGTCCACTACCTAATCCGGTAGTGTAATACGTTTTTATCACAATACGACCATAACAATAATAATAATAATAATATAAAAAAACATTTGCTTTCACCGCTCTTGCGTTTAACAACGCGCGCGCTACCTATTTTTATTACATTTTTTTTTTTATCGCTATTTTATTTATACATATATTGTGTGTGTGGATTGTACACGAGGACCGTGTAATACGTCAATTGCGCGGGCACTAATACGTACTATACGAGCGGGAGACGGACGTTCTGACCCGGCCGGCCGCTGGAACGGCGGCAGTATTGGACCAGCGTCCGCGGCCGAACCATCACCGTTGACCGCACGAAACCGATTGTGCCCGCGTGCGCCGTTGTCTCGCCGCAATAAAATTACGTAGTAGTTTACTGAGAAAAATGAACAATCGATTGGCGGTTTTCGCGGCGGTCGCCGTATGGTTCTTGGCTGTCGGTTGTTCATGCCGGCCGTCGCATGACGGCGGCGATTCGACGACGGAAATGCCGCCGCCAAAGACCGCGTCCGCGGTCCGGACGAGCAGACTTCAAAAGCCCACGCAAGGTACGTGATTCGCACGGAATCGATATATTTTTATTCGTCGCCAGTGTTCAGGCGCGGATACAAGGATGGGGAGGAGGCATGAGAGCAATGTCCCCCCCCAAATCTAAAAAAAAAAAAAGAAGCCGGGGAGAAAAATATTATAAGTATTAGAGTATATACATATTATATAATATTAATAACACTATACTTAACATTAAATTATTAAATCGATTATTGGTTTTCGGTCAATTATTATATTTATAGTTCTCTAATTTCTAAAAGCGTCGGCTACGTAAACTTCGTCTCAATCGTCATCATCCTGATATCAAACAGTTATAAACCTTGATCATTTCTATTGATATTATTTGATGGGCCCCCTTCCTCCCCCCCCCCCCGTAAATCTATTCTGGATCCGCGCCTGACAGTGGTTACGGTCGCATATCGCACGCGTGCGTGTGTTGTAACGAATTCGGTGGGGGGTTTTTTTTTTTTTTTCATGCGCACAGTGTTGAACGCCGGATTCGACGAGATCGTCGTCGAGTCGAATTTGCAAGTGTACAACCGCGTGGGATCGAAAAACAAATCGAAAATCGTGCTGCCGTCCAACACGACCGCGGCCGACGCGTCATTGCGCACCGACGACGGCAAATCGCCCAGATCGTTAGTGGTGGCGATGTGAATCTCACGGTCGCGCATCACCAGAGGAGACGACGACACGGACCAAAACAATGACATTTATTTAATAATAATTTACGATTGTTCATCATGAGCCGAGTATATTGTTTTTTTTTTTTTTTTACCCTAGTGCTTTATGTTAGGTATTCACCGCGCGTTGTCACGATTACGGTGCGCGCGAACGTTCGACGCGTTACAAACGAGTGTTTAAACGCCAATGAAATTCGCGAATGAACGCGCGCACGATCGCAGACTACTGTACACATATTTACGTATAGCACGTATGCAAATCACGTACAACGTACTACTAATTGAGTTGATTGTAATATAAAACTGGTGTACTGGTTTTGTTTTTTGTTTTTTTTTTTTTAATAACAATAAAATCTACGTCTATTACTATGTTTGTTTACTAGTTCGTCTCTAAATCTGTCTCAAAAAGGTTTGACTAAAATACTTTTAAGTTATTACTTTTTTTTAAAAGCAGCTTTAAAAACATTGGGTTTTTTTTTGCAGTTTTCTGACTTCAAATTGCGAGTCGAAAGTTAAATCCAACATCGTCGATGTTCACAGAAAAAGGGTTTTGAAACAATTTAATTTTTTCCTCGTACACATAGAAGTCAAAAAATCTTATTGAATAATCGTTTTGTAGGTTTTCGTTTACATTTAAAAATCGTTTTTATAACAATTTCATTATTTTAAATACCGTTGAAAAATATTTGACGGGCCGCAGTTAATGGTTACAAGGGCAGTGGATTGCCAATGGCGGATTTTGATGCAACTTCGTGGAAAAGGTCAATTGGGACTCACTATAGAAGTCAGTCCACAAAAAAAAATCTTTTTTCGATAACAAATTTTCAGGATGAACGACGAAAATTTATTTATTATTGTGTGTATACAGTATTAATATACGTATATAACTATAGCCTATATGAAAAAATAAATTATAGAAAACAACTAAAACACTAAAATGCTTTTTATTTATAACTTCCGCTTAAAAAAAAAAATTGTATTTTCTACATATGATTTTTCACGGTAACATAAAAAAAAATCCTTGAAACATTATCTTCCTCTTCTAGTATTTAATGTGTATGTGAACCGTGAAGTATTTACACGTGTTTGTACGCGCGTTAGAGAGTTACATGCTACTTTTTAAAACGTCTTATACCATAAAAAAAAAACTGTGGATTTCTATTTGTTCTACAAGTTAACGAACATCAATAAATTGTTCTATTCAAAAACGATTAACTCAAATTCAAGTGTGTCCGTATTCATCTATTCATATAATGTGAATCTAATTCACAGATATTACACGCACGAAGTGTTTGAGAAACTTAATTTTATAATCAATATTTTTTAATTATTATAAATTTCCTTTTTTTTTCTTTTTTGTAGGTCATTGACATTTGGCTAACACGCCATACCGTCTGCCACAATTGCTAAAAAATGTAGATTTTTTTTTTTGTTTTATTAACATTTTTAATAACAATAAATGTTTAGGACCACTTAACCGGCTTATATGGGTCACTTGAAAGATCACTTTTAATTCGAAAATTATAATATAAGTAATTCACTGGTCATTTCAGTTAAAGTCATCAAAAAAGATAATGAGAAAGCATTTATGTCATTGGACAGTGAACCAAGCAAGATTTTTAAAAGAAAATTATAGAATTTTCGAGAAAAAAAATTATGGATTAAACATTTTAAAAATTTTGTGCGGTGAACAACAATTGTTTGAAACTGATTTTGCAATAACATTCAAGTGACGATATAGTATGTTTCAAACACGTACTGATGTCGTCTACCGATATAGAATGCTCGCATTATTTACAGGTAATCGCAGAACTTTTAAATTTGAAAACTCCACCAAACAATTAATCATAGATACACTTTAATTTCAATGAATTATTAATTATAATTCTATAAGAATGACGTACAACCAACTATGTTGTATAGTTTAGAATTTTGGGAGGTGGACAAAAAAATAAAGAAAAAATGAGTGTGGCAGAAATGAGGATGCTTAGATGGATAAGTGGAGCGACCAGAGAAGATAGGATAAGAAATGAATATATGAGAGGAAATATAGTAGTAACGTCGATCATGAAACAGTCTCGTCATGTCATGAGAAGAGAAGATTCAAGACAGGTAAGAACGGTTATGGAAATGAATGTTAAAGAAAGAAAAGGAAGAAGTGGTTGAATGAGATTGAGTGGGATATGAGGACTGCTGGTGTATGCGTAGATGTGGGAGATCGCGTCAAATGGAAGGTTAGGACAAAGGTAGCCGGCCCCAAATAGTTTATATAGAAGCTAGGGAGAAGAAGAAGAAGAAGAAGAAGAAGAATATTTTATATATATATATACTCGTATATATCCATAGTATTTTACAATATTTTAACAAACTATATGGCGGAAAAAATCATTTACAATTTTAATGTTTATTCTATAATCTATATAATAAAAATGAAATGCTGTTTGTCAGTAACCGCATCATTTGAGAACGGCTGGATCAATTACGCTGATTTTTTTTTTTTAATACTTTTAATAGTCCAAATAAGGTTTTAGGAAAAGGAAAATTGAAAAAGTTTTTCCGAAAACTGGATAATTCGAGGAAGTTTTGGTGGTAATGGCTAATTTTCAGATGAACTTATCCAATCATTATGCAGTTTAATATTTATTTGTAAGGTAGTCTATACAGAAAGTTAAAGAAATAAATTGAAAAATGTCCATCTGGTAGTGAAATAGTGATGAACTCAGAAGAATATTTCACATGAAGAAAATTCAAAATTTCCAGTTACCATAGTAAAAACTGTAGGGCATTATTTTCGTCATGGTAGACATTGAATTAGTTTTGCCACTGCTGAAGAAGAAATAAAACAATTTGAGAAAGAAGATGATATACCACTGAGTGAGTGGATTATTCAGTTCAATACTCCGCAGGATTTACAAAACTATGTAAAAAAAGACGAGAACTTGGTTGCAACAATATCGTTAACTGATGAAGAAATCCTAAATGCAGAGACAAAAGGCGAGGAAGAGCAAAAGGAAGATAAATAGAAAGAATAATCTAAAGAAGTCGTAATACCAAGTATTCAACAAGCACTCGATGCGGCTAAATTATTAGAAAAATACTTATTGTTTTATGAAGATGATCCAAAACATGGGACAAATTCATAGAAAAATATAAAAATATATTTGCTGAGTAAACAAAAAATTCAAATAAAGATGACAGTCAATTTTAAATAATTGTATTAAATATAGTACGTATAATAATTATAATATAACTAAATATGCAATGAACTACTTATGTGATGTAAAAATAATGATGTGTTTAATAATTAATAATAAATACCTTTATACATAAATATTTAATTTAAATTTTGTTTTTTTTAACACTCTCCATTAAGAAAACTCTATATGGATAGAAATTTCTTGGTCTCTTCAGATTCGTTATAAAGAGTTTTCATTGTATATTGGTTTTTTTATAATACTATTTTATTTGATTGTACATTTATATATATATGTATATATATACAAATTTAATAACTGAATTTTTACAAATATATAATAAATATATTACACATAATTAAATGTGCAGTATGATTAAAAATTACGTAAAATAAACCCTTTATAACGTGAAATGAATGGTCTTACTATACGAATTTATGTATCTCGGGTTTATTTCAGATATGAACCTCAATGTTATTACATTGACACCGTATATTATTCCTTTTCGCTTATTACATTTTAATTTCCTAAAATTATGGAACCATCTCATCCAACATGAAAGAAACCTCGTTTCTCTGATAGGGCAAGGAAAATACGACGAAGAAAAAGAAATATCCTTAAAAGGGAAAACAAATATTTTATCTACATACATTCCATCTCAGAAATCAATGAGGTACGTTATAATGCATTTTATTTAGTAAAGAAATAGCAATTAATGCTTATACTAAATAAGGAAAATTCACATAAATAGAGTACATAATATTATTAAAACCCGTAAGTATGTGAAATCTTTACTAATAATATTACACTATAAAATATAACATTACTTTTACCATAATTATATTTCATGCAATTATTGTTAAAACATATATTCATTTTAAATTGAAATAGGTTTAATAACGTAAATGTAAAACGAATACACTATATTAAATACTAAGTTCGAATAACCAATTCAATTTAGTATTTTGATTATTATAATTGTTTTTAGTTATTTTCAATTTTAATTTTAATATTTATTAGATATAATATAATCTCTAAAGGATATAATCGATTTCGTTCTCCTAATATCAACATATTTAATCAAGTGAATTAGAATTTCGAATAAGTCCTTCATTTTTTAATTTAATATCAAATAGTATTATTTGTTATATTTATTATTATTATTATTTTTATAATTACTGGTTGTCTAATTTTGGACCTTAAGTAATGGCCTCTCAAAATCGGCTGACTTACAAGTAACCAAATATTAGTTCCGTCATTGGATATAATATAACTAAATCGCCAACTGTCCGTTAATATCAAAGTCAGGAATATGGATGAAATTTATCATGGAAATCAGTATTATGCAATTTATTCAATGACTTTTACCATTTATAAATTTTACGAATGTACCTAACTATTTCATAATTTTAATGTAACTAAAATTATAATTTCGAACCACTTTGTAATAATGTTTTATAGACGTTGTAACGCTAAGGTCATTAATGCCCTCGCTTATAACCGGGTCGCAAACCTAGATACTCAAAACACAATTTTTTTTTATTTTTGTTAAATGAACACCCGGTTTGTTACTTCTTATAAACAAATTTTTTATTTGTGAAGAAAACCGACAAAGGTAAAACTCCAGCAAAAAAAAAAATTAAAACAGGTCGAGAAGAAATATAAAGAGAAGTCAAACGAAATATTTTGTGACAGAAATAATCATCGACGTTTGAGAGAAAAACAATATATATATACATCCTTACTAATATTATAAAGGTGAAAGTTTGTTTGGATGGATGTATGGATGTTTGTTCCTCTTTCACGCAAAAACTACTAAACGGATTTTAATGAAACTTTACAGTAATGTAGCTTATAGATCAGAATAACACATAGGCTATAATTTATAAAGATATTGTGTGAATTGTCCAAAATATAACGATAAATGTCATTTAAGTCTGAAAAAATTCTGCAATCTGCGAGCTATTCAGGCGTGTGCTGCAAAAACAGTTAGTGCTACATGTATATAATGTATGGTGAAAATATTTATCTTAAATAGTCCTACAAAAAATTCTGCGACACCATATATATCTATCTTTTATGAGTAAGCCATTATTGTCAAAATAGTGAACCATAAATACAATAAAAATTGATAATTTATTTCTAATGCACATTTGGTAGTAATAAATGGATCCTTATCAAAATGAATACTTTTATCGCTTTTGGTATTTAAAGGAGATAAATTTTGTCCTTCACAATACATCATTTGGACAAATATTTTAATAGTTACGACGATGACAAACCGAACGCGCGATACTATGGTATCTATGGTAATAATAATACAACGAAAGCTTGATTTTGTTTTTCAATCAGCAAATTACAATTATTTTTTATAAAAATATCGAAAAAGTACCTCCTAAGAAATAATTATGCCGCGAAAGCGTAAGTCTAATCTTTCCCAAAGCTCTAATAAAGCTCGATCTATGAAAGTAGCTAGACTTAACGAGACGTTTCCACAAGCCGAACTGCGAAGGCTTGAACAGGCGGAGCGTGAGGTAGCTCACAGAGCTGCTCAGACACCAGAGCAGTCCCAGGATCGGCGTCGACAGCACGCTGAGTATCTAGCATCTCGACGGGCTGCCGAGACACCAGAACAGTCCCAAGCTCGACGTCAACAGAACGCTGAATATCTGGCATCTCAACGAGCTGATGAGACACCAGAACAGTCTCAAAACCGCCTTCGACAGCATGCTGAGTATCTAGCATCTCAACGGGCTGCTGAGACACCTGAACAGTCCCAAGCTCGACGTCAACACCACGCTGAATATCTGGCATCTCAACGGGCTGCTGAGACACCTGAACAGTCCCACGCTCGGCTTCTTCAGCAGGCAACTTACATAGCGTCACAAAGAGCTACAGAAACCGTTGAAGAAGCTGAATCTCGCAGACGCGCTGTTGCTGAAAGGGCACAACAGCGACGTCTAATATTCAGAAGAAACACGTGGGGGGTATTCGACAAAGCTGCATTTGAGTACGACGAGACACTTGATTACGGAAGCCACAATCTTATAAAAATAGAACCTATGAACAAAGAATGTAGATTTTGCGGTGCTCTTAAGTGGAAAGAAGAAGCTGCGGGCATGTGTTGTTCAGGAGGAAAAGTAGCTCTTGCTTCAATAGATGAGCCAGTTGAGCCGCTTAAAGAACTTTTCTCTCATGAAACAGATGAGTCTCGCCGTTTCCTAAAAAACATAAGAAAATACAACACGTGCTTCCACATGACATCTTTTGGGGCGGATAATATTGTTTCTATGCCAGGATTTTGTCCGACTTTTACAATACAAGGGCAAGTATACCACACAATTGGATCTTTGCTTCCTGCTACCAATACGCAACCAAAATTTTTGCAAGTTTATTTCATGGGCGATGAGGAAGCACAAGTTAATAGGCGTTCTGAGTACGTGCAAGGTTTGGATAGAAACACGGTTCAAAAAATACAACAAGTTCTACATAATCACAACATTTTAGTTGTTGTGAGTGGGACGAGTGCACTATGTCACACAAACGCGCCATCGAGGCGCTTGATCGCTGTCTACAAGACATTCAAAGCAATCGAAAGTTGATGGGTGGTATGGTAGTTTTATTGGCAGGGGATTTTAGACAGACTTTACCTGTTATCGAGAGAGGCACTGCAGCAGACGAAATTAGCGCATGTCTAAAAACATCATATCTGTGGACCAAAGTTGAAAAGCTTTATCTTACCACTAACATGCGAGTTCAATTATTCCACGATGTCGAGTCAGGAGCATATGCTCAAAAACTCCTAGAAATTGGTGAAGGCCGCCTGGACACCGACCCAGAAGGTATGGTTCTTTTCACACACCAATTTTGTCATGTTGTGGAGTCGGAAGACGAACTAATTGATCAAGTTTTTCCGAATCTGCAACAATTTTATAACGAAAATTGGTTGTGTGAAAGAACCATACTGGCTCCAAAAAATGAGACTGTTTCGAAAGTAAATAAAAAAATCTTGGACAAAATAACTAGCGAAATATTCGTGTATAACTCCATCGACACAGTTATGTCATCCGATGACACTACAAGTTATCCCGTAGAGTTCCTAAACTCTTTAGAGTTGTCCGGGGTGCCATCACACAAGTTGGAATTAAAGGTAGGTGTACCTGTTTTGTTAATGCGTAACCTGGACGCGCCAAGATTATGCAACGGCACTCGGTTGCAAGTTAACGAACTAGGGAGGCACATTGTGAAGGCCACAATTTTAACTGGAGAAGCCAAGGGAGACAATGTTCTTATACCGCGCATCCCAATCATACCCAACAACTTGCCATTCAATTTTAAACGCCTGCAGTTCCCATTGAAAGTCGCATTTTCAATGACGATCAACAAATCGCAGGGTCAAACCTTAAAGGTAGCAGGCATACATTTGGGCACGCCATGTTTTTCTCACGGTCAGCTCTATGTGGCTTGCTCACGTGTTTCCAAAGCGAAAAATCTGCATGTTTATGCTGAAGGAAAAAAATCGCTAAATATAGTTTATAGAAGCATACTGCAGTAGCTACCTATAGGCCTATGATTAGGGGTTTGCAGTGCTTAATTACTGTATTTCTTATGTTGACAATATTGTTACGTTATTACAGTGCGAATGTAACATCTCAATATTGTCAGACTGTTATATTTTTCAAATACGACCCAAAAATTATGTATGTTATAATTTTAATGTCATAATGTTAGTTCTTTTCACGCTAATATAAGCTACTCGAAATACTAATACTGCGCACACGAAGTCGCGGGCACCAGTTATTGATACATAAAGACCTTGCTTTTATTCGAATTACACGCAGACGAAGTCGCGGGCAAAAGCCGTAATCAAACAAAAAACAAAAAACAAAGCACTACAATGATAATAATAATAATTATGATTCACATGATTAACAATAAAGCGATTACTTACTTTTAAATCATTATATATGTTTTTTATTCACAACGCCCTATCACCAGGTTGACGGTTCTGTTCAGGAGAATATTTTTAAAATACGTAGGCACAAAAACTGCCACATTACAAATCTTTTTGACAGGACGAAGTCTGTCGGGTCAGCTATTTTAGGCGGAATTAAAAATATATATTTTTTATATAATAGTTATAGGTAATGTAAATTACTAGACCCCCGAGAAAAAATTTGAAAATACGCTACTGGCTGGGTTAGAGGCGAGGGAGAAGAAGAGCATGTGTATTGAATTAAAATTTTAAAGTTTAATAAATGATGCAAGTTCGTTCAAAACTGTACACGGGCGAAGCCGGGTAATTCAGCTGTAATAAAAAATACAAATCTTTGGCACGGGCAACGCCGGGCAGGACAGCTAGTACATACATATATAATAAACCAATTTAAAAAAAAATAAACAAAAACAAAATATCAGTCAAGATGAATAAAATAAAAAATAAAACAAACACACAAAAGTATACGATTTATTATTTGTCGTACATGGATCGAATTGCATACCCATTTCGTCCGCTCTAGCATGACTGGGAAAGATCCCTAAAAGACGTTAACAAACATTTTCATACAAAAGACAAAAAACACCTACCAATAGTTATCGTAGTTGTAGTCGACACGAGAATCGAATATAAGGCAATTTTTAATAGTTATCCTAGTTGACATTTCCTTATTTTAATGAAGACGCGATATTGAGTACTGGTTATCGGACTGGTCCTTTCAGGGAGGAAAGTCGTCGGTACGGTGCGTGTAAGTATTTTTTGGCGCGCGACAATTATCATTATCAATACTCTCGTTGCGTTACAAATGTTGTGTATTGGAATGACACAAATGTATGAAAATGCTATTGAGTTTTAATAGTAACATAGTAGTAGTAGTAGTAGTAGTAGTAGTAATAGTAGTAGTAGTAGTAGTAGTAGTAGTAGTAGTAGTAGTAGTAGTAGTAGTAGTAGTAGTAGTAGTAGTAGTAGTAGTAGTAGTAGTAGTAGTAGTAGTAGTAGTAGTAGTAGTAGTAGTAGTAGTAGTAGTAGTAGTAGTAGTAGTAGTAGTAGTAGTAGTAGTAGTAGTAGTAGTAGTAGTAGTAGTAGTAGTAGTAATAGTAGTGGTAATGGTAGTGATTAGTAATAGAAGTAGTAGTAGCAGTTTTATATTGGTAGGAAAATTATAAATTATTTTTCTTTGTAAAAACAAGATTCCCCTAGACATTTTTCCGTATTCAATATCAATATAAATTGCAATGTTAAATGTATTCAAATTTTCAAAAGATTTGAAATTGTCAATATGTTAATTGTATTCAAAAGATATACTATTCCATACAATCATTATTCACCTGCTATTATTGGAAAAGTTATTAACAAATACGCCTTCGACAAGCAAACTCCGGTCATGTATCCGTCTGTAATGTTTGACATCTTGAATATAAAAATTCAGCTACATTTTGTTGGCCACGATATACCAATTAGATTTTATAATTCTAAGGTTCTTTCCAAAATACGAGTTCACACTCTTTGTGTCAACGTTTTTTTAAAACGAGTATATTTTTTTAAAGAATACTTGTAATGAGTATCGTTTTCTAAAAGTGTATTTTCGGAAGTTTTCTACCGAATTGTATTTTTGTTTTCAACAATAACAATTTGTTTATCATTTTTAAAAACTCATTTCATTTGTAATTAATGAAAACCGTGTTTTAAATGCAATATAAAAATACGTGTAATTATTAATTATACAATTTAAATATAACGTTATTTCTATGGGAGTCAGTCAGTGTTTAGATGTTCTATAATAACACCACTCTTCAATATTAATCTAACTGAACGTACAACGTTATAAAATAGACAGTTTAAAAATAAGAAATAATATGATGACAAAGTCATATTCTGAATTAATGTATAAAGTTAAAAAATAATATTTATCAAACTGTAGATATAAATTTGTGTGTACAAAATTGGATAAACAATATCTTATTTAAAACCAATAATTATTATAATTTTGTACTAAAAATAAAATAAATTAACATTATTAATTATAATAAACATAAATTAACAATTAAAAAAAAACAACAGTGCACGCATTCAATTAATACCAAACAAAATATTCTATGAGGTGTAAATGAAATTGACTCTTGATATTTGTTAAAAAACTAAAATAATTCACTAATTTAAATAAATTCTTGAAATAATATAACTAAAACAAACGAATTTTCGTTGACTAATAAAATTTATAAATCAATCTATATTATTTGTATAAGATAGATAACTTAAAAATTACGTGACGTGTTAAACTATAACAAAAAAAAAAACTACTATAAAAAAACTAAAATTATTGTAAGTCATAAAATTTAAAAAAAAAGTAAAATTTATTATTTTATGAGAAAATTAATATACAAACTTTTCGTCAAATGTGAGTAAAGTTTTAAGATATTATTTCATTAACATTTTCACATATAGCGAAGAAATCGAGATTACAAAAAAACATGTCACTGTTTTATACATACTGTTGAAAAAGACAATAAGAAAATTTGAGATTGATCGATTTTTTTCAATTGAATTTTAATTATATGTATCATACTAGTATCTAATCTAAACGCTATAATAAAGTGATGCAATTATGTGAGCTTAACACAATGAAAAAAAAATGATACAGTCGATAAAAAAAAAGAAAAAATTGTAGCAAAAGTAATTGACTTTTAAATATAAAGAAGAAAATTGTTTTACATAAAATAAAGAATTTTCTATCAACAGTAAAATACACGGGTACATCCTACACAATACATAATATTAAAATACACGATGAATATCCATTTATAAAAATATATCTAATTAAAAATTTATACATACATTTACTCGTATATTTAGTAAAAAAAAAACGTATATTGTTAATATAATATTATTAACATTAAAAGTATATCACTAAAAAGATGTATACAATTATTATAGGTATGTGATGTTATTTTTGAATTATTATTATTATTTTTTTAAATCTAAAGTGAAAGCACCAATATGTGATGGTTACAAACTATATATTAAAAAAATTAATATGAATCATAAAAATTTGTCATGTGTTCCACATATTATGTAAATAAAAATTCGAAAATTGAACTATATAATTATATAATATTTCGTTCAATTACAATTACAAATGTAAAATAAATTAAACCCGTACAAAATTCGATAATAATATATTAATATTGTTACGCGATAAAAATTAAACAGATCTCTAAGCTCTGAGGTAATGAATAAGGAACATGTCATAATAACAGGTTAATGGTTATGTTCTCCAGTATCACTTTCCTGTAAAACAACACAAAATCGTCGTTGTAAATATTATACGGTACAGTGTTTAATTACTAATAGGTATCAAAAAAAAAAATAGTAATAATACTTAAATAAGTAGATGATTTCGTGAACAAAATGTACGTAGTATGATCAAATATTATATAAATAAATATATTGTGTTAATACTAATAATTATTGTATTGAATATGTTCTATAAGCATTATTTATTCTATTTTGATAATAAAATAATTATTTGGCAATACGTAATTTTTTTTTTAAAAATATCACAAATGCCACTATACGAATATATTTGTTTTCTTATATTGAAAAAAAATTTAATAAGAATAAATCATTTTACTTTAGGTCTTACAATTAGAATTAAATTTACGTGGTATTCAAGCCATATCGGGAGATTGAGAGTAAAAAGAAAGTTGACTTCATAGCGAAGTTCACAAAGAATATCACGGCTAGCCCAGTGAAGAAATTTGGATTTCATTCCTTTTTTCCACAATACTACGTCACATTCTCATCACCTACCACGTGGTATAAAACAATTTGTCCTTCTAATATAATTTCACGAAAGAGTCATTCCTAGACCTCATGTCGTCTCCTTTTCGACATTAATATTTAGCAATAATTGGACTATTTTCTACCTTAACAATAATAATTTCCTTAAGTACTGTACCCACTATAATTATGACATTTTGTGTGACTTGTGTCATTATGACATGTCATTATGACATATGTACGTATGAACTTATGTTCAATTTTTAATTCTTCCGCTACTTTACTCTTAAGAGATCAACGATTAATTATCATTCTTTACAAATATTGATTCAAAGATTATCCTCTTAATACTTTCTTTACCGGATATATTAATGCAATTTTTTCGTTTTTTCATAAATCCGGTTAACCAATTCAATTTTAATTTCGTTTATTGTTGTTTTTAGTTCGTTAATTAAATGTTAGTTTTCAATTTTTCTTTTTATAGTAACCTTATTAATAATGGAATTTAAGCTTAATAATAAATTTCAAATTAGACATTATTTTCTCCAATTATTTAATCTCGTACTTAATATATTATTTATATACATTTATTTTAATAATTATTATAACTTTCACCCCAAATCTTAAAACTGTATTAGTATATTTATTTATTTAAAAAAAAATATCATGAATTTCAAAAGAAATTGCACGTAAATTGTTTACACATAATATACAATAAGAAATATATTTATATTTTAATTTCTAATCTTCGTCAATAAAATATCTGTACAGACGAATATTATTAATGCCTTTATATTCACATACAAATTTAATTTCGAACGTTTCAAAAGTAATATAACGTAATTATATATATATTTTTATTTTTTAAATATGATTTTACGTCATATTAACATATTTATATATACATACATGTATGTATTACTATACAAAAAGTTTGCATAGTCTATATATGAAGTAAATTGGAAGAAAAAACGATCAAAAAGCGTGTTGTTTTATAAAAATATTTATTATTAATACATATTATAAATACATATTAAGAATAAAAATTCACATTTACACTAAAAGGCACACCTTTTTACCTAATACATTCGTTGAATTTCCGTTTTCGTAATATTATTAATTATTGTTTGTTTGTAATGTAATATTAAAGCGATCTATGTTCGTCAAAAATGATAAGAGTTCGATCAAACAACAGTCCATCTAATTCGGTGAAACTGATTTCTCAAAGTCATTGGTCTTTTAAATCTGTTGCGCATTTACTCTTTTTCGCGTACAATAATGCTAAATGATAACCCTTCCTAATATAATTGTATGTGAAAAGATTATCATGCGGTGAATTCCATGAGTAATGAGGTGATAATTTTTAAATATAAAAAAATAAAATCATCGATTACGGATTCATACAGTCTTTGATTGATTACACTCGACCGAACTATTATAATATTTCAAACTGATCTTCTTCGCTCTATGTTGCCATCAATATGAATCATTTCCAAAAATATGTATATTTAAAAAAAATCGATATTATACATTATTAGAACTAAAAAAATCAGAAAGTATCATTTATTATTATAGGCGCCCATTCGATAAATAATATTCTCTGAACAATTTTTTTTTATTTCCTATGATAAATTGTTTTATACAGTGTAGTTCTTATTAAATCGTATTATTCCCGACATAAGACTTAATACAAAAATACACTCTGTCACAAACGATTGTTAACTCGTTTACAACGTATGAGCTTACTATAATCAGTCAAACAGTCGTTTCGTTTTTTTCAGTGATAGGTGTCAGTTGGCTTAGTTCTTCCTCGTTAATCGGGAGTTGATGATCGTCTTCGAAATTGATGCTTCCAGCTTTATACCATACAACAATGTCCACAAAAAAGGCGCCCATCATCAACATACCAGTCACACCTACACAGACAAAATATAATATTCTATTTAATAGCGATTTAACATGGCATTTTTGTTTGTTTTGGAGAACTAAAACGCGATCATGAGCCAATTCTTGTGGAAGCAGTGAAAAACAATTCTTCACAGCTCCAAGTGTTGTCATGCTTAACCAATCACTTAATTCTATCGTTTAAACCAATGAATTATACGATGTAAAAATAATTTTAATACAAATAATAAACCACATTAACTGGTTGTCTCAATACATGTAAAAACTAATAATATAAATTTGTATTTAAAATGTTAAGAATTTTTTTTTATTCGTATTGATTAGCAATAAATGATGTGATAAAATTCAAGCGATTCCATACTGGTCAAACATGATTTAAGGTTTTAACTGATTTCACACGTAAAAGGAAATTGGCAATTTTTATTTTCGGAAACTAGACACAAACTGTTTTTACCATACGTTAAGTTTGAAAATTAAATATTTTGTTTTCTTATTACTTTTTATAGTATTTTTAGCAAATTGTATTATTTCCACATAAAATGGCAATATTTATTTGCTTATTAGTGTTAATTATAATGAAAAATAATAATAACCACGGAGTATTGTATTGTAAATTCTGTCAATTTTTGAAGCAGTGTGTAATTTTAATTTAAAAGAAGCTTATATTTTAATTATAATTTTATTTTTATGTAGAATCGTGTTTTATAGCCGATGAAAAATATACTTTTAATTAATAACTTGATAATATTATTAAAAAACGACTATTTATTTCGTAACAATATATATATATATATATGTGTGTGTGTGTGTGTGTGTGTGTGTTTCCAAATATAATATTTATTTATTTTTTTTGCAAATAATCCAATATATTTCGAGGAAACCTATTGTTTTCGTGTACGAGAATCTGATTTCTAGCCATTTAAGAAACTCATTTAGTAGATTAAAAAAATCAGATAAATATCCGAAATAATTTTAATTTAATAATTATTGAACTTTTTATTTATTGATACCCATAAGAGGACAATAGAGTGTACAACGAATTATTTATTAGTATTATTATTAGACAATAATATTTAAGACTTAAGAAAAAAGAAAGAAGTATATATAATAATAAATTAATAAATGATTACAATGTTATTGAAATGAATAATTTCTAAATTATAAACGTGATTAATAATTATAACTATGGAATAAATTATTATACAAAATTTGAACATAAATGCCAAAGTTTACATTCATTATCATGGTTAAAATCGAAATTGTCTTAGGTATTACAAACACGGATCATACGGTTTTAAGGTTTGTTCAAGTCGTAGCATTGAGCTTGGTATTACTCGTAGAAAATAATCATTAATCAAATGTTAAAGGCGGAGAGAAACCAACTTAATTTTTCCAAGGTTTCGGGACACATAATATAATCATTTATAATTTTAAAATTAAAAGATTCGTCATTAAACTTACGTTTCGATGAGAGCGAATGCATATTAAACTTCAAAACAATGAAATTCGTATTCGAATTGATATTAAACTAATAAGCCAGGTATTTAAAGAAACAAGATTGTATACTCTTCAGACGGCTAACAAAACTAATTTGGGATGGATTCCATAATATAGATCCATATTCAAGGTTCCAAAGCATTAGAAAGTAATATAAGGTTTTTATAATTTTTATTCTCAATTTTTAACATGATAATTATTGTGATCTTGGAGCTAAACTTTTTGTTAGAATTAAAAAAATACCAATATTTATTCATTTCTGTATTGATGTCGATCCTAAATTCATTAATGAATATTAATCTTCGTTATTTTTTTACGAATAGTTTATTAATCATTCTCTCTTTTTTTTCGTTTTTGATCGCGAGAAACTCAGTCCTCGCCCGGTATACTTTTTAAATAATTATATATTAAAAACATGTAACAACACGTGTGAGTGGTTTACCATTGCATAATAATACGTTACTCTTTTGTGACCAGATGACTATTGAGAACGAAAAATAACAAATTAAAAATATTCTCTGTAAGCACGTATAGCATTGCAGCAGCGCATTAACCAGATTGGCTTGACTTAAAAACTGGTTGATTTTAGCCGTGTCTATACAATTTTTATTATTATTATTATTTATTTTTTTTTCTCACATCGGTCTATTATAATTAGGTGGCAAAATGTATCCATCGGTTTTATACACAAAGTAATAAACAATCAATTTTACAAATCCCTTTTTATAGAGATTCATATATATATAAAAAGAAACATTTCAATAATCGACTTTTCCAAACGCTTCCTTTCGCAAACAAAAAAAATGTATAAACGTGCATTGTGGTACATTACCGTGGTAGAAGATGCGAAACGAGTCCGAGTTGTACAGAGAGCAGGCTCCTTGTTTTCCACACGTCATTTCCCATATGAGACACGCCGAGTCGACGACCGCACCATATAGTATGGGACAGGGTACGTTACCTGCAAGACAAATAAGTTATCGAATTAGTCGATTACGTTAGGGGAAAAAATAATAAAATCGATACGATTAGGTTAGGTTAGGCTACAACGGGGCTTATTAAAAATCTTCTCACATAAGCCGTTCGACACAATATTATAGTTGACGTATCGAACGGGAAAAGTGAAATCCCCTATTGTTTTTTTTTTTTTTATAGGGGTAGAAAGAAAAACATAAATCGACATATTATGGAATCCCTAGTGAATAACGAGGATCGGCGCGTTATTGTCAGGAATTTCTTAGCCCCGCTATCGACGAAGCACTTCGTATAAAGTCGGAATCAGTGGTCACGACTCGCCACCAGCTCAACAGCTATGTGTACGCTATTCGGTCGGGTAAAAGACAATAACGACGTGACAGCATTTTACGTGCGTCTCGCTAGAGACTGTTGACAGTGTAACCTAATGCGTGATCGTGATCGGCGAAAAAAGTGAAAAACAATGGATCGAATCGTAAATGACTGCAGTGCTCCAAATGAATAATAAGTGTATAACGGGAGGATTTTTGTTTTTATCACACGATTCATTCGCTAACAATTGTATTTCAGTTTTGGTTATACATTTTTGAATCTCGTTAAAGAAACACATTGTTTTCAAAATTATTACTTAAACGTCTGGTCATGAGTAAGATTTTTTTGCGTGTTTAAAACGGCTATACACGGTTTTTCATACCGTTAATAAATGTATATTTTATTTTACCCCGATTAGAAGAAACTAAATGATATCTAACGGCTGATAAAGCGTCGATGTCTACGTCTTAAATTTATTTTCTCGTACCTCGCAATATATTCGTCAGATTTTAAAAAACCAACACATGTATATTCCCATAAAAACTTGTTTAAAAATGCATAATAATTAATTTAATAATTTGATTTCTCCATTTCTTTTTTATAATAATACTAATAATGTGATTTTTTAAAAATGTGATTCAATAACCATAGAAATCTAAATGACTAATTTTTATTTTGCTATTCTTTAAAATTTTTCGGCTGTTTTATTTTTTAACATTTTAAAGTAATTTTTTGTAATGTTAGGTATTTTTAAACTATTTTTCAATAATCGATAGAAATATCACGAATTTACTATTTTAATATTATTACTACTATTATAAGTCATATTCCTTTTTTCACTAATAATTTAACATTTGTGCGTAAATTTTAGTTTTGAAAATGCACATGACACCGTTAAAAGTTAAAAATAATAACTAAAAAACGAAAAATGTATAATTTAAGCAATTTTAAAGGATATTTTTTGTTTTTAGAGTATTCATTAAATATTTTATAATATTTTTATAATCGTTTTCATGACATAAATGCAATTTTTTAAGGCATTTTATACGGTTATTATGTCATTGATATCCTAGCTCTAGTTCTAACAAATTAAATCGGGTTGAAAATATTAAGAAAAAAACACACCGAATAGAATTTGATTTCCCGAAACACAGCCGTGAATCACGACGAAAAAAAAAATATTAAAATAATGTATGCATATACAACGATGTACGTTATTCGCGACCATGTGCGCGTGTAGCACTCACCGAATAGACCTATGGCGAACTGTATGAGCCCCAGGGCCATTGCCTTGTCCTGGGGATGTACACACCGGAGTATAAGCAACATGCTGCCCACCTCTGATGTGGAATGGATGAACACGAACAAGGAGAAAAGAGCTATGTACCAGAAGCCCGAGTCCTTGCAATCGTCCTTGCACGGTCCTGGATAGGCTTCTGTCGCGTTACCGCCCATGCACTGGCAGTTGGAGAACTACAAACGATAAAACGCACCGTCATTAGCATACCAGATATCATAGCTCAAACATAGCTCTACGTTGGACTCCTACAGTACAAACATATTGGGAAGAACTAACATATTGGTAAGAACATGTTGGGAAGTCTTATAGACTTCTCCACGATCTACCGCGACACTTGAAAAAATCCCACTAAACCATTCCATCAGCTGTTCCATCACCGCCCGTACCAAATTCATTATAAATTATTCCTCAATTTCAAAAATCGTTGATCGTCCACAAATAGTGTAATTATTCGTTATTAAATTTCATATTTTTAATTTCTGAGTAAAACGAATAAGCTATTGGTTTTTTACAATGATGTTAATTTTATTAAGCCAGTTCCCAATAATTTTAATAGAATTAGTACTCCGACCATTACATGCTTATAATAATTTTTTTCGGCAGCAAATTTTGTCCAGTTATGATATAGTAGAGAAATCAATTTTCGAATTCATTAAAAGCGCATGTAAAAAAAACTGCCGAAATTTTACATAAAAATAGTAAAAAAACAATTTCGTCAAAATATTCCTCCGTAATTCCGAAAACAATTATTACTCTATAATCTTGAAAATTCTAAAGAATATATAACTTGTGTTATACTACTACTACAAAAAAAAGTTTAAATTTTGTTTTTAATTTTAAGTTATTTATGGCATTTGTAAATTTTAAGGTATTTCACTCATAATAGGGTTAATTTCTTATTTTCTGGAAAATTTAATATAAAATTAGTCGTACGTTAAATTTCATTCTTTTAGTCTTAATTTATGAAAATGTAATATTAAATTGAATTATACACAGGGGATATATAATACATATTATATAAGTACAAGACATTTTTAATAAATAATATTACACTGAAGCTCCGCTCAGAATCACTTTTATCAAATGCAGTCATTGCTTTTAGATGTATAGTAATAAAATGAACTATATACTTGTGTGTAACTGTATGGTTATATTCGCTTCCCATTTTTTTTATTATTTTTAACTGTTAATGAGCTATATGCATAAACCTACCTAAATGTTTTGATTTTTATAGGAGGCATTTTTTTTCGCAAGAATTTTAAATAGATTTGTCTTTAATCCTTATCGTGATAACGAAAATATAAGCCCAAAATCGATTCGTCTCGATAACATTGAAAAGACATTATAACATTTTAATAACGCAGTAAAACATTCGTGACGGCCTTACCACGTGTACATTATTTTCGTGAAATGGGACTGTGATATTTGACGTGTGCGTATAATACAATAATTATATAATTATAATTATATAATACAGATAAACACCTGTATTTTATAAATTGATCAATAAAAAACAAAACGGTTTTTGATTTTTTTACTTTTTTCCCATAATCTTATTGTCTGCGACCTTATCATTTTAACGTAAATTATTTTACAATAAAAGCCGTCCAGCCTCCGCGTCATATATTTCACCGGCATTACGACTAGGCTGAAGTCCCGTCAAACAAAATCTAGTGCTGTATACCCCATTTGGTTCCGTGACCACACTCTTATATTATGATACATTTTTACTTATAAAATACACGAGAACTATATTAAAAAATATATACGGCTCATTTTTTTTCCAAATGACACTTATTGAAAAGAATATAATATATTTCTGTGAATTATAATTCATAGAATTATTAAATAAATAATTATTTATTTAAAATAGTTGGTTGTCTCGAAATTTAAAACTACCGTAATTTTTTCTTGCTCTTTTCAATTTAAATTATTTTCAATACATCGCACATCTTATTGCGTTCTCGACGACAAATCGGTCTGTACCGCTACGATTTACGTATAAATATCCTGTAAATACTTACTGCACCCTCCCACGTCGACTAGGTCTCATTATATTTATATATATTATATGTATATATTAATTATTATATGTATAGTAAACGTATTATACATATGTACATAAGAACGTACTATATAGCCAGCGTTGTACTCCATCCCGAACGTCTGGTTTCGACATCCGGCGTGACAGGCCGAGTAGTACGTGTTCCCGTCCGAGCCGCATATCGGACTGAATATCTCCTTGTCACAAATGCATCGGTCCGAACACTGAGATTCAAACATTGGCTGGTTCCTGCGCGAATAATCGTAAAACGATAATTCAGACATGACGAACGAGATCGTATACTGTATCACTACTTCATCACGGTTAATTCTTCCCTGAGAACCTAACTGAACTTCATACAGAAACAAACCGATCAGGGTGGTAACGTGGCCATCATCATTTGAGCCTGAACAATTACGTAAAATTTGATTTCATATTTTGAAACCGGCGTATTTCATTTATTATACAGATAGTATGAACAAATTCGAAAGAGTTCGTTGGTTTTAGATCAACTTAATTCAGATAAATCGCTGTGAACGCGTACTGCACCATTTTTATTGACCAATTTAGTACAGTACTTTAAAAATTAACGCTATATTGTGCAATATACCTACTGAAAAACGCGCACATAATGTATCATAAATGTACGGCAAAAACGTTCAAAACAATTATATGAGAGAAGAAAAACTCCATTTGGAATGGCAATACATTATAATAATATAAAATCGATTTTTATCGACAAAAACAGTCAATCGGCATATTTCAGTTGGCGTGCTGACGGAAAAATATATTCTAACTCGGCGCTGTTCACCAAAGATTTTCAGCCAAAAACCATTTCGTTTTTTGCTCGATTTTTTTTAATTAAGCAATAATATTTATTCATAACTTGTACGCATATATATTTCACTGCAGTATTTATGACAGTACATTGTGTGTGATTGTATATTTCGTTCGTGTTCCATGAAGCCAATACGATCGCAAGCGACAAAACACGAATAATAATAATAATAATAATAATAATTATAATAACAGGTACGATTGAAAATAATAAAAATCGCCATTAAAATAATATATACATATTATATGTATATATATATATATATATATATATATATTTCATACATTGAAACAACAATCGAACGATTATTATAAGGTGTTTACAAATTATGATTCACTCACAGTTCGTTGTATATCAGTCCCGAGATTTTCGTGGTCGGACATCCAAAAAACATCAATATACACATGCCTGGAAATTGTTTTTAAATACCCACTGATTATTATTAATAATATAATGCTAACAGATTTTAAATCGCGGACAAATGATAATCGTTTTACCGATAGAATACGCGAGAGCTGTAAACGCGATCCACGCGGCCACCGCTCTGGCATTTGGATTTTTCTTCAATATGAACACGCCGGATATCACGATTCCAATTCCCATCACCATGATGCCGTAAATGCCTGCGAATCAAAAAAAACTATAAAAATAAATAATTCGTTCGTCTTCCGTATTTTCTGTTGACCGTCGCGAGACGATTTCAGCACGGATACACGTGTCAATTGCTCGAAAACAAATCGAACCGCACAGTATTGGCCAAAAATTTCTAGATAACGTAATACATTACAATTTAATATCTAATAATAAATAATAGAACCACATATGTCCAATATAAATAGTGTAGTAAAATTTGGTGAAAATAAAAAAAAAATCGAATTATCTACACTGCTTGCAGATACATTGATACATGGATATGCCTTGTGGCCATTGACTTTAGTTCAACATAGGAATGTCAAAATAGCAGCGGTTACATAGCAACGGATTCGTTTATGACGTCATCATGGTAACATTCTCGGTATCAGACAAACTTTCGGAATGACCCACCCAGCCATAAGACATATCTATGTCAATAATACAATCTGACTGTCTTTCACGTTATTGAATAATTAATAATGACGTTATTGAAGAGTTCTATGAAACATTAAAATATCAATTGATGATCATTTCTAAATGTAATACGTCTAGGCAATAAAATAATAATTATAACAAACAGTGGCGTAGATACAATTTCGTTTCCTCGGCGGAGGAGTGTGTTTAAAGGAACTTTCGAGACAAAAATATTTTATATATTATTTATTAAATAGGATTTAACGAAAGAATCCTCGCATAATTACAAAACAAAGTCTACTCTCCGATTGTTGTTATTGTACGTATGAAACTTTTTCCGCAATAAAAGTTAGTGTACACGATCTTTATGGTGATAGTAGATTTTCAAAGAAATTTATAATACTTGACTTGATTTAAAAACAACTATCGAACTTCTCGTACAGAATCTTGTCGCTTCTCTGTACATTCGAATACCAAGAAAGGTCAATACTTCTTATCAATTATGTATACATTGTTTACATTCACATGCAGTCATTGGAATGTTCAATGCTCTAAACTTCATATAATTATACAGTAATATGGTTATAATATGCATTGAATCTCGCTATTACGAAATATGATTTCAACATTTTAAATAGCAGAACAATTTTTTGGGGGGTTTAGGGGGAATAGCAACCTCTTGCACCCTCCCCGTATCTACACCACTGCTAACAAGACGTCATTATAATTCAACGGAATGTTTTCACACTTTCAATAAATAACACGATAGGATAACCGCCGTGGACCAAGCAAAATTTCGATATTATTTTTTAGCGAAATTTTTAATTTTCGAAAATTTTTAACGTCATAATGAACGGTTTTTTTTTTACGTATGAAACGTACAGTTTCTTAAGGAGGTATACCTGTAACCATGTTGGCCGTGTGCGTTGGAAAGTGGAATTGTGATTCGAAATACTTGGGCAGGAACGTGTAGATGCCGGCCAGCGGTAACAGGTGCAAAACGCTACTCGCCGTCCTGTACATCAGTATGTCGTTCCTCAGTAACCGCTTGACGGCGGTCGGAAAGTCTTTGAGTTTAGGCGTCTTGGCCGCTTTCGACGATGACGTTATCACCGTGCCGACGCCGTCGTACGACGGCGGCGGCGACGGCTGCAACGGCAACGGGTCGTCGATGGACGCGATCCCGTTGCCGAGCGGATGTTTCTTGTCCGACGCGGCCGCGTCGCCCGAAGACGTCGGCGGGCCCGGCAGTCGTTTGGGGAACGCGAACATCGGGACGGAGGCCAGCAGTAGGGTGGCCGAAATGCCGACCAGGCCCAGCCACCAGGCGCCCACCCAGTGTGGGCTGTTGGTGCCGACGGTGGGCTCGGCCCCGAAGTCGGCGTGCAGGCTGGTGCAGAACGCGCCCAAAAGAAACCCGAACGACGGGCCCAGTATGCGCACGCCGATCGTGATGGAGAAGTAGAGCGGCGACTCGCGACTGGCCACGTTGTCGTCGATGAACGGTATGCCCAGCGTGTAGACGGCCGTCTGTCCGATGCCCACGCCCAGCAGGCTGATGAAGAATATGGCCAATACGATTTGCGTGTTTTTCGACTGTTCTTCTTGTTCGCTGAGCTCGTTCTGTTCGCACGACGACTGCAATTGTTGTCCACCTGGCCATGGGCCGCCGCCGTGCAAATCCGGCGTCACGCACACGTTGGACGGATAATAGTCGTCCACCAACGTTGAAGACGCCGATACCGCGGCGGTCGACGCGTTGGTCGAACTGCTACCACCGACGGTGACGGCGTACTGATGGTGGCCGAATAAGAAATGCGGTGAAGAGCACGCGAACGCGGCCACACCGAACAGCACCATGCTGGACGCTATCCAACGTGGGCGGTGGCCCTGTCCACCGTAGTACGTGAGCAACAGTGACGAACCGATCTGGCCAATCTCTGTTGCCGACAACACAATGCCCATCGTCTTGCTCTGCAACTGGAAAAGCTTCTCCAACGTGGTTATAACGCTCACGAAATACGTGGAAAACATGCCCTGCAACACCCAGCTGAAGCAGAACGTGGCCAAGAACACCTGCTTAGACGCAAACATCTGCATCCACTTTGCACGGCACGGACCTATGCCGCACTGTAGGCCGTCGTCTCTGCAGCCGCCTACACCGTCGTCGTTCGCGTCCACAATCGCGGCCGTGGCCAACATGGCGTCCACCACCTCCTTGTCCTTCATTCGGTCCTCGAAACGCGGTCAACGCTGTTACCCGTCTTCGCCGTAATCACTCTCTGCGGTCGGATTTTCTTTCAAAACACTCTGTAAAACGAACGAAACGAAAACACGTCAATACTCTACGCACTGATGTTATATATACAGATTTTAGCAAGTCATTTGATTCGGTTAATCATTCAGTGTTGATCGTAAAATGGAGACTATAGTTTGACGGACCCTTTGATTTCTTGGATTAGCTCTTATTTAAAACGGATAGATTTCAACAGGTAAAAATTAATCAACCATTATCTTGTGTTATTTCTCTCATCACATAAACTTATTGTGCATTATGTATAGATTGTTTATTTCATATGAGAATTAAAAAAAAATTAATGATTTTATTTCAGATACATTCCCAGTACCATGTGGTGTTCCTCGAGGTGGTCACTTATCACCATTGTTGTTCGCTATCTTTATTTTAGATATAGGTGCATGCTTTAAATATTGTAACTACCAACTATTTACTGATGATTTTAAAATCTATGCTAATGTATTATCAGTGAAGGATCATAGTAAAATTCAAGATGATTTTAACAGATTTTTTTGATTGGTGTCGTATTAATGGATTGAAGTTAAATACTTCTAAGTGTTTTAAAATGTCCGTTCAAAAAATAAGTTGAATAATGTATATAATTTATTTGGTGATCACATAGAGGAAATTTGTATTGTTCGTGATCTTTGTCTGTTATTCCAAACAAATTTATTTTCTTCTCATTTTGATTATATTTGCGCAAACGTTTGAGATGTCTAGAGTTTTTAACTAAAAACACTTATGATTTTAAAAATGAACTATGTCTCAAAACGTTGTATATTTCTCTAGTTAGATCAATATTAGAATAATTCTCAGTCATCTGGAATCCTGCACAAACTGGTCTAGTAGAAGCCCTTAAGCGAGTACAAGGAAGATGTTTACGTCTTATAGCTTTTAAACGAAAGGGACATTTCAATATTAACCCAACTGAATTAACATCTATTTCATCAGTTTAGACTTCTCTTAATTTGGATTCTATTGTCAATAGACGAAGGTACTCTGATATTTGTTTTTTGTCTAAACTATTAAATGATTTAATATATTGTCCTGAATTATTACAATTATTAAACTTTAATATTCCTCATTATCAATCGCGTTTTTCCCTACGTTTAAAATTCAATTCCATCTTATGGTTAAAATAATTCCCTTGATCGTATAGCCCGATAATGTAATACTATGTTGAATTTTGATTTGTTTGATATAAGAGATTTGTGTTCTCCAAACCAGTAACGGGTTTAAGGGGGGGAGGACAATAGGTGTGATCGCCTCCTCCTTGGCCTGTATTTAATACATTTTTTAATATATATAAATGTAAAAATATATTAATAAGTTATTGGCAAATCATAACTAGGCATAAGGAATTTGAATTCAAACTTTCGAATTGAATCAAAATCCCTAGGCGGGACAGCGGGCCTTCAAATAGGGTTTCAAGGGAAAGGGGAACATGGCCCGCTCGAGCACGCCTTTGGCGACGCCACTGTTCGGGACTAATCGCGGACTGATCCGTGATCGAACTATTGACCCGATCGTGAATTCCGTTTGAAACGCGTTTCGGACTGTCCGTGATTCGAAAGGCGAACGACCGATATGAAACGTTATTTCGATAACATAAAATTTACGAAATAACGGCGCGCTTCTCACTACACCAGTCGTGAACGAATCCCACGGATTTGATTATTATCAAAAACCAATCTCAAAACTGATTTGTACAATGACGTACTGGAGGAAACGACCGTCCGACAGTCTCTGAGTTTTCGCTTGGTTTCTTTTTTTTTTTTTTTTTTTTGTATGTATTGGAACGGCAGTAAAACTATATACTGCGCGTGCTCCAGTCGTGTCAAACGCATCTTTGGGTCGGTTTTATGGGAGAATGAATTTTCTAATGGAAATCACAATACATTAGACTAGTCGCAATTCCGATAAAAATGATTGTTTGTGAGATATTACGTGTATTGGATACGAGCGATTCAAAACGATGCATTGTTTATGTGTAACAAAACAATAGAAAACAAATGAACAGAAACAAAGCAAAATGAAAAAGACGATATAATTACTGTTTTAATCATCAAATTAAACGTTTATGATAAGATAATCACGTCGGAATTGTGGACCATATTTGGCTTCGATATTACGAGCGATAGAAAATCATTAATATTTTAACAGTGTATTTTTTTTAATTTTTAACTGATTGGTTAACTCGAGGGGGAGGGAGTCGCCCTCTTCTTCATGCCCCCCCCTTCCCCTAACAACAAGGGCGCGCTTGCTGCCGCCTGCGATTCCGTGATGGATAGACCGCGTGTTTGGTGGAACGAACCTATTACACGATAATACCTCGTATTTGACGCGCGGTCGGTCGACTTTGGAAAGCGCGCCTGAACAAAAGCGCGAGACACATGCAACAGGTTAACAAAAATCGAAAAAAATACCCGACGAAATATCGCGTGAATTATACTTACGGCGGCGGCGGCGCCTGTACAACATTTACCGTATATTTCGCATGTACACACGCACAAACGGGCGCAATCGCCTCGAAAATCGCGAGGCATTTGTTTTTCTGGCCTACCGTTTCACCAATGTATCGTAAAAAAGATCAAAAAAAAACGTTTCTTACTTGAGGAATGGTACGGAGATACGCGTATTATTGCAGACTTGGAGTTTTTTTTTTTTTTAATTTAGAAAATGCACTATGTATAAAAAAAAAATTCGGTACCCCAAAAGGCCCCCCCCATTTTCCATTTTAAACTCATAAAAAAAAAACGTCTATAATTATACTCACTCAATACTTTTTGATGAATAATGGTTGATCGTTAATGTCTTGGATATCGCGACGCTCTTGGAAATATACGTTAAAAACGCCCGTTCAATTTCATCGATAACAAAATGTTAATAATAATAGTACGTCTGTATTTTGGATATTGCCATCGTTATTTTTAAGTTTAAACGTTTTTCTTAAAATATCAAATGACGTTTAAACATAATGTCTTAATTCATTAGCACGGATTTTTCTAAAAAAAAAAACCAATTGAGATTCGCCTAAAGTGTACATATATGCATGGGCACCACCTCGTAGCCTGTACACACCACATTTATGACTGCAGACAATAATATATAACACTACCACCTGCCTCACGTCAATCATCACTTAATCGTCCCGTCTTGTCCTAGGGCATCCTATAATCTTTTACCAGTCGGACAATTGCATACTACAAGGTGTATAAAAGTTTTTTTAATCCACGCAACGGCCAGCACATTCAAAACTTCTTTTATTCATATTTCGCTCTATATGCTAAAGCTCCTTAATCTCCCTTCAATGTTTCGGATTCTCCAATACCTATCCAAATTTTCTTCTTCCGAAAACTAATAGATTATTTTCATGCGTTTTATTCATTTTTCAGGTTCTCCGCTTCCATGCGTCACAAAACTAAAATAAGCCGTATAACAGTCCAATAATTTTGGATCTAAGGACTCTGCGATAACATATCTGACTTTAGTATGATTGCTTATTTATTTCTAACCCTATTCGAATCGCCGCCTCTAATAAATGATTGGTCCGTTCAATGAGGTCTTCTTCACTTTCCGCTGGAAGCACTACATCATCAGCGTGTGTTAACAAACCGATTATTGTATTTCTCATGCTTACCCCTAAATATTCTAACCGTCGAAAGATCAATTAAATAAAACAAAAGGCCAAATTGTCTTAAATCCGTCGTTACATACATGAAAAAAAATGCCCCACTTTTTTCTATTAATTATACATTTATATTATCTGTAAATAATATAAATATATTTGCAACTTTTTATTCGTGTTAAACACACGCTTTATTTATTTATTTATTTATTTCTTTGTGTCTCAAAATGTCAGCTTGGAATAAATGATATTGCTTATTGACATTATAACATACAACTGTTACACTTAATATAAGATTACTTGACATTTGTATACGACATACCTGGTGCACATTTAATACTACGGACCATGAGCGTCTTACTGAATTAGCTGTTCTGAATATTTATTAAAATGTGGTGTTGTTAAAGCAATAAAAACAGTTTGCTTATAAATAAAACTTTTATAATATTTACGACTTCGTCACTGTTAAATTTATAATCATTTTTTGTTATTGCACAATGTTTAAAAAGAAAATCTTATTTCAATACACTCGAACTTTCAGTAGATAATTGAAATTTTCCCATTTATAACATATACCTACGCTTTTATTACAATACGTAGTTCAAAATATTTGTTTTGTACAAACTATTTATTTTTCACAGTTGTTAATATTTTCATATCACACAGATTTCACGAGTCCGCGCTGTACTTTTATTATTATTAATCCAAGATTCAAACGTGTTTATCTATTATGTTCTCTAATAATATGTTTTACATTTAATTAAAATCAATTGTTTTACAATTTTCTTTTTTTTTAAAAAAAAGGTATTTTTCGAGTATGCCAATTTTATTGGCCATGATTAATATAATTTATAAATGAAACTAACGTTTCCATTGCGTGCATTTAGTGACGGATTTAAAAAATGTCCATACTTTTAGTAATATTTTATTTTTTAAATTTATTTATTTAAATGTAATTAAAAAATAAAAATTAATTATAACATTTTAGACGCAGTGTGAGTTAGTTATTAGTTATTTTAATAGTATGTGTATATCACATGATGTATATCAATGATGTATATTACGTGATATTTTCTTTTTACATTATTTTGTTCACAGATTAGTTAAAAATATAATAAATAAAAATAAAATAAATAACATTTGAACAAAAACAGCTAGTACCAATAGTTATAATCTTGTACAAAAAAAAAACCATAAAACTACTTTTATAATAATTACATAATAACATTAATATACGTATATGATATTGATAAAAAAAAATTGTCAAACAAAATTGACATTTTCTATTTAAAAAAATTTCAACTCGTATAATTATGTTACATCTGAAATTTTGCTACCTATTTTGCTTTCTCAAAATACGGTTACATACCATTGTCGATATAATGAGTAAAACGTCCTCACCATTATACACATTTAAATAAAAATTAAACTTCAAGTACTCATTGATACTTTTACAAGAGAAACACTCGGTAATCGTACTGGTATAAAATAGAATTAAAAAGCAAAAAAATTCGGGCGAGAGGAGGGGTTTAGAAACTGACTGTTAACGAGCAAAACATAAGCAATCACACGATTTAATTGAGCAAAAACAGTTTTACCAAAAAAAAAAAATTAGCACTAATGGTCAAATATCGATATGTTTTTTTTATTATTTGAAGAAAAAAACTTTGTTTATGCTGTATTGAGACATTAAAATAATGTCAGAAATAAGCGTTGAAAATAAAACCCGAAATTTAGACTTATTCAGACATTATGGATTACACTTCATAACATTTTTACATCCAATTCAATCTATAAAAGGTCTTTTTTTTCTTTATGTTCGACATAGTTCTGTACAAAAAACGCATCAATTTCGGCAGTTTTAATATTATGTGAAATGAGATAATTAAAACGATTTTAGGGAGAAAAAATAATAACAACGCGTTGATTTTTGTGCGTCGTTAAAATTCCATACCATTTTTGTACAATGAAATCCGCATAAAATATTATTTTACAACTCTCTTTGCATTATCTACAAGTGCGCATCTAGACCAAAAATTCTAGACACCAGACCATATTTAGGGCGTGTGTCATTTTTAATTTCAAACGCACTGAGCAGTACACACTTTGTGAGTCCTTTGTTCTGCCTCAAATCAAGATATGTGGCGAATTTCAAACACGCATTTAATCGCCAAGTAGTTACACGGAAAAACCGAGTGTTCAATATATTATTTTAATTTTTTTTTTTATTTTTTAATGTCAAGAGGACATTTTTATTAAAATCTATTTGAAACGAGAAATATATGCGCTTTCGGGCTGTCTGTTATAGAAAATATTCAATTCGATTCACTAATCATCGAAATGAAATTGTGTGCCTTACTGGGCACGCGTTTTGTAATATGAGAAAAACTAAACGTGCAGTGGTACGACAATCGTGTTTTACAACATTTATCAGGAATTATTTAATAATCATTCGAAAATATTGATTTTTATCGATAAACGATTCATTGATCATAATAATAATAATTTTATTAATTGTATATCGTGTTCATAAACAAATACATTTAAAATCGGTAAACGGTAATTCAGAAATATAATCTGAAAACGTGAATATTAAAACTACATATATATATATATATATATATATACGTATTGTGCGCGCAAGAGCAGTACTGGCAGATTTAAAAATTTTTAGTCCTGAAATAAACGATGACGGTGGAAGACGTTATAATATCGTGTAAAAAACTTCATAATAATACGTGTAAATTTCTCAACAGTATACACACACACACGGTCGGGCGACGAGTAAAATATATAATGTTACTTAATTCTTTTGCAATAAAATATATTTAAATTTTTTTTTTGTTTCCTTTCACACTCCGCTACTCATAAGACGCGCTTCGATCTTTTATGTCCGTCAAATGCTTTCAAACATTGATCATCGATGACGAACGCGTGTGAGTATTATTATTATTATTATTATTATTATTATTATTATTATTATTATTATTATTATTATTATTATTTAAAGAGGTCCTGGCACGCGCTCGAACATGTCTATTACACACTCCTCTAAAAACACACATACACTCGCAGAGACAGGTATTGATTGATCAGCCAAAACCGATACGACACATTCCTTTTATGTCTTCATACGTATATGCACATATACTGCGACGACTTGTATTACAATTATTTTTCCCTCTCCATTAATAAATACTTAATAAAAAAAAATATTTTGTTACTTTTAATAAAACATAAAAGAATAGACATTTATAAATTAAATAAAAATGGACTATTTTTTTCTCCACTAATTATACAGATTACAGCAATAAATATTACGAATTGAGTTCGTATAATCTATAGGATAAATTTTAACAAACGCTTTTTTTTCGTGTCTGAAAACGCCAAATATGAAATATAAATAATCTTGAACCTTATTTTGTTATACAAATTTGTATATTGTATACATACCACGAGTATACTCGTATTGTCGACGAACGGCATACGCCGTTGCCAGATCAGCTGTACATTTTTATATTCCCGAAGAAAATCGAATAGTGTGTGCGATTCCTGTATTATAAAATAATATATTGTCTGCGATTTTTTTTTTAGTTTGGAATTTCTTAATTTAAGTTGTGCAATATTTTTTGATCGAATTTCGAACGATTAAATTGAAATCAAAAACATATTATTAGATTATGTATAATTTTTTATTTCACTCACATGTTACACATATCGGATAAACTGTACAATTTATAACATATTCTTAGTTTTCTTTATTTATATAATATTAGGCAATTTTTACAGACACTAAACATAGTTGTTTATCGTTTGGAAATCAGTCGATGTGGTTGTACAGTAATATATAATAGTTAATTTTAAAAAGAAAATTTGTTTATGATTACGCAATTTCGAAAACGGCATATTTGTATCTTTATAGTTGCATATACATATTATTGTACTGAGCTCGGATGTCCTTATATTTATTTGCTTTAGTTATAATTAAAATTTGCCTTTGTCATTCGGACTTTATTATAAATATTACATAGAATATCAAAAAAATGAGACTAACATTTTTCAAAATCAGATTTTTTTAATAAAGTACTTTTAAATGTAAAAATCATCTGAAATTATAATCGTTTATTTTTCCGTTAGTTGCACTAATGCCTAATAATAATTATAATACGGACTCGATAATTCTAACCATACGGAAACTTCATTAATCGATAGACTTCACGTCAATATTTTTTTACCGAAAATATCACAGTTTCGTTTTCGCATATTATATCGTTAAATTAATATTAAATTATTATTATACTTGACACGTTTCACCCCGTTTGAATTTGTTTCAAAAAATACAATTTTAAATTTCTATTTTTTTTTTTTTTTTTTTAAGCCACCTATGTTTTCAAATTTCGAATAACCGCTATGCGTAGTTGGAGTAACGTTAATATTTAGAATACACTACAGTGTATATTTATATTTATTTTTTTTCATATAGTTCTTATTTATATATTATTAACACGCGGATATAGTAGTTCATCTTGACCGACTTGTTTTACGCTGGTACACATCCTGAGTTTTTTATATTGTTAAAAATAACAACGAGACTCGGACGTACGTACATTCGCCATCATAACGCTTGATAGTTCACCTTAATAAAACGATTTATTAAAGCATGTCTTTCAGTCTTTATTTATACCAGTCTGTATCTGAGTATGCGCACTACGACGAATGTACCGTGTGTGTGTGTGTGTACTAAAATTTATTGCATATATAAAAAAAAATAATAATACTCCTCGGAATCCGTAGTGTTGTTATTATACGAGGAGTGTCTCTTTACGTCCTTTGTCCTACGTTATATGTAATATGTTCACAGCACAAATATGTAATTGTACACATTATATTACATAAAAAGGAGTGTGGTATGAACATTTAATCAAACTAAATATAGATGATCTCGACCGAGATGTCTCGGTCGAGAGAAAGAGGGAGTTTTCGACTTAACATCAATTCTCCCCCCCCCCTTGCCAATACAAGGACCCGGTCAATTAAAAATATTATCGTGTGTTGGTCATTTTATATTAACATATTTAACTCTACTGTCGACACGCATGGTCGACAATAAACGCACGTTACTTCAAGTCACTATTTAAAAAAAAAAAAAAAAGATTATCATTACACAAAAGAGTATGATGAAGTTCTGTAAGAAATCGTAATGAGTTACTTGAAAAAAAAGAACACTTTATCATAGGTGTTGCGACCTAGTTAATATATTTATTTATTATTATTAAATAAAACTCTCATTTAAAATTGTTTATTATTTTTAACAGGGAAGACTTAACGGTACTGACAGTATTATCCACAAATGGTTGAAAAAATGCAATAAAACCTGAGGTTTTCACTGAACTCTTCAATAAAAATTAAAGTTCAGAAGCTTTTTGTTTTCTAATAAATATATCAAAGTAACAATGTTCTATTACTCGATGTCGTATTATTTAATTTATTACTAACAAAAATATTCTATTTCAAAATATTATATAAAACTTTTTACTGTAGAGACAAAATTTCTATGTTATTCAATATAGTCCGTTTGCTTTTCGCTTTTGTCGTTAAACACTTGTGTAATGTCCGACTATAATAATTGTGGACATTGTCTTGTTGAAAAATTTAAGTTAATTTACTTTGTTATTAATTAACACGAAACCTTAATTAGTTTTAATTTGGAAAGTATCAAATTTTTTACAATTAATTTTCATGATCATCTAGCATACACCGAAGAAGAATTTTTTTACCGATGTTCAAAATGTATAATTTATTTTAAATATCAGTACTATAGAATAGTTCACAATGCATAAGGACTAAATTATCTTCATACTTCGTGCCTTATTAAAAATAATTTTTTAAACCAGTGGTTATGTACTCGTATATTAAACGACTAAACATTGATCAATTCATTACATTTTTGTATTTATTAAATAATTATACACTAAAATCTCTATTTCTGTTATAAGAAATATAATTTAACTTTATCTCAACGAAATTTCATTAAATTTTTGTCTTCATTTCAACTTTAAACTTAACAAGAATTGAAAAAGTCGTTTGTTGACTATTAACTGTTAACTGCGAATCATATTATTAATTGTGGATAAGGTTTTTGAAATAATTTTTCATTGATTTGCCAATCTTCGTCAATTAGAACTAATATTCTTAGAAATAGATCTCATATCACAATAGTCAATAATATATAATCACAAAACTCGTTTCTATACCTATAAAATATATATATATTAGTAAAGAGAATATATTTTTTAACTAAAACAAGTAATATAGAGAAATATCTTATGTCTCGTTGAAGTCCGACAAATATCTATTTTTTTTTTTTATTTTGGAAAAAAAAAGATTTTCTACGTGGCGCATTACACGTCGATTTTTAATCCACAAGAAAAAACAGTGTAAAAAAATCTTACAAAAATTGTTTCTATCCAAACTGTTTTTAAAGTATTAAGAAATAGAATTTGGAGAACCATAGTATCTATTCTTTTCCACTCTAGAACAAGAAATGACTGGGAAGTCGAAATTGAATCGTGACAGTTTTTCAATTAAAGCTGCATGTTTTGACTCGAGAAACAAGTCGCGCACAGGTCACTTAAATATGTCTTTTGATTTAGTCAGTTATTTTTGAAATTTAGTCTTACAGTAAATATTTTTCACTTTTTCGTTATACGTATATTATGTACAAAGGAAACTTGAAAAAAGTAATCCTAATAGCTAATTTTATTTTTGTAAGCATGTAGGAAATTTATAAATTTTAAAGCAAATTTTAATAAGTTTCGTTTTAAAGTATTTAACTTACGCTCGTGGTCGAAGCTCGGATAGTGGGATGCAACAATTCAATATTGTTGTAGTTTTATCTATATTACAATATTAATATTATTATCGTAGGTAAAACGAAATAATAACTGCACAAACGTAAAACATACAATAAGTATACCTGTAACGTATGATTTCTATTGTGAACAATATAGCTGGAGAACAAAGCAGTGTATATACTTGTCTAATTTAATATGTAAATAGTAGTGCTCGTCGATCATCAAACGTTTTACCAATCTTATTTTAAAAATCGAATTCATATTATTCACCATAAATTGTTAGTAATATTATTTCCATTGCTTTCGATACACAACAGCAAAGAATAGCAGTTTTACAAAGGTATATTATTATCATTATTAATTAATGTTAAATTTTTTCTTCTTATTTTTTTCATAAAAACGACTTTTTAATAATATTATCATAACGTTTATATATATAAATATATATATTCGTATGTTCCAAAAGTTCAATGTCATTTATTGTTTAAAAAATTGTTCACTACTTTTACCTTGGACGTAGATTATACACATCGAATTAAAACGATTTTTCCGTTTTTCTACACAATAATTAAGTAAAAAAAAAAATAATATTTTATTGGAAATCGTATAAACAATATAACTACAATTTAAGTAACTAAATAGATAATGTCAGTATTACACATATTGAAATTCTTATCACATATTAAATACGTTTTCGATTTGAACAAAAAAATTCAAAACTAATTTAAATATTACTGTTAAATTTCAAATTTAAACGATTATATTGACAAAAACAGTTCTTTGAGCCAATGTTTTTTCTAGTTTTAAATTGAAAATATATTAATATTTCACTCACACATATATTTATATATTATTCCTTATATACTTCAATATTTTCAAATCGTGTAGCCATACGAATCGTGTACACTGTACACAATACAATTTTCAGAGTCGAATATTTTAATTAATAAATAAAATAATTAGCGTGTTAAATATTAAAAAAATATTTTCACTTTACGTCGATATATTCGAAATACGGTTTTTTTTTTTTATCTAGTTCTAAACTTTATTTCGGTTAACGTAATTAATTAAAATTAACGTAAATTTTTAAAATGAACTTTTATCTTTGAGCTCGATACAGCTTTGGTAAAATTTACGTGTTTAATATCGTTTCCAACAAATTAGGCGAAAAGCGATTACTATGAGACAAAATAATTGATATTTATTCATAAACGGTGTATTGAAAAAGTTTCCGTTTATTTTAGTTCAAAAACACATAGCTTAGACAAAATGTGGATTGTTGTTTGGAAACGGGTACTTAACATTTGTTTCATGTACGAAATGTGTGGATGTAATAAACGATCTAATATGACGAATAAAAATACCGAAACGGAATTTGTTTGAATTTTTTACGCATAATTAATATTCGCAGCTTTTTCTTGTAAGTATAATACTCCCGAAAATTACCTGTTTATTACGGCACGTGATATTCGTGCGTTTTTCTATACGAAAGTATGTGTGTGTGTGTGTGTGTGTGTGTGTACAACCGGTAAGAATAATGTTCAAAGTTTGTCATTCGACTCAAGCGAAACGGACCATAAACAGAACAAAAAAAAAAAAAAACACGTTTCAAAATCAATAAAATTTTTCCTCGTTTCCGCCACATTCATCACAAACTCGAGTGATTAAATTGTCATGGTATTTCGTTATTTTCCTACAACGGCGAGCAAACGGAAATCCGAATAAACTTCGCGATTAATTTCATAGAAACGTTTTAAAAAAAAATCATCGTCATATATATATATATATTTAGGCACGCGAACTTATTGTGTAAAAAAACACGGCCGTCTTAAGCAGCCGAGTGGTAACAAATCACTTAGTTCAATTAAACAAATGCCACGCGTCCCTCCCCCCTTGTATACAGTCGCAATAAATGATACGCACACGTAATAATATACAGGGACCGCTAATACGACAGATAACTTCGGCTTACTAAAACATTATCCGCCCGAGCCTTTTGCCACACGTTTCGCGTGTGTGCAAAACGTAACCCGACAAGTCGCTCGATTATTCGACTGAGTACGAGTTACAGTTAACCACTAGTTTTTATTAATTTACAGTTAGTCGCCCGATACAATTGTAATTGTTCGTTAAGGCTGGACGAAGAGAGCGACCAGGCCAGTAAACCACCGCGACTAGGTTTTTAACGTTTTGTCTCAAAAATCATTGGCCGAAATATCTCGGAATTCGCACGATGAAAAAAAAAACAAATTCGCGATAGTTTCCGAATTAATATTCTCTCTTTGAATACTGCAGTGTATGATGGAAACGATACAATCGTTAAAAAAAAATATAAGAATTTGTGTCGAATATTACGTGATTTTGTGTTCTGTGTGAGGTGGACAGCTCACACCAGTGAGAATGGTCACGGAGAGCACCGTGTGAGCCACTCGAAATTTATCGGTTACGTCTTACAATGCGAACGTATAGAGTAGAAAGCAATACTTCCTATACGGAACTCTTTGAATGGCCCGATATAGTGTAATGCAAATTATACCGACAATGAAGTACTTACAAATTTCAAATCGAATCGTTTGGAATTTCACAATTTTGCGCTCAACCGAAATGATTAATATTATGTAACTCGCGTCATTTTTGTTCACCGCGACGTTCTCTATTCTATAATCCACACTTCTCTCATCATTTACACCACAACACTTCTGTGAATAACATCCATATAATTCTTATATTACCACGCGTCTTCTACAGGACACTCGACAATCGCATTTTTTCCCTTAACGCCTCTAGTATATTATACGCCTCAAATCGTTTCCCGTGATATTTTTTATCGTGCACACATCGCACGCACTTCAAAACGACGACCATATCCAAAAACGTTAACATTTTCTGTTTACCAAGATGGTTAATCGAAGGTGCTTGCTGCTGCTCCTCCTCCTCCTCCTATACAGACTTTCGTCCTCGAAAAAAACTCTAATCTTATCTGCAGTATACGTTATACAATATGCATATAATAACACTTCTTCTCGTATTTCTGTTATTCTGTCATTATTTCATTACCACCCATGTACCTATATATATATATATATATTATAAATTATAACGGATAATATACCGGGTATTTTATAGATGTATGGTACGACTAAATGTGTTTAATAAATTACTGGTTAACTGCACGGGATTTGTACGCATTTACTCGTTAGCCCTACACAAATTATTCGTTTTTTCCCGTCAACAAGAAACTATCGCGACTTCATGGAAAAACAAACTTCCAGATAAACAATGCACTACAACATGTGTACTTATATAGGTAAGTAGTTAACAAATCGCCCGATCAAAAGTCGGATACGCTGCGTTAATACGGGCCGGTCGCCGATTAAAAGTCCTACAAGAAAGTAGGTCCCTCTGCAGTTGGCTGATGATTGTATAAATGCGAATACAATGAAACGACGGTCGTGTGGTGTAATAAAATTTGCGCTATCGTATACCGGCTTTTATTTGGCTTAGGATCGGAGATTGTACCGGTTGAACTCAGAAAAGAAAATAATCTACAAAGACATGGGTTTTTGTAGAAAAGAGACGCGGCCGCAATCAATTCGATAGAATACTTTGAAAGAAAATTAAAATTTATAAGATTTTTGTTTTTAAAAAAACCCGCGAAAATCATAATATACATTTTAAGAAAGTGATTTATCATATAATATTGAAAATGTCAATACGATGAATAGAAATAAACTGGACGAGAACTAAAGTGCAATCTCATATCACATAAAAAAAAATGAAATTTCACCACGCACATATAAAATGGAATATGGAGGAAAGGGAAAAAAGGCGTAACGAATCGTTGTATTCTTGATATTGGCGAATCGTTAGATCAATTTCCACCTTTTTACTCTTGAACTGGAGTTTAAGATTTTAAGAGAAGAGGTAATACACAGTTGTATACTGTCACAATAGACTAACCACATCACATGGTATCGAATTATATTGTTAATTGTGTTACACTTTCAACACATATTTACATAATAATTATTCGTACTACGAGTGAAAAAAAAAAAGCAACTATGGAAAAATCGATTATTTTTAGGCAAGCAAATAATTATACTATAACCATTACAACGTTTGAGTCACAAATATTTACAAATAAAATCTCATTATTATAGTGTAAATATCGGCACATAATAATCGGGCTTCAGATTTGAATTTTAAACTAGTTGCAGGTCCCGGTATTGAAAACTAGGTTTACTATGCACTAGTCGCGGATAGCCGAAAATAAACAATTATCCTTTCCATTTTTACCAAACAGCATACAATTTTAAAACGTAATGCAATACGAAATTAAAACGATGATTTATAATATTATAATATGTATTTGGTTGAAATTAAAAAAAAAAAAAAAAAAAAAAAACATATTTTATAAATTCGTAGCGATGAATTTTTCTCAATATTTGTGTTCAATCACTTTTTTTTTTTAATTAACAAAAATGTCTTTCGATATTATATACAATTTCTTCTTCCCTCTGAAATTCGTGTTTTAACATAAAACGTTAATGTCGAATGTTGTTTAAAATGTGCGTGTATAAATTAATAAATATTGTAATATTATTCTCGCAACACGGATGCAGGTTTAAATATCGGTCATAGATTATTATGTAAAAAAAAAAAAATCAATAAATATTTAAATATTGACTTCGTGTTTAGGGTCCGATGCACGGTGTTACGATTTTTCTTCTTTTTTTTTTCTGAACTTCTGAAAAATGATTTCCATCGTAATCCTCTTGTTTCACGCGTGCATACCTAATGAAATTACTTTTCACATTCTCGTGTGTATAATTTATGCGTAATTCACGTATAATAATATTAGTAATCGTGTAAAAGAGTTTTGACGGGTAAATTTCACTTGTTCGCCGTTTCAAATAACATTTCACCCGTCCCGTGCGTAAAAAGAACGTAAAGACAAACCTACGAATGGCTTTACAAAACGCGTGTGCAACTCTGCACGCAGTACGTCCGATGCGACTTTGATCAAACAACTCGTATTCAAGAACAATATTTTTAAACGTGTTGTTTCTTTTTACACGACTAATATTTATTTTTTTTTTTTTACCAGCATGTAAACGAATAATTCGATCCCTGTGTACATCGCGCGGTAAAATACATTCTTACCACGCGTCATCCTTTCCATTTTGCGCGTTCCCCACTCTCAGCTTTTTTTCACACATAGATCATCTCGCGCAAAAAATATATTTATTAGATGATCTATTGACCATCCACGAGCAACGGGCTTACGCGTCGTATACTATTATATATATATATATATATATATATATATATATATATATATGTAGTAAAGTTGTATATTGTATGCGCGCGCATTGTCCGTTTGGAAAAAAGAAGAAAAATAAATTGCCAGCAATTAGTCAACTATTATTACGCGCCGGCAGAATGTATTGCGTGTACTGTATATCAAATGGTTTTATTACGTCGTCGTCGTCATTTATAAAATATTACCATAATTCTATTAAATATAATATTATACGAATGGTTGTAGGTCGTATACTGGATAAATTACTAAACCTCGACGCTGTCCGACCACGTGCAAAACAGTCAATACGAAGGAGTACCTTACACGTATGCATATTTATAGGTTATTGGGAATAAAAAAATAGTAGGATTTAAATCCGAATAATAATAATAATAATCTTTGTTTATCCGATAGAGAGAAAAAAAACTCCATTTACATTATTAAAGTTATTAATTATGGTATTAAATATTTCACGTATGTAAGTAAAGATAATTTTAAATTATTATACAATTTGAATTTTGATTCTCCGTTTAAACATTTATCAATAAATTAAATGTAATAGTGGGGGAGTGATGTCAGTGTTAACTTCGATGGTACCTACCGAAATTATTTCGTTTTCGATAAAAGACTAATTCTTTTAGTTTTATGTAAAACAAATACTTAGCCCGGCTATTGATTACTACAGGCACTTTAAACTGTAAACGTTCAGCAACAAAAAAATATTACCAATAATGAGTTTAAATAAAAAACACTAAGTTATGAGAATTTATTTTATATATTTCAATGTATCGACACATTAAGAAGATATTTTGGTTTGGTTCTAAATCATAAATTTAAGTAGTGAAATTTATAGTATTAAATACGTAAAGCATAATGTTCAAGGTGAGGACGTTTCAGTGAAAAACAGACTGTTTAAAGGCACCAAAATAATTGAAATCGTTGCATTTACATTTTTATGAAATGTCAGTTGAAAGAAACATTAATTTGTATATCCTGTATAATATGCGTGTTGAAAGTAAGTTTCGTATGAAGTTTTTAACATTGTCTACTCTATGAAGAAAACAATTTTACAAGAAGAGATGAAAGAATTACACAGAGCCATACAGCGCAATGTTTGAATTACCTGGATATACAAATCTGAAGAAGACACAGATCTTACGGGCCCCTATGCTCATCAGACATCCATTACTAAACAACATATTACCTTTATAATCTGTATTCACTCATATTTATATTTTATATTGTGATTATAAATATTTATGTCATACAAAATAATAATAATAATAATAATAATAATTAAAATTATGTATCATGTACTCGTGTGCTTTATACAAAATAATTATCGAATATTCAACTAAATAATTAAAAAATCTTATAAATCATTAGTCCTGATTCACATTTATAAACATTTCAAGCTATTTGACAAAGTATATTTTATTGCTTATTAAAATTTACGTTATTTCGAAACTAATGATTATAAAATTTTGAAAAACTAAAGTTTTTCGACACAGTGTATCAATTTTTATGAAAAATAAGAATTTAAATTTAAGATTTTTACACACTTAGGTTTATTGTAAGAAATTATGTATGTAAACAATTTACGCTAAGGAGTTAATCTTATAAATTATGTACTCTATATACACTATAACACCGGTTCTCAAACTTTTTTTTCGCGTACCATTTAAGTATATTATCTATCAGTCGCATACCACTAATGATTAAAAATTGAACGATACAAATCTTACACAATTAAATACATTTATTTTAAATAACGAGGCAGTAAAATGTTATAATGCAATTATTTTTTTATTTACTAATAAAAATTTATTAGTTTTTTTTTTTTTTTTTTTTTTAATAAGATTCTACGTACGCGCGCGGTGCATGTCGACGATTATGATGAATCTTATTTATTGACTTTATTTCAAATTTTTATTAATACGAAATTTACACCCGTTTTCATTTAGTTATTTATTTTTAATTTTTCGCGTACCATCACCATCCAGTCTTCCGCAGTTTGAGAAGCGCTGCACTATATTATTTATGTAATATAAATAACATTATACCGGAGCTCCGCTCAGAATCGTTTTGTCGAACGCAGTGATTAATTATTTAAAATTTACAGTAATAACAAAACTTTCAAATCTTCATCCAAGTAATTCACTTAAATGACATCCACAACACCCTACGACTCGCTACTCTTTTTTTTTTCATATTTCACTTGGTGTTTTTATCAGCTAAACAAATCAAAGGATTTTATTATTATAATTATTATTATTATTATCATTATTATTATTATTATTATTATTATTATTATTATTATTATTATTATTATTATTATTATTATTATTATTATTATTATTATTATTGATCGTACCGTGTACCGATCAAGCTAATAAAATATAGACAACAAACAATACGTAAACAACGTAAGAAAATAAAAGAAGAAAAAAACAAACACGCGTTTTCTTCGAACATTACATTATGACACTGTGTACGGCATCGGTTTATTGACGGCGATACACTTAAAACGGGGCCGATAACGTTAATCAATTACAGAAACGCATTATGCAGTTTGCACCAAAGCGACGTCGTCTAAACAACCGAGAACAGTCGTTGTCGTTGTTGTTGTTGTTATTATTACTTTGTGTGTCCCCGAGTGTTATTTATAATAATTTATTCTCATTCTTAACTCCCGATAAACAAATCGACGCCCGCAATAATAATAATAATAATAGAAAAAACGGTGTTATTAATTCGAAAGATATGCGTGTGTTTGTATAAGAAACGTACACAAAATTAATACTATTATTTAATCGATTAAAGAATTCCGAAGATATCGGTTCACGGCGTTTTTGGGGATTCGTTATGATATCGATTACCTAATGTATAATTTACAGTGACGTAATTAATGACGAGATCGTGGTGGAGGAGGAATCTATGTTTTGCTAAAAACACAAAATATTAAAAAAAAAAATTTCCCAAATTCGTATTTATTAAAAAAGAAGATTAATATAATATATATATTATAGTTCAGATCTATTATTCTTTGCTTCTGGAGCGTTTCGTGTTGCGCGCATCGTCGAAATGTATCGGCAACACATTTTTACGAACTACCAGCATAGACAACTAACCCTTTAATCAATTCGCTAACATTTAATCAATACTAAAAAGCACGTCAGCATCTCCGAAAATCGTGTTTCGTTCTCGCATTCGCTGTCTGTCGGCATACAAACGCGAGTCCTTCGAAATCAGACGATTTTGCTCATACGATACAGTACAAATTTCGTTAACATTTTGTATAAAAAAATTCCATCCTATTAATAAAAAAAAATGCCAAGGGGATCTTATCCATATCTCCCCATGATTACGCCACTGGTAATGTGCTCTTGAATTGAACTTTTTAATCGACAACAACAATATTTCAAAATCTGTAAATCGTCAAAGTTGCAAGTAGAAACTGGAAACGAATATTATTATTCATTTTATCGTGCCTCGTCTTCGGGCTTGGGAACTATACAAATGCGGTTAAAACAATATACACATCGTATCAATGACACGCCTAAAACGAGAGAATCAGAATGGTTAGGCTATGTATTTGCAACGGAGACATCAGAAATCAAATCTGAACGAAAAGAAACGAAATGTCCCTTAAGAGAAGAACATTTTAATCCTATGGTGTTCTCAATGATTAATGACTTAAAAATAACTTTAAAAAGGTAATGACTTATAATATTATAGCTTCAAATGAAATAAAAGTAAAATATAAAAAATTTCTAAATATTTATATGTATAGGGATCGTACTTATATGGAATTATTAATCCAAAAATCTAATTTTATTTGACATTACTTCAACAACCGTTCACTAATATTCACGAATCTCCGAGACGGTTCTAGAGGTAATATTAAGAACTCGGCACCTCCTTCTTCTTTTCAAATCTCTCCCCGCGGTAAGTACGAAAAGTCCTTGGAAAATAAACCTTGCAGGATCCGTCCTGATACGTTTTCGTCATTTTCTCGAGTTCCGCACTCTGGTACCGACGATATATAATACGGAAAAATTAAATCATAACGCACACGTCGTCACAAACTCGCTTTTAAACACAAAAATATTATTATTAATTTATATATATATATTTTTATTTATTTATTTATTTATTATGATAAATCGTAAAATGCGCGTAATATAAAATTCGGTGTATAACATAAAACACGGGTATAGACAACGATCGGATAGGTACACGTTATTTCAATATTTCTTTATTGGGATAATATTATTTACACAAACATACACACACACACACACACACATACTGACGACAAAACATATCAAAGTATGAGTAACCGGTGTAAAGTACAATATATTATATTATTTGTACCAACTAACTCTTCGGACCGACGACGGTACAACATGTGCGATGCACACATCGTAACAAATATCTTATTTACAGTTGATGGTGCCTACTCGAATTATACAAATACACTTATATAATATAGACATCAAAATAATAACTGCCTGTTCGATTGTGACGTAGTACAATGATGACGATTGTCGTAATAATAATAATAATAATAAAAATAATAATAATAATAACAACAACAATACGGTTAATAGTAAAATAATTGTTTCGTAAATAATATCACATTCAATTATCGATATTCACGTTATTTTCGAATTATATATTTATCTATTTCAATGCGGCTCATATGCGTATTACAATATAGTACTGCGAATAATGAAAAACTTTTTTTTTCAGTTTTTTTTCAAGGCTTAGGAAACTCGAATTAACATTGACCCGTAATTTTCTTAAAACCCCTAAAAATATGTTTATATTTTTAAATATACGCTTTCGTCATTAGTGTATAAAATCAATCTTTTTTCTCTTATTGTATTTGATTTACATAAGACCGATTGAACTAAGTAATAACAAATATTTGAAGTATAAAGCAAGTGTCAAACAGACTTATTTACAGTTTACACGGACGTATATTGCTGTGTAAAGAATTAATATGCAGGAAAACCAATAATGTGACGATTTCAAACTTTCGCGAAAATTATTTTATTTATAGATTATAGACAAATTAATTTACCATAATTTTGTTTTTAGATATCAGATGGTTATATTGTGCAATGAGAAAACTCGTATTGTAATATGGAAATTTAAATGATTACATAATAAAGTAATGGTTATTCAACACCCGTATTAACCAATATTGGCCCGAACGATAGCGGTTACCAACGACCATATATATTTATTAATGTAATCAATAGTGGTGTTCAAACAACCAACGCAACCAAATACCGAAACCCAAAATTCGAATGAATGTTCGGGTTCCGAGCCTTATTTTTAACCAACAATAATGAAAGCATCGTACGATACATTACTGCCATACCGTTTATTTTAATAAGCACAACTAGTAATTGGTAGTCAATAATACAACAATCAAGCCAGTATTCCCTACTGGCTTGCTAATACATAATAATCAGATATTGACAGTTCAGGAACATGATTTTCTTCTTAACCCCGCCTCTGCAACTATTCGAATCGACTTGGGTCTCCGGAGCAACCACATTTGACCGCGTTCTGATATTTTTATTTGTCATCCTCCTTCTGTCTGAGTACCGAATAAATCATCGTTAAAAAAGACCCGCAGTTCTCTTTAACATCAGCCATAATTTGTCGCTTCTCGTCGCATTCGTCCGGGAGTTGAATTTCTTTCAGACCGTACACTATATCTTCTACGTTCTCCGTTGAAAGGACACTTTGGGTACACAAATACGGCGTGCTCGAACGTATTTCTAGGGATCGTTGCAATACGAAATCATTGGACGTCATACGACCACTGAACACTTTGCAGAAAAGGGTAGATACCAATTGTTTAGATTTCCATCGGATAATGTAATGTAAATAATAACAATAACAGTCATAACATTAGAAAACTGAAAAAAGGGGACTCTATGACTAAAAAAATTAGAGTCCTTTATAATTATTACACTCAATCTGACAGGTGGAGGGCTTTGCCTCTCACACTCCTCGACCATTCATTTTCATTAAACTATTATAATATAATAATGTATACCAACAATTACAATGAATATTCTTTTTAAAACTTATCATTTATCAATCCATAAAAGTAATAAGTACACATAAATGTACTTTATCTAATTCGGCAACTAATTAATTTTAAATGACTTTCCAAAACTGTTAATAACATCGTTATAACACAACGTGTTATTGTACAATGTGATTTCTCACTCACAAAATACCATATGCCGATACATCATACCTTGCCTATGTTATACATTATAATAATGATAAATAGAGAATACTTTTGTTCTTGTTATGAATTATCAAAAAACAATCCTTAAAAATAGACAACTTTGAATCATAAAAATTTTGAAATATATATTTATAGTGAAATTATAATATCACCCATTAGAAGGTGCATCAATTTCAGATATATTTGGATCATTAATAATGTTTCAACAGCCGTTTGGCAGCTTTAGTGGTTAAAAAATAATGATTTCACATTCGCATATTTTTTGGTATTTTATACGGGTGGAAGACATACCCTCCATTCTGACACGTCCAATGGTCGCTTATGGTCCAGAAATCAGAAGTAAGAAGTTCAAACTTCAATACTGTATATATTAAGAACAAATTCAATACCTATTTGACTATTTTTATATTATAGTTTTATATTCCTATTATTATACATACGCAGACGCGTAATGACGAAACTCCTTTTGAATTAATGAAATGTCAGTATTTATAAAAATGTATACATAATTCTATTAATAAAAATAAAAAATCTCCCTAAATATTAATAGAAGACGGAAAGACAATAGAAATTTGTAGACTATATTTTAAACTTTTGCGCGTATAAATTGACCTAAAATTTCAGAGAACTCCTTTCAGTTCCCCTTGACTACGCCTTATACCGTCATAATGTGTTATGCAATACAGTTTTTATTTTGTAACAGTTTATATATATATATATATTAAATCCTCGACATATTTGAAATAAATTATATACTTCGCAATAATATTTGAATTCGATCGTATCTATCGAGAATATTTAAATGATTTTTACATAATTTTACATTGGATATTTTTTTCCTCTCAGACGCTAGATTATCATTGAATAACGTAGCCGAGCGACCATATTATACGCAACGTCATTTATACATATATATATATACGAGTATCTTTTTTTTTATTCTTTAATTTGTATTTGTATTATTTTTTCTTTTCTAATGAACGTCGTCGTCTTCATCGTTTCTCTCCCTCTCCCACTTCACAGACTACGAACGACATGGAGTGTATTTATTTATACACGACACAGCTTCATATAATATATATATATATATATATATATATATATATATGCATGCACGGAGGAGAGGAGAATTCCTATATTGAGATCACAAATGTATACTTTTATCTGAAGCTGTGTGCGTATTGCATATACGTACATTTATACTGCACACACACACACACACAACAAACTACAAAGCGTCAGTGTGTGTTTGCGACAGCATCTATTGGTAATAAAGCAAAGGGCTCTCTCTAAAAGAACGAGTTTCAATGCTACACGCATTAATAATAGATTGACTAATGATGTGTTGTCTCGGATTGGTTTTTTTTTTTATTCCGAAAAAAATAAAAAAAACTTCCTAACGCTATGCGGACGAATGTTTATTTTGTTTCTTTTCTTTCTCATTCTCTACGTGTATAAGTGTCTATATTTATATATATATATATATTTATAATATATATACACACACATAAATATGTATTTGTTTTTGTTTTATTTCTTCGCAGCGACGTATTCAAATGCTTTTTTTTTTTTACTTACGCTGCAACAACAGGCGCCCGACGAGATTGAACGGCGATTATTTTAGGGTTGTATCGCGTCTGGACGACTCGAAAGGAAATAAATATCGAATAAATATTATTGAAAACAAAATATATACTCGTATATATACAAACGAAACGAAACGATTCGCTTAGATAAATGTGAGAGAGAAAAACACTCGCCGTCCCCACACGCGACGTCGTATAATAATATATACGTTTAATATATAGACGGGAATGTGTGTCTCTACAGAAAAAATTAAGTTTACAATAAATGAAAAAAAAAAATGTTTATAAAACCACCCTAAAGAAATAACAATAAATAGTATAATATATAATACACTCGTTTATTTGACTGAAAAATATTAATTTTTTTTTTTCATTTTTACAATATTATTGTACGTATTTTTGTCCTATCCGCCACCGAGGAAAACAACTTATCGGTAAAATAGTTTATGGAGCTACATATTATATATAAGTATAATTTATAACCATAAATAATTTTTAATCTATAGCAGACTGATATGTATGAATTAATGTAAGATACAAAATATATATATATATACACTGTAGGTTGTATCGAATTTACACGTAATTATTAAGAACAAAATAATACAAATCTAAACAATTTGCCTAGATATAAATGTCGAGGGAAAAAATTTTAAAAAAAACAATGTATAAACAAGACGAAACCCAATAAATAGGACAAGAGCGAAAGAGATACAACGCGATTTTGCAGTGAGTTCGAATTTATGTTTTTTGTAACCATATATTACGTATTTTGATATATTTCATTAAAATTATGACATATGTACGGCAATTCTATAACGCGTTAAACATGGTTTTCATTAGACTATCTGAAGAAAATGTTTACTATAATTATAATTGTCGATATAATTATATTATTATTTCTATATTTCTTATTTGCACGACCATAAATTGATTGAATTATCATATTCGTATAAAATATATACATGTGTTGTAGCTGAGTGCGATAATAAGTTATGCATTAGAATTTTGAAATATTGCTTCTGATGAGAATAACTCCGGTATATGCATACTATTATTCGTATTATATATTTTCTAACAATAAGAATTATTATATGTTGTATAATATATTATAATAATGTACAAATACAATGTGCGATTCACAATAAAACATGATAATCGAATAACTGTTATAGCTGTTGCCGTTACCTCTGCAGCCGTCCATTATATTATATAGGCAACTGCAATCGCCGTTTAACATCATTAAATATTTAATTAATTAATTAATATATATATTTTATATATTACTAATTATAACAAATATCATTGTTTTATATTATAAGTCTCTATTAAAAATAAAAATTGTTTTATATTTATAGTTATAATAAAAACACATACATAATTTGTTCGCTCTCGTGCTTTTTCAAATGTATTGCCCACCAAATTGGTGCAACTGGAGGGGAAGCGGACTAGAAGGAATTTATATCCCCTATACATAATTTTCCCCTAAAAATTATAGTTTATAATCGCGTTCGTTGTATTCTATATTTTAAACACTAATTATTAAAATCAATAAAAACAATTGTTTCTCGAATTATCTCAAGAATAATTAAAAAAAGGAAAAAGAAAAGAACTATAATTATATATAAATATATTATTTTTTAAGTCGATGTTAATTAATAATTTCCGTCTATAATTTATAAACACTGAACATCGCGTATTTCGTTTCATTGTTGTAATTCTTGAAATACGGTCAAAAAAGTAACCGGATTTCGGCATTGAGTATAGTAGAGAGTGGCCCTTTTAATTGTCCCACAATGGAATAAGCACAAAAGTCGACACTTATAAATTGACTTGTCGCATTTGTGTTAAAATTGTTTGCACTCACGACTCGCCTTATTTGTTTTTCGTTGTTTAAAAGTGACGTATTTTTCGAGAATCCGAGTTTTTGCATAGTTATAAATGACTGAAACACCCTCACCGCTCTAAGAACTAATTGCGGCGTCGAATATGTTAAATACGTAGCATATTCTAACGCGTATAATAATCTACAACTATTCTCCTTATTGGACGCGTTGATTTATAATTATTATTATTATTATTATTATTATTATTATTATTATTGTTATTTATATTATTGTTGTTATTAGAGCTCGGAAGTTCGTGACGTTCAAAACATTAAAAAGGCAGCAGAAAAAAACGCAAATATCACCTAAAAATTTTCAAAATTGGTCCTAAAAATAACAAAAATATTTTTTTGGAAAACAAAAAATAATTATTAATATAAATAATTAAAATAAAAAAAAAATCACTATAGATATTAAAACTTTTTTTTATTATCCTTTTCCTTATTAATTTTAAGACGCTTATTTTTATATAATAGTCCTTTCTTCAATAAAACAATTTATGTATAAAAATAAAAAATATATACAATATGTATATACTTTTTTTTTTAATTCTATAAAATAAAAATTATAAATGCTAAACAATTAATTTAAATTATTACATTCCTTTTAAGTGTTTGAAGTGCATATATATATATATATATAATGGCCACTGACTATAATGGATCTATCGATAGGAAACAATAAGCAGTGAAGTGATTACATTTATTTTTATAAAATTACTAACATACGAGTGTATTATTTGACGATAAATAAGTTGTTGGTATAGATAGTATAAAAATACTATGTCGATCTCGATGAAATTTTAATAGAATATAAGGACAATAAGTAATAATAAAATCAGTTGTTTTCCTTTTGACCGGTATGAAATGGATGAAAATGACTGGAAAAAACACTTAAAAACGTTAAAAAATAAAAAAAAAGGCAAAATAAATATTTAATTTTTTTGATTCGCGCGCTAATGAAACACGTCTTTGTTTTAAGACAGCATTAAACGCCGAGTAAATAAGGGCAAATGAACTTCCGAGCCCTAACAATTTATATATTATTATATACCTATGAACACAGAAGACCGTTGGCGGTATTCTTATTTTTTCGCGGTTCGTTATTTACTATCAATCGATGTTTGACCGTGCGTTCGGCATTATTGTCAGGAAAATTAAATATTTACAAACGATTTGAAATTGCACTGCAGTTCGTTTTCAATTATATTATGTACACAACGCACAACAAATAACGCGTAGTGTTACAGCGAATACCAATTTTTTTTCAATACACTATTTCGGAGTGTTAGCGGGTCGAAAACAGAAAAAATGACGATGTTACGAAAAAAAAACCGTGCATCGTCTGATCAAAAAAAAAATTAATTTCTCCATAATACATATATTATAGACCGCGCAGTGGAATATAACCGCGAACGTGTGCAGTCACGGCACAACAAATCGTTTAAATAATACTTTTGTCAAACGTATCTGACAGGGGACTAGGACATTTTACGGCAATTAATTAATTAATTTAAAAAAAAATTTTTTTTTCCACCACTGTACATGGAACGTGTACGGCAGTTGATATGTTCGCAATAACTCTTCAAATAGCGTAGTCATATAAAAAAAAAACTGGTTTTGAACGAAAAGTATTTTTTTTTTTTAATTTAAAAAACTTCAGCTAAATTAACTTTAACTATTTTTTTTTTTTTAATTTATTTGGTTACCTCATATTATGATTTTCTCGGTTTTTCAAACGACGAAATTATCACAACACCCTATACTATATATGGACTCCTATCTAGTGAGATGGTTTCCCAAAGACGATTTTTCAAATTGTAAACGCGTGGCATCGTTGTTTTTTTTCTCTTTTTTTTTTATAAAAACGCAATCGTATGATCAGAATAGATGTATAATCTACAATCTCAATAGGAAACCTACTTGCGCCAAGGTGAATTAATACTACGCATTGACGATTTCCCAACACCGGAATCGCTAAAAAAAAATATATTATATAATGTATACGGTTGAAAAATCCGACTAAATATTAATATTTATGTATTCAATTGGATTTATTTTATATACCACGCGTCTTCGATTATTCAAATAGTTTTATTTTAACTCGAGCCAACTGGTAAAAATATATACGGGAAACAATTCTGTGCATGCATGTATACACACACACACAGACACACGAACGCGCGGTTCAATACGCCGCTCTATACAGTTATATTATTATCCAAATATTTAATTCCCAATAATCAAATAAAACGTATTTCATTACCGGTTATTCTACGCGTGTATTGTCTATCGGGCAGACACTGAAAAAAGAAACTATATATTACATAATAATATTATATAATCATTTGGTGACAATTATTTTGTTAAAACGAATTTACGTTATATCTTCTTCTTTTTTTTTTTTTTTTTTTTAAAGCGCGCCGACGTCCAATATTGATTTTTGTCCGACGGAAAATAAAATGTTTGAATCGTCTGTTGTTTGTTTTACGATATTCACGGGTTATAATAATCTACGTAGCTAAATAGATTTTTAAAACGAACACCTACCGGCACAGTATGCACGTTTCGTGAATATCAATGTAAACATTTCAAACGGAAAAAAAATATTACATTTTTTTTCCCCCCACCATTATCTGAGTAGAAAAAAAACACACCATCATATCATTTTGCACACAAGTCATACGGTATGACATTTCTTAGACGCGACTAAGAGTACATTCGAAATCCGTCAATATTGTTAAATCGTTAGAACGTGCGCACAGCCTTTATTATATAGGAGATGTACTCTACTATTTGTATTAAGGTTTCCGTCGACCATTTTTACGGAAAACAAAATTTACGCAGCGACCGGTATCAAAATTTCGGTTCTCCGAACGTGTATGACGAAACGTGAGTGGATTCGCGCGTGCACCAATTTATTTCGACTTCGACGACAATTCGATCGATTTTACACAGACTGTTTACGGCGCGAAAAACAATTATGGAAAAAATAAATATATATTTCTACGATTCTTTTACGAATATTCCCGGAACGAACCGCGTCCGTTACGTGTACAAAAACGTTCGCGATATATTCATCGTCGGGGCCGATTGCACGTATACGAGAGAAAACAGTATTTTTATAGGTTTTCCATCGGCGATTGCCATTACTGTTCGGTAAACAATCGGAATCAGTAAAACGTTGGTGTGTCCGCGTACGAATTTCGAAACACGCGTTTTAAGACTCCAGTTCGCATATCCTTTCAGCGATTTAACGATATTATTATTTATTTATTTATTTCCTCGTACCGCGAACGCTTGCAGACGACGGCCAGTGTCAGTATTACGAGTATTCCTTGTGTATACCACCAATCAATGAAGAGATTAGACCCTCTCCGCGAGTCTGGCGATATTCTCTCAAACGGCACACTATTATATACGCTCGTATAGTGTACGGTCTAAATACAATGCGTTGCAGCGCATATATTGGTGGAGTAAGAAAAAAATCATAATAAATAATATTCCGACGTTAACGCGAGTTGCGGAATAAAACGCGTAATAAATTACACGCGAAATGCGAACGACGACGAGCATATCGGCGTCGGAACGAGGTTACGCGCGAAACGTTTTTATCGACTTTCCGAGTAGCTATTTTCATATAAACGAACCGGTAAACTTGTAAAAAAAAAATTTTTTTTTTATTATTATTATTAAAACATATTTCGTATAGTTCACGGTTATGTTTAATTTATAGGTTTACGTGGTTTAGGTTAACCAAATAACAATAATAATATTAATAATTAATTTAGAATAAAAACATGTACATTAGACAAAATTATTATTATTATTATTGGTTTTTTTTTTTTTTTTTTTTTGAATTAGCGATTTCGTTGAAGATCATATAAAATTAATTTCAAAATTTTTATAATATTAAAAATATCTTCTTCTTTAGTATTCAATCCTGAGATTGGTTTGTAGCAATTCTCCACTCTTCCCTGTTACTTGCCTTCCTCTTTGTCTCTTTATAAGAAGTACACCCTTGGTCCTCTATTATTTGTTGCATATATTCCATTCGTGGTCTTCCCTAGCATTTTTCCTTCCACGCAGCCTTCTATGATTAATCGGTTTCCGAATGAAATCGGACGGGAATTCGCAGCGAAAGAACAAACGTAACATACGTTTGTCCGAGGTTTTATCGGCTCGTAACAACAAGTGTATGATTCGAAATTTTATTCGTGTAAAACAATAGGAGCGATTTTTCCGGAGTCAAAACGATTTCTCGACGCTTTACGTGCGCGATGAAAAAGTGCACATACGCGTGAGATACGGATTTTATCGAACGCCGATGCGGGCGACGAACGCCGCGAATGTTATCAAAATGCTTGTCCGAAGTTTTAACGCTGTTGTTCAAATGTGCCGCTGCAATGATTGTGTGTTGATAAAAAGCGATTCTAAACCGCGGCGGCGGAGCGCGATAAAAGTGATTTATTCAATACCCACATTTTTTTTTTTTTTTTTTACTAATTATTATTGTTGTTGATGTTCATGTGTAAATTCTTGCCACCCGTGTGCCCACACCGCGTTTTAACGTACAACAATTTTACGCCACAACGGTCGTTGCGCCTTTTTTGAACTTTTTATCGTTGTTGTACGATTAAATTACATTACGGCCATCGACGTGCGTGTCCGTTTGCTTATGTGCCGGTGTGTGTGTGTACACGCCATACGATAATCGTATGCGTGCCATGTGTTGTTGTTGTTATACGTGCCGTCTAATGTGTGCTACGTGTACGACGACGCCTCGTGGTGTCCGAACGGCGTGGATAATATTATCTAACAGCACAGTGCGCACACGACAAACTGACGACATTATTGTTAAAACAGTATTGACGAACGGCGATCGATCCCCGACGAATAGACGAGCGAAAAAATCGCGCAGTTCATGCGATACGTTTTTTTTTATGGTATTTCATCTGTATAGTGTAGGAAATATAGCCATAACCCACCGTAAATAGGTATTCTCGAGATCGCAGCATTGTCTTGAGATATATATATATTTTTTTTTTGGAGGGAGGAGGGGCTGAGTAGTACCGAGTAGTATCATTGTCGAGTCATAACTAAATTCCAATCCAAGACTAAACTTTAAAAAAATATTAATAAAAATTACCAAATGTTAAAAACAACGTATTACACGAGGATGTATTGTAAAGTATGGATTTCGGCGGTACTATCGTCGTGTTAACGATAAAAACGTTTCTGTACGCTTTTACCGCGTTTCTTCGATTCGAGTACGGGACAAACACTACAGACAACTAGTTTTCCAATTCGATTACTATTTGGTTGAGTGCACGATTTTCGAATAGGTCACCTTTTATGATTTCGTCTCGCGTCCCGAACGAGAAGACGTTTCGAAACGAGAACTCTAGTTTTTTGAGTTTGCAGTATAATTTTTTTTTTTTTACCCTTACGCCATGTCGCTGTCCATAAAAAAAAAAACATTCTCCGGTCGACGTACTGAAACTTTCTTAGAGTTACGTATTCAGTGGCGAATATTTCAAGTATCCATTAGTTTCAAAATCGCGAAGAAATAAATCGGAATTGCGTTTTTATCGTTTTTACGTAATTTCTCGATAGCTCTTGAGTTATATTTTTAGGCGGTTTTAAGAAAATTGAAAATCATCTCTGTAATAAAATACAACGAACAGATTCGTTGTCTGTGACCGCGTAAAGATCGGAACACTGTTTCCGGTGAGAATTTTCGCGTACAAACATTAGAAAAAACAAACACCTCATTTGTAAAACTAAAAAATTCCTCACTCCGCTCAAAATCTAAAATATTTTTTTCTTCTTTTTTACGAATTAAAAAAAAAACGTGTGTGTGTGTGCGCGTGTTGCGCTTCCGGTAAACACTGCGGTTTGTGGTTTGAGAACACGTCAACGACGCGACGATCGGATTTTATGGTATCATCGTCGAATGTTGCACGTACGCGTATATAGAACGAACGTTCATCCGAGCGTTTTACAGCATTTTTCGATATATATATATATAAATTATTTTTTTTTATTATTATTAATATTTTTATTTTTTACTCATATAATCACGTGATAAATAAGAGTTTCACGACGATAACAATCGCGTGTATGTACGTAATTTTAAAAGTACGCGAGTTATTCATTTTTTTTCCCCCTTCTCGTAAAAATCCGTATAATATCTGTCGTTACACGCGTTTTTATTTTATTTCTCTCGCCTCCGATACATCCACGACAACAGGATGTCGTTTAACATGCGATACTACGTACACGTGGTACATATGAGATTAATAAGTGTTTTTTTTTTATTTTCGGTCTGCGCGCACGTTATTGCAACCTTTATTGTTCGGCTTTGAACCGACACAATCCGTCGGCAGACTATTCGCGCGTTTAATAAACTGAATATATGCCGTATACATTGGCGACATAAAAATAAAATTACTATTAAATGTACAAACATATTATTATTATTATTATTATGCGAAATGGTCGAAGAATAATAGTTACGCATGTGCTACCTTGAAGATTCGAAAACATTGGTTGTCGACGCATAATTTTCCATTACGTAATACATATAAAGCGTGCGTAAAAAAATAAATAGGCGCAGTTATATTTTACCGACCGACTCGTGTACGTTTGGACACGGTAAAAATAATGATATTATAAAATTCTCCGCCAAATATTCTATACATATGTAAGTACGCAATATTAACTAATCCCTAAGGCCCAATAATAATACCCTGAAAAAATGAATTTGTATTCTAAACCACACGCGTTTTTCGAACTGCCTAAATTATTTTATGCTATTCTTTTAATTAATTACAATTAATATACTATTGCATATTGAACGACTAATGATTTTATTATACTTATACGACATACATATATCATACTTCTTATTTGCAATTCTCCTCGACTTTTCACGGTTTTTTTTTAAAACTAAAATTTGTACACACATTTTAAATTATAAGTGAAACAAAAATATATTGTAAAATAATAATAGTAAACTTGTGATTTTTCTGTCGATTATTGAAAAATAGTTTTAAAACGACTTAAAAAGTACAAAAAATGACCTTAAAATGGCAAAAAATGCCATAAAAAATTCCAATTTATATTGAAAAATGCAAAATAAAAATCAATTATTTAAATTCGCACGTTATTGAATCACATTTTTAACTAGGAAAACTTTACTTAAAATGTTCTAAAAAAAAACCGCAAAAGAGTCAGCAACATCCGGGCTCTTTTAATAACAATGATATAAAAGCAGAAATTGATATACAAGACTGGAAAAAAGTAAGCACGACTATTATATTGTTTGAGACAATTTATTAAGTTCTTATAGATTATATCAAACGACTTAAAATTTTTGATACGTACAGTGGTGCTATGAGACTCATAAACACAGCCTCTCAAAGAAAAAAGGAGGAAATCAGGTTACAGGTTTTCGATAGAAGAATTCCGAGAAGAATTTTTGGGCCGCGCGCAAGAGCACAATCGGTATGGGGAGTGAAGAAAAGATGGCATAATTGGGACCACTCCAAGACCATCACTTTTTCAACGCCCAAAATCTCAATCAGAAGACTGAAATGGGCGGTCATGCGAGGAGGAATCAGGACAGCTATTGAAAACAATTCAGCAGGAGAACCACCTCTAAGAAGACCTCAATTGAGATGATAAAACTATGTTGTTAGAGATGTAAGAGGAGCGGAACGTGGAACACAAAGCCGAAGAGAAACAGTGAAGGACAGGAATAGATGGATGTGTTTGATGTGCTGGTCTCAAACCCCTTTAAAAACACCCCCCTCCCCTGATTGTTTGAATATTCGTGCTTCAATCGACTCGTTTTAGTATTTATATTTATTTATTTATAACCCTGTGCATAGACTAAATCGCTCACATTTTATATGAAAAGAAATTAAGGAGTACGTTATCCTTAGAGTGAAACGCCATTGAAAAAACTGTACACGCGCGACGCCGGATAATTCAGCTAGTTTTTCGATAGGAAATAAAAAATGCACGAAACGGCGCGTTCGTTTAAAGTGGCGTCCTCGTATACGTATTAAACAGACTGGTACCTATATTAGATGATCAGACATAACATTATGCTGTATCAACGTAAAACATTGTACAGTCGACTTTTCGCGATGTACTTTTACTTAATACGTGCGCACATCCATTTCATTTTATAACAATAATGATTATTGTTACTGCACTACGTGCGTCTAGTCCACTTGGTGAGTCCGATGGTGATTTCGCCTTTAAAATAACGAAATATACTGATGGGTTTTTAATAGGATCCGATGCGAGCATTTTATTATATTACTATTATGCGCGCGCGCGCGCTCGCGACAATATAATAAATTGGTCGGACGGAAACCAACGAATATCACTCGGATCGGATGATTGTACATTGTGTATAATAATATGTTTTTTTTTTTTTTTTACAAGGGCGTCAAAACCGTCGTCGTCCTCGTCTCCGCAACGGAGATGATGGCCAATCGTACGAAACAATATAACAATTGTACTATTATAATAACAATATATTTTACGCGTGTCTTTTTTTTTTTCATTTTTTTTTTTTTTTTTTTTTTTTTTGGTCGGTTTCTCTTTCAGCGTGCTCACGAATATAATATCTCTGTTCGACTATTCTGACGAATCGATGTTGGTCATACAGCATCTTTCCTGATTTAAATATTATCGTCGTTCGTCTCTCTCTTTCCACCTCTCCTTCGTCGCATCAATCCCACGCGATCCCGTTCCACGGACAAGAAGATATAGTAAATTATCATTATTATTATTGTTATACAACAGTTTTGGTCTCGTCTTCTCAAACTGCGTACATATATAGGATCTCAGACGCCGACACACTTCCAAAAATAATACATAAACTTGTATGTAATAAGTGTATAAATGTACATGTGAATACAAAATCGAGCCAAAGAGTATTATGGAAAACAATTAAATACATAGGAGCTGTGTCGTACTGAATTCGTTCATTTATTAAGTACCAGTTTCGACGAAAAAAAATCATCAATCGGGTAGGAAAAAAACAGAATAATAAAAAAAATGAATGAAGTTACGTTGACAAAATTACGAATACCTATTACAATAAAAATAAATAAATAAGATAAAAATAGCGAAAAAATTGTGTACACGGTGAATTAAGTTGTTAACAAACAACTATAACATGTTATTAATATTATTTTATGTACATATCAATGTAAAATATAATTTCTTTAAATCTGTATAATTACAATAGTTTATAATTCATTACGGTCAATTTATTTATACGTGATTCTTTCAAAATCTATTTAATATAAACATTTTGTGGTATATTTAAAATTTCTAAGTGGTTAATTACATTAAAAGTAATAATGTGATTATTTTGCAAGACATATTTCGGATTATCTTGTTTTTTTTAATTTTTATCTCAGAGATTTGTTTTTTAAATCTTGTCTTCGTACATATTTTTAATTTTTTTTTCTTATACTTTCACGCATTCTTTTTATTCAATTATTTATTTATTTTTTAATATATTCGATTTTTATTTTCGTTTTTACTATTTTATTATACATTATTATAGGTACATTCACAGCTATCGCGGACGAACACGTTCCGATCTCAAATCGTTTTAATAAAAACGGTTTTATACACACGTAGAATGTAGTATACTATAGAATAATGTTATTACATTTAATAGTAATAAAACACATATACACTCGCAAACATCTTGTGTTTCGAGGAGATGGCAGTGGAGACATTTCCATTGATCGGCTGTATTTTGTTTTTTAGATTCATTTTTAGTGTAGTTTTATTTGACATCTGACGTATTACAGATTTATTTTTCTACATACATTCTACGGTCTATCAAGAGATTTTTCAATTGTTACAAAAACCCATGCACAATCATCCGCCCAGTCGCACACTTTGATAGCATTCCGAATACTTTTTAAAGCCAATTAATTACGTTTTAAAAATAATGATTTATAATATATAATGTAATTTTTGAAAAAGTACGTAATGGCTGTCTGTAGACACTGCGTATTATATGGTGTCGTGTACAGTGGACACGGTAATTTCGATGCAAAACAAATTAGTCACCTACGACACTCCGACGCATAAAAAATATATAATTTAAAAACAGGTAATTAACTACACAGTTGACAAATCATTAATTTATTATAAATATTTCAAAAAAAAAAAAATTGTATTAAACTGGATTTTTTTGTGCACGCGTAATAATCGAAATTTCTTTGGAAATTACATAACACGTAGCTGCATGTGTCAGACGACCACGATTAATGAAAGTGATATTTCGCTTCTTTGTTTTTTTTCGATTACGTACCTTTTTTTTTTTTTTGAATTATTTATCGTTTTATTGCAATACACAAGTAACTACACTATTAAGTGATATGAGTTTCACATGTAAACATATAAATTTATAACAATAATAAATACTACAAAAATAAAAATATATATATATATATTGTATTAATTACATAAATAGTAGTTAAAAAAATATTAATAACAACAGTTCATAAACAAAAGCATTTTATCAACAATCTTGCTATATATTTGGTGTTAGGTAACCTAGTGTTATTTAAATAATCGTACATTATATTATTGTAATTTTGTTGTAATTTATAACTAATAGGTATTATCGGCGTACTTATTATTTATCGTACAAACACTTTATAAACAATTAATTTTATTATAAACAATTTATATTCGATTAAATAATGGTTTAATTATATTATTGAAGTCTAGTAGAAAAAGAAAAAGAAAAAAGTATTCAAAAAATTTATAGAAAACTATTGGTAAGAAGTATTCGAACACACACACACACACACACACACACATATATATATATATATATATATATATATATATATATATATATATTAAATACTATGAATTTTCGAAGTATATATTTGATATGCGCATTCAGAGTACTTTAAAAAAAAATATTTAGTATACAATTTCAAATCAATTGAGAATATACAATTGGGAAACTTTTATTTTATATGTTAACGCGATTTTTTGAATTTTTTTTCTTTTAGATATCTAAATAAACAATTCGTTAATCAAATAATAATCTATTTACGTTAAAATATCATTTTAAACTTATTTTATATAACTCGATTCGTATTTAATAGTAATATTTTTTTTAATGTAAATAAAATCTGAATTGATAATTCACTGTCAATAAGTTATATGTCTATATTATATAAAATATAAAATGTTTTTCTTTACATTATATTGTTAAAACACTAAGTTGGGAAAAATAAAGATATGTTACTGTTTTTTTTAGTACACAGAACGAAAATTAAATGTTAAAATAACGCGATTTATTTTCTTTTACTCCCCTCCGAGAATCCTGACTATACCATTACACACATTGAGTCTATACGACTTAAATCCTATACAATGCATTACGTGTGTCTATAAATAAAACATGTATGGAAATCAAATCGGGGACTCGGGCTGAATCTGCGTGGGGCGGGTCTTTGTATATTTCAGTTCGAATTTTTCGATTTGTACATATTGTGTAGTAGAAAAAAAAAACATAATATGCGTATTGCGTGTACTTTTATCATCCATAGATAATTCGTATTATACTCTCAATATGAGTACAGTACACGAGTACTATAATATTATGTACTTCTCTACTACACAAGAGTTTGTGTATTCAAATACGACGCGACAGGGTTATAGGTCAACCAATAGTTGTTGTTGATATCTTGATTTAATGCATACATTAGGAGATGCCATATAACATTTCGTTCACGTTTGTTATTATTATTATTATTATTTTATATGTATATTTTTATTACTATTGTTATCAATTATAATTATTATATCATTCCTCGTCTGTCGCAACCTTTCGTTTTTCCATCTCTATATCATCTCATCCGATTTCTCTATATTTCTTCTCTTTGTTTTTTTTTTTTTTATGCGCAACAATATAACGAATGGCGTGATGTATTTGTTCATATATCGACTTATCATAATTATCAACTTTTGACCGTTTAAAACTTTAATGTATATTTTTTATAAGCATTATATTACGTAGTACGTGTGTGTGCGAGTGTGCATTATTATATTACCAATTATCGTAGATTAAGTTTATGTCCAACAATAATATTTTAATTACATTTTGAAAAGAGTTCCCTATATTAAGTGCGCGTATTTATTACTATAACCGCTCCAATGCCAATGACACCACCATTTTCAAAGATAAGAGACGTAGCGTACTAAAAGATTACTTTGGGGACTGTGAAAAGAGGTCTTTGGTGAAGTTTACCTGGGATTTTGTGGAGCTCAGTAACGAACATTTTCCTTATTACTGTGAAGGAAAGATGGAAATGAGTGTCGTTGTTACTCCACATCGCAATATGGCTGGTAAACGTTCATATGATCATTTTGATTATCTCAATCTCTACACCGTCCCCGACATTATGGACTTAACTGCTAAGCAATCACGATTTTATATGAGTGTAAATTATGATCAGTGTATAAAATGCACCTCTGCGCAGTTATGCAGACGTAAATGAATAACTGTTCGATATCCCTAAAGCAGTAGTATGTTTTCGTGCAAAACTCCGTGGAGGCTGATTTATAGACGCTCTAACAGCAGCGGCGTTTTCATATGTTCTAACGTTTTCAAGATTTCCGTTGGTTACCTTGACGCTACAGATATCGTCACCCTTAAATTCGCAATCCAATTCAACATCGCTTTTGGAACAATACCGTTAAAATTTTAACCAAATCGCATGCGAAATACCCTTTGGGTCTCAATCGCGGATTCGGCATTTTTCTTTTAAAAAAAAGTTTCGACAACGGAACCTTTATGCTCATCAGATCACGTTAAAGACAAAAAACTTTATTACTCATATGATTTAACCTGACCTTTTACATTGCGTTTTTGAAACACGGGAGTCCATTTTGCCCCTCTATATATATATGAAATTAATATTATTAAATTCATTTAAACGTCGTATTTCGCTTTTATTGGGCCTGCGATACGCGTACTTATTATAGGAACCACTTACACTCACCGATTGAGAACAATAGTGTATGTACTACGTATAAAAAGTACAAATGCGATATTAAGAAAATCCAGTGTTTGAATTAACAGAGGACACTCGAATTAAGGAGACAATATAGCATTATGGTTTTTATTTTAATTCACAAGATTATTATATGGTTTACGTAACTATGTATATATATATATATATATGAATGGTTACGAGGTTTCTGTTTCAGACACAAAGATTCTTAAAAAAACCGCTAATATATTTAAATTCAGTTTTACAAATCCGGGACTATTACGAGTCTTCGTCATGATACATTTAATTTGAAAAAGAAAATATATTAATGCGTATGCACGTATTATAATATGATCACAGTGGTCTTCTGTGTCGAATATATTGTTTAAAACGTGAATTTAATGTGGCAATATATAAAGTGAATTGTTCAAAAATGCAATCCAGCTAGCTCTAGTCATCGTGCACAGCGGTCATACAAATGTTTAACTGGTATTTTTCAAAAAAAATATTAATTTGTTTGTATTATTCGCTGTCCTTGTAGGGACGATTTCGATTAGAAAATTGTCCAGAAACACAAAACGATTAATAAATATCGATATCATTTGTATTCACTTTTCAGTACATACGTCACGCTTGTAATCGATATAAAAGAGCGTGGATACCTAATAAACATAACTGTATTGTGGCTGTTGTTATAGCGATTTTATTATACGAAATACGTACGTTACAAATACAATAAAAGTGTATTATAATGAATGAACTTGATCGTGAAAATGCTTTGAAGAGCTTCAACTGATATATTTCTTATCGTAGTTTGCTGTTTGTGTACAATCATAGTATGATTGTATTTTTTAACGTACGCGAAAGAAAAAAAATACGTATGAATAATTTATAATTTCGCGTTTTATTCAACAACAATAAATTGTCAAATAAAAATCAGACTGTAAACGAATGAAACACGTCGAAAGCCAGACATGATTTTGTAAAAAAAATTTAAATTGACATATCTAAGTCGTACAGGGGCGTATTTATTTCATCCCCTAGGGGGAGGGGCGAGTAGAAGAACGGCCCGTCGAATCTGTTGCCAACTTAGAATTATCGAAAAATTATATGAAAATAATAAATTTTAAATAAAAAAACGTTTTATTAGATTTTAGTTTTAGTTCGATTAATTTTAGTTGTCAATAGATATAGGTACATACACAAGTATCTAGGGCAAGGGCGATCACCCCATCGCCCCCCCTCCCTTGTGTATGCCCCTGAAATCGTGTAACTTAATCAAAATTAATGTTTGCGGGGTCGTTTCGATAATACTGTAAACCTATTGAACTCGTTTGTATATTCAGTTTTCTACTTATATTTCGAATTATAAATTATAATGCTCGTGAAAATACGTTTTGTAACAAGGTCATAAACAATACCATTGAATCCATAACGCAACAAATTGAAAAATAATGCATCTACAATAATCGTCATTGTGATTTTTAAAATATTCCCGATGAAATTATTATCAATGGACAATAATAATTACTGATTCTGACAGCAGAATTTAATGTGTTTTCGTTAAGCAATAATAACGTATGAATTATTATGAATGCATGATTACACGGATATATATATATATATATATTACTGCACGAATAGGGACGATGTTCACAACATACTAACACCGCAGTTATATTATAATAGCCCACTAATTTCAGAGCTATTACGAATAGTTGTAAACAATAATTTATAATATGTTTTTAAATTTTAGTGTTAAAAAAAACGTAAAAAAAATAAAATAATATTTTACCTACGTTTTTTTTCAAACTATGTAATAATTGTTTAATAATAATTGAAAAAAAAATATCGAACTTTTTTAATATATGTGTACATATTGCCACACTACAGAGTAAATCATCGTAAAGCAATACTATTATATACAGAATTATATATACATATGCGTGTTTAACTTGATGAAAAAAATTTTTATATTACAAACTATAAGTTTAATAATATAATTCGAAATTAAAAAAAAAAAACTTAAGTGTCTCGTTTTATATCCGCTAATATAATTGTTTTTTTAATATAATACAGTATAATTACTGTTACATATTATATAATTACATTTCAAATTATTTGGGAATAAATAGTTAAATGCGTAAAATTAATAATAATAATAATAATAATAATAATATGTGCATACATAGAGCCTGCAACCGCCGTTTTGAAAACGAGTGTTGTTATTAAATATGTTACAATTATAAAAAAATCATAAGTAATAGGTCTGTTAAGTACTTATTTTTACAGGAGGAGTCATTGAAGTATCAAACCAAATGTTCACTACTAAATTGATCATGAAACACGGCGTTATTCGTAAAACTTATTGAAGAAACGGTATTGTTAATTCAAGGCCTATATTTTTGTAACGTTTCGTACATCCCACTTTTTTTTTATTTGAAGCAGCCTCAAACCATAAATATTAATATTCACAGCAACCCTTTCCCTCGTCACGATAATCTATTTTAAAGTTATAAACGCCTGAAAATTTTCAATATTAAATTTTACTTTAAACTTCGAAGATAATTATTTTGTAATTGTTTTAAATACATATGTATATATAAATTTCTATGAAAAATAGTATATAAAACAATATATAATATATAAAAACAATTTTTTTTCCGTTTGTTATTTGTAATTATACCGTCAATCTGGACAATGTGTTTAGCTGCATCGAAATCACCTTAAGACCATATTTGTGTTGCTGGAAGAAGATCGAATTGACTTGTATAGTAGACACATTAATTTACACGTACATAATATAACGTATGATAGTATTTTAACGTAAATTGGATAATCAAGATGTTTTTAGAACATTGTGTCGTATGAAATAAGGCGTTCTTCATCCGTACTGTTCAATATAATGTAAATACTCGTATTTTGTACGTATTCCATTTTTTTCAATCTGCGCGTTTGGGAATTCATAGTGTGTCATGTTGCACATAAATACAGGGACTGATCAATATAGAACGCGTCAAATCATAAAAATAATTCTACGATTTAAAAAAAAAAAAACATTGATTATTGTAATTAATGTTCACGGAAATATAATCTGTTTGATATGAGACATTTTATTGCCGTATACTTTTTAGTCTCCGGATTCGGTCCAATGCCCGTGAATTCCACCATACCGTCATAAATACTCCACTATATCGATTAAATCACGTAATACGTCCGTTTCGAGTCTAGAGTGTTATATTTGTATCTGCATGCTCCTCGTGTTGCGCGTGGTAAAATAATTATGATAATGTGTTACGATGTAGACTGAAGGCTGAGGAGAAATAATCGTTTAAAACAAATAAACGTGTTTAATAATAATTAGATAACGAAAAATATAATAATTGGAAAACGTTGACGAATTTATAATATCTGTTGCGCAATTAGTGATCGAAGGCGCGTATGGACTTAGCGCTTTAAAACGAAATCTCTGTAGTAAATACATTAAAGCTATTCGAACACTGTTTTAAGGTTACGCGAAAATACGTATTTTCTCTGTATGACACGAAACACGAATAATGAAATCCAAAAGGTGTTTGAATCTAGTTTTTGATTGTTCGATTGATTTCTTCAATTGAGACACGCCGTAACACGTATTTATATAATAATAATATAACACGAGTGTATACCAAATCGATTTTATGATATCGAACACAGTTGATATTTTCTGTGTGTCCGGTGTGTTTTCTCCGCTCCCCATGGGGATAACTCTGAATACGGCTGAAATTGGCTTACTCCGTACGTCGTGTATAGAGAAGTATTTTAGACTTAACAGTGATTTTTGAGAAGCTGCCAAGAACACCTCGGAGAAGAGAAAGTCTACCGTTCAAGAATATTTTAGTCGCGTGAATGTGTTTTTTCCCGAGTGAGACGCGTTTGTCGAATGACAGTCATATTTTACGGTGGTATCCGTTCATCGCACGTGTGTATACCAATGATACGTTCATTAGGTATTATTTAAAGACACAGAGAGTAATGTGCAGGTTTTTCGCGCAAAAAAAAACCAAAAGATAAAAGGATTCGTATGATTCAAACGCCCTTTTGCTGTGGATTAAAGTTTTGAATTATTTTTCCAACGGACGTTGGAGTTTCGTACAGAAGCAACTGTGTGATATTTTTAATCAAATAGCATAAATATCTCTGTATTACGTGTATGGCGTTTGCAGGTTCATGCGTCGAAATAGTTTAACAATAATATCGTAAGGTCTGGCGAGAAGTTTCCGCTTATTTAGAATCGTTTTAACGAAAAAATAGTGTAACGGAAGGACGTCACGTTACCTGATGCTATTGAACACGTCTCGCGTGACACATCCAAGAATACCACAGACAAACGTGGTGTTTATGTCGTACAAAAAGTTGTGTTTGTTTAACGCACATTTGATTATCACTCGACAAGTTTTACGAAATAAGTTAAAATAGAAAAAATATATACTTCTTGGTAGATACGATAAAAAGGCTTTACTGTCGATTTTTTACTTATAATCTTACGAAACTCTATTATTATTCTGGAACAAAATGTTTTGACAATTTTTCTAAGCTTAATTTCATGCGTAGTGTATTTGTAAAGCATGATATCAATATTAAAAACCACAAATTAATTTAGATATATATATATAATAAATATTGTTATTAATATTTTATAATTATAGTTTTTTTTTTTTACTGGAATTTAAAATAGCTCCCGATAAGATTTAAACGTCGACTGGTTAAATAACTAAAATAACGAAAAATGAATGAACGATTTTACAACACTTTACCAAGAGTAATAAATAAAAATTGCAACGAGTATAGGTGGTATTAGTTTGTATATTTTACACCTTATTAGTTCAATCACTTTTTAATGATTATTATCTCAAAAACATATTTACAAGAATTTGAGTCACTATAAAATACAATCGATTGAACGTATATTGCATATCACCTGTACACATATACAATATTTAAATCATTTAAACTCTATTAATAAACTGAGTCAGATTTAAAAAAAAAAAATTTTTTACGTATATTTTACATAAATCTCTTCTATTTATTGCTCGCCGCGGCTTAGAATCGCTTTAATTAGCGTATTCGATTCGCTATCATTTTTCGAATTCTTGTCCACTTTAAAAATTAATTCCCACTTTTCGTAAGCAATCGCCATAAGACTCTATGAAAAATTGCCCCCCGTCCTCGTTATATGTGAAATGAATCATTTATTCTCAAAATATAGAATTCTATGCACCGTGTAGAGGTTATTATTATGTCGATTTCAATTTTTTAATTTCTTTTTACAATTTTTTTTTATTTATTTATTCTTAATAAATATATGTTTTTTTTTACAAATTTATTATAATCTTTAACGAAATTGTTATTTAAAAAATAATAATTAAATCGATAAATATTAGCCTTAGTTAACTTGAGTTGATCAATAGTAAAGTATTTTGTCATATGTGTACAATTTTTAATTTTTTAAATTATTATAGTGGCAAAGAGTTTTGGACCCATCTAAGATTTCTTTCTTCAATCCGTAGATAAGTTTAAATGTTTCTTTTCTCCAATCATCTCTAACCGCAGTAGCAACTTCCTTCAGTTTCTTGTAGAATCCTTTTCTTATTTCCAACATAATTTGTTTCAAATCATAACTTCCTCTCCCTTGTTTCCATTTAATTAAACTCTACATTATAGTAATTTTTCATAAATTATACCACATTAGGTGTCCTACTCATTTCTTTCTTGTTTCTATGATTTGAATCGTGAAAAAATATGGATTTAAAAATATATAAATTTCTATTTTTATCCGTGTACGATACTTAATCCGAGTGCGAATTTACGCGTTATGCGAATTATTATTCATATGTAAGAATAATAAAATATTAAAATTATTAACTAGATACACGAGTCTGTGAATCGGAGCGTTTTAAATGCAACGAAGTGGCACAAAACACGTATTTAATTGCTTGGTACGGCAAACAAACAAGAACTAAGAAATCTATTTAGAATAATAATTCTCTGAGCAGTGTATAATTTTATTTAACAATTTATAAATAACAAAACAAAGAACCAATCTGATTCTTATTGTTCGTAATGTTTCCGAATTCGTGAAATATATAGTATAGACGTAAGTAAGAGACGAATGTTTCTGAAGAAGAATTCCGCACTTGAAGGCTATCTTGCTTATTAAACCGTTTTGATTTACTTCAATAACTTGAGTTTGACCAGAAGTATACGAAGACCAAATTATTGGATTGTACGACCGAACATCGACTGAACGAATGAACAGCTGAATAGATTATCAGATTTCGTACAGCTTTCTAATAATGAACCATAATGTAAACGAAATAACATCAAACTCGTATGACGGTCAATGTTCAGAAGAGCTGAATTAAAGCGTAATAAAAAACGTAGTGGTAGTTTGAACATATGTTTTGCGGTTCACTGAACCACTAAAAAGTTTGGGGTGTGTATAATTTTTAATAGGTGGATAGTGTGATAGGTGGCAAATGGGTATACGGTAAGTAATGTGATAATTTTATAGTTAGGTAAATATATAAAACAAATGTAATAAATCATCATTAAACCAATATAAACAGTGTTATAACCGAAATAATATATTATTTACCTATATATAAACAATATAAACCGGTTAAAACACTGTTTATATTGTTTTAATGGTGATATATAAATATATAGTGTATACTGTTTAGTATTAACTGATATATGTATATATTAACATCGTACATACCATTGGTTTTATAATATATACCAGAAAAATCAACGAACATACGTTGGTACATCGTGCATACGTATAACTTCTGTACCCGATATATTATGTAATTAAAGAGCAAAATAAAAGTACAATTTGTTTAAAATGGATTGTCTAAAATATGAATAAGAATATTTATTGATTAAAATTTTAGCCAGATAAATTTTTTCCAACATCTTCGGAAAATTCTCAAATATTTGGTTGGTTCATAAAATATATTTAAAATTAATTATCACGTTATAATATTAACTATTGAGTCATTAGTAATGTAAGGAAAAAAAAATAGTAAAAAACGTGTCATGTAAGTATGAAATGGTCGAGTGGTACTACCTATTCTTAAACCGCTAATTGAAAAATGTCAAACCGCTTCTGCTGAGTATTTAAAACGACAAACTGTAGCTAGTTCAATACCATTTTAGATAGTGTTTGTAATATTGAGCGGAATGTGTATTTTTTTTTCTAGAATAGGACATTACGTATCGACTTCGAAATATATTTAAAAAAAAAAAAAAAAAAATAATAATTTATTTATATCACATCGAAGTAGCATTTTTCCCCTCCGATAACCACCGTGCCCTTGACATTGCGATCTGCCGCGACCACTCTGTACATAATATTATATTGTTGGAAGATTATACGCATAATGTATAAGCCGCGACGTAACACGCAGAAAGCGTATTATTATTAACATATTATTAGTTTATTGCCGCCAATGAAGTTGTCTATATTAATTACATAGTAATAATAAATATTGTGCGTGCAACATCGATCATTCTCCATGTCCATAATATTATGGCCGTACGAATACAAATTGTTATTTTAATGACGGTATATTAAAGAGTTGTATATTATAAAATACACGCAAAGACTGACAAGTTAATGAAAAAAAATTAACTAGAATAATTCAAGTTAATTTAACAATACGATACAAAGTTAATAGTTAACAAATGACGTATTCAACTGTTGTTACAAATTTATAGTTAAAATGGGGAGAGAAGATATTAACTCGACTCGGTTAAAAAAAAATTAATATAAAAATTAAAATTTTTTTTTTTATTTTTATTTCAATAACATATATAAAAGCAACAAATTATGAATTTTTTTTATATCCTTTAATATAATATTACGTAAAAACCACAAGTTTTAAATATTTCAGTAGACATTACGAATTGTCGACTATTTTGTATTTTCATAATAATGCTTAACTTCACAACTAACACGTTTCGAACATTGGTAAAAATATTCGTATCCGATGTGTTAATTGAACTGAACAATTACAAATATTGATTGAGGAAACTCACCAGCATTCAATGCAAATTTAAACCAATCGAATTAATATTTTTTACCGACAAAGTAAGACAGATATTTAATTCACAGAGTTAAACTCAAAAAATTACTTTTTTAACTTTAACATGTTAAATAGTTAACGCTAACCTTTAAATATCGTTATGAATTATGGTAGAATCTATGTATTACACAGTCTATTATGCAATGTTAAATATTCTGTTAAAGAACTTTAAAATATATTCCCTTGATATTCTTTGAAGTTAATTTTAAACATTGTTGTATCTAATTTATAATATTATCATCTATCTATACTAATAATGTATAATCATTATAATTTTACCGTCCAACCTGAGATCAAAAACAAGTATAAATATGAAATAAATTGATTTTTCCCTACCAAAAGGAACACAACAATATTCGTTTGCACTTGTAAACATTTATTTTCAAATATTAGATTTCGATCGACCAACGCCGTCTTATTCTTATATTTTCTACAGGAGAACTAAAAACAAAATCGACTTAGAAAAGCCATAGGTATATTATATTCTATAAATTCAAATATATACTTCAATATGGCAAAAAAAACAATTGTCTTTTTATTTTGTAGACCGTAGGTCATACACATTTCTCATTTTGGAATTTAAAAATCAAATATGTGAAAATTAAAAATCCTACACCTAAATTATATATATACTTTATCTTTATTTATAATAATAAACATTTATATCCAATTCGATTATATTTCAGAGCCGTAAAATTATAACTTGACAATATTTCTTAACACTAAACTTTCGGTTGAGGTAGGCACCTGTTTATCGTGTACTATAAGTATCTGAAAATATTCGATAGTTATTTGTATATTAAGTATGAGACGATAATAATTCCACTAGTTATTTTCCTAAGACAGGTAACATTTAAACGTCATACAATATCATTATTTTTATAGGTGCCCATATAATTGTCTTAATTTGTATAATTAAATGTTATAGTTATCGCAATTATTACAGTTATAATTTCACACATTATTTTATTAAACGTAACATTTCATATGACCTTACTTAATTAATATTAATGATAGATAAGTAAGAAAAAGAAGTTACTATCACTACTCACTGAAATAATACACGTACATAATCGTGATGTATGGACTTACGAACAATTATTACATAACAGTGTGTTTAGAGTGTTCGTATAAATACTTAAGCGCCAACAACAAGCTGTTTTCATTATTATAAAAATAGTCAATTGTGTACACACATTCTTTTATTATTTTATATTTCATATTTTTGTACGAAAACGAGTTGTTCGTAGTTAAGAAGGTATTGGAATTATTTTATTTATAACATTGTAATAAACACTCGTTTGTTACATAAACAGTACATAATTTCTGAGCCCAATAATATTTTGTCGAGAAAATGAGCTTAAGTTTACATAATCAAGACTGTTCTCCCGAAATTTTGCTTTAAAGCTCTTTATACTTATGATTACACTATTCTACTTGGGAAAAAAAACACTTAAATTTGCGTAAAGTCCCTAAAAGCCGTGTATGATTAATAGTAAAAAAAATAAAATTTAACCAAACAAATATTGATTGAGTTTGAGAAAAATCATTGATCGGAAAATTATAATTAATTAAACTACTTTAACTAATTTTTAATAAAAAAATATATTATTACTCGTGTGCAAAACCAATAAAACGTAATAAATTTAAAAAGTATTTATTTTATATTCTTATCTAAGCAGTGTACACACATTACTTTGTGTACATGAAAAAAAAATATTGATCGAATTGCTTTTTTTTTTCAAGGACAATCAGGATTCTGGACAATAAGATAATGTACTTGAAATGTTGTCAGCATAACTTTTTAATGTGCAATTAAACCGTATATATATATATATATATATATATATATATATATATATATTGAAAAAAATAAAATAATATTTTATTTCTTCTAAAGACAACTTTTATCACGTTCATCTGAACTTCTTAAGTCATCGCACATAAATTACTGAATGGTTTTAAAAATAAACCCAAATCATTTACTGGTATTGTTTTTCTTCAAATTGCTTTTTTTTTTTAATACGTGGTGTAAAAATAATTAAAAATATGATTTGTTGGATATCCATTAAATTAAATTAACAAATCTCAAGTAGATAATGTGTAGCATGTACATCTAAAATAAAATCGGAATAATAATTAATTATATTATCGCATTATCAAAAGAGTCGATTTATAATAATTTTCTTCTTATCAGTTATTAAAATCCACAATATTTTATACATAAATCAAATAATTCAACTCAAAATTTGTTGTTAAATTATTTATTTTCGAAGTTTAAATATAGTTTGTTATATATGGACAATATCAAACAGGATATTGTTACATTGTTTATACCAGATAACAATTTATAATTTTATATATATATATATTTACAAATATCAAATGAACTTCATGATAACAGTAACCGCAATCAATGAATTTAATATTAATCGACTATACATATAATCACATATACACTAACAATTATTTTCATTTTTTTATTATTATTATTATTAAATGTTAATTTACAAAAAAGAAATCTGAGCGAGTTAAATACTTTCTTTTTTATTTACTAAAATTAATTTGAACTATTAGTAGTTATTAAAAAAAACAAAGAGTACTTATTTTAAGATATCATGTATTACTCCCACACTACTAATTAGGCAATCTTACAAACAACAGGATTCTTCTATTTTTTTTTTTTTTTTAATTTAATAGATGTTATTTCACAATAATTAAAAATATAAAAATTATTTGTTTATAATATATATCTGCATATTATGCATATTATTATTTTTTTATTACTATGACATATTATTATTATTATTACTATGACATATTATTATTATTATTATTATTATTATTATTATTATTATTATTATTATTATTATTATTATTATTATTATTATTATTATTATTATTATTATTATTATTATTATTATTAGATTCTGAGAGGAGCGAGGGATCTATTGGTTTTACAAAATTGTATTTTTTTGTTTATGTCCGTACCCATGATTCTAAAAAATGTAGAATTAATCTGGACATAATATTATTAATTATCTTTATTTTTCTATGATTTCCGTCTCAATACGAAAAAAAACCCACTCACTAGAAATTGTTTCCTTACGATATATTAAAATATAAAGCCTCGTAGCATTGTTTAGTGGAAAAATAAAATAACAAATGTGTGCTTATCGATCGACCTCCAGTTAAAAGTGGTATCAGGTGAGAATTCTATACCGATTTTCGCTAACAAACAACTTAATTGTTTGAATGGTTGCAGGAGCTACAAAATAAGGTGCCTATATGTATTTTTATTATTACTTATTAGACACCTATTTGACGTCTAGTCTATATAATATTAAAATAATAGTTAAACTATAATAATTCATATACTAATACTAATTAATAATTTATAGTTTATATTATATATTGAGAAAAAATAAACACATTCCTTTTCGTGAATCGCACTCGTCGAGACCGCCCACCAACCGGGACTGATACCAACATCTAAAATATGTACATGTGTTTATCATCGACCAATAATACATTTAATTCTGCATAAGAAATACTAAAACACGGCGATAACATAATGAGAAAATTAAAACAATGAAAAACAAAACTAGAGAAAATAGTGTTTTCACATTCGTATAACAGTTACGAAAATAATGGTTTTTTTACTTAAAAGTATGAAATATTGTGGAAACATTTCTTTAAAAATATGTTACTATTTAATTGTTATCTTTTTGAAAGTCATCTTAATTAAACAAAATAGAATCGTACTCGTACAATACAAAATCGCCATTAATGTTCAATATTCCAAGTGATGAACGGAATAATAATAATAATAATAATAATAAAAAAAAATGCTATTTTTTCATTTGTCAAAAGAAATATAATGTACAAATGAAATTTGGAACGAAATGAATTCAATCAGTTTCCGTATCTATCAACGAAATGAAATGAAGTGGAAGATATACTAATTTATTTTCAATCACCTCGGAGGCTCTACATTCCGATTTTAACCAACGGTTTCAAGACATTCTTAAAATGAATATACCTACTCGTAATTTGGTGTTATACCCTCTTTTTAGTATAGACAGAAGATTCCTTAAAAATTAAAAAAATAACTAATAGAAGCAACCACTAATAAGAAACAGAAATTCAAAACAGGACACGGATCGTTCTGGTTTCATCAGAGCAGATACTTTTACTTTTACTTTTTACTTAATCTCAGACTGTGGGATATGGTACAAACATTTTCAATTGCATTTCCGTCTTCATACTTAGTGAAACATGGGCTCAGTGTAAGAACAAACCTTCTCAGAAAAAAAATACACGGCTAAAAATAATCATTTGTAGTGATTTAAGAATGACTCTTACCAAAAATAGATAGCCGAACATAAATGAATTGATTGCTACACTCCAAGGTTATCCTTCTAATTAGAATTATTTTAATGTCAATAGTAGTTGTTACTTTCAATAAATGAATTACCATGATTATAAAACAGTTATTATAAATGCACATCATTCAAAAATTATGTATTACTGTATCATTCTCTTAATTTATTGTATTTCGTAGTATTATCTAAAATAGACCTAAAAAAAAAAAAATTGTAATAGAAAAATTTGAGGGGGAGGACTAAGAAAAAAAATTTTGGAAACCAAAATTTCTTACCTCTAAGTTATCTATATCAAATATTATTGCGAGACTTCGTCCATGAGTCCTAAAGTTTCAACAGTATCGGTTATAATTAATAATAAAGTTCCAAGTATCTATAACAATTAAATGTGATTTAACTTTAATTTTAACATGTACCTACGTATGTCTTTGCTACACCACTCGCATTTGTTGTTTCAACATAGCAAAATTACGGAGCGGAGCGTAATTCTTAAAATATGGTGGTGTTTAAATTAAATTTAGAGTTTTGAAAAAAAGTGTATTCGCAAATGCATCGCGTATAGTCTTTTCATAGAATATCGCTTGACAAAAAAGTTTGTAAAAACTTTAAAATTCAAAACATTGCATAACTTCATTATCGAACGACATTTTAACGAAAAGGCTATATGATATCATCGAAAATACTCTTTTTTAAATTGTATTGATCGATGTTCTAACTTTAAATTCAACATAAACGGCACAATTCAAGAACTACGTACCGTCGTGATGTTGCTATGTTTCCCCCCCCCCTGATATATTGACAGTGGAGACAACAATTGTGGGTATGACGACTTTTTCTTAATTAAGTATCTCTTCTTTTTATTTTAATAATCGTAAAAAGATGCATTCGCCTAGAGAAAATATTTTCATCATCGTCGTTTTCTCTTCGATAATATTGTAATTCACTCCATTCCTATTTAAGTATTTGCACTATTCTCCCTACTGACAGTATACTTTCAATATTGTGAATACACAGCCATTTCTCGAAAATATCAATTGATCGCAAGTAACAATTGCTCGACAATATTATATTACGATTTAATATTTGATAACAAATAATAGAACAGCTTATGTTATGTCCAATTGTAATATAGTAAAATACAAATAAGTATACATAATTCTCTAATAATCAGTAAAATAGCTAACATAATCGCGTGCGTCACGCATGTTAGTGAATATAGTAATATTTAAATAAAACTTAGCTAAATTCAAAGCTGAAAATTATATGAAATGCCACAAAAATAATCAATTCAATGTTTCGAACATTGTAATCACTACAAATTCTTTGTATTTTCGCTGCCCTTACGCGATAATTTCTTTTCTTCTTTAAACTTTTATAATACAGGAAATATATACTGTACTTCCCTTCAATGAAACTCCGTCTACTTGAGGATGTCTTCCACTTCAAATTTATTTATTTCTCGACAAATTGTCGCTTGCGATTAATTTTGTCGTTAAGAGTAATATATCAGAGCACAGATTATACTAAATAACTAAAAAGCGCGTACGAGTAAAATACATTTTTAAAATGAAACGGCAACGCGTTATGTATTTATATAAATAGAATCGTAACTCCCTTCGCGTCTGTGCGCATATCATGCAAAAAACAACCGAAAATGTCGAGATGAGGTTTGTTTAGTGTATTTGTAATTTATGCAGATCGTTTCAGGCGAAGTTTGAAAAATACAATCCGTACGATGAGGTGAGTGTGACGAACTCTTGAATATGTTTCACGCGAAAAAATACATTATTGATTACTTTCCGATTACCATGGATACAATTCGGCCAACAATTTCTAAGTGTTAACAATTTTTAACACGTGTACAAAATGTATCTCGAGAAAATTCATGCAGTTCAATCCAACTACCTGTCTAATTTTCTTCATATAATGTAATAAATGTGTATTGATTTTCATGGTAACCAATCTTGGTTGTAAAAACTGTTGTCAAAAATTTTCTCTGTACGATTCGATCACGTAATAAAGATTGAATGCATATACAAGAATATTCTAAAAACATTTTAATAAGGATAAAAGTAAATAAACGCGGATAGACTACTCGAATATAATGTTCATATTATTTATGTCGCTAGGTTGTGTATTTACCTAACCGTTTAATTTCCGATCACGAATTTTTGTGATAGAAATTCGTTTAAAATTTGAAATAATATGTACGATTTTTCGACATTCCGCGTACAATTATAGATTTGAAATCACACACTGGGTCGTCGATCAGCTCGCCTCTGACCGCCGGCTGTGACTGTTTTAACAGATATTCAACTAGCAGTACACAAATATTGACAGGAACCAGTCCAGGTTTTTTTAAAAAAAAAAAACAAAAACGAAAATCTTAAGCCGCGTCCGTTGTATTCTCATCGAGTTACGATAAAAACCAACAGGAGCAAAAACAAGGTAACACGCGAAACTCTATTGAGATGTGTAGGCAAGAGAGGTTTGGGAGTTCAAACCCCTGCCCTTTCGTTTTAAAAATACCAACTAGTAAGAGCAAGTAATAATAAAAAACAATTTTTAAAATGCTAATGTAGAGAGATGTAACAAAAAGAACATTTCAGTTAAATATTTTCCAAAAAAAAAAAAATATTCATAATTATGGACTGAAAATAAATATGTTTTGCGATAAAATTTTACAAAAACGTGCACAATCATTTACTCGACATTTCGTTTCAACTCCTGATTTAGTCCCAATTACAATTTTCTTTTCTTTTCTCATTCGCATCAACCTGATTTACTAATAATCGAAAGTCAAAGTCACACGACCTTATAATATAATCTAATACCTACGCCCGCTGTGACTGTATCCGCGTTATTATCCGAGAAGAACTTTGATTCCCCGCGGTCTTGTATTTCTCCGAGAAGTCTACGGCGGTGCGAAGCCGAACGTGACCCTCCTCCGGGGGCGTACGCGAAACAACGACGGATCAAGGGAACTAAGGCGGCGAGTCGCGAGTTGAAGGAAACCACATCGTGTCGTACCGTTTTTGTTTTTGTCGAGAGTATAAAGACGTGTCGAAATCTCAAAAAACGAACTTTTAAACATCGGCTTGATTGAAAATGTAAATTAAATAATGTCTTATTATAATAATAATAATCGTTGAATACGTAACAAAATACAAGAGTAACGTTTTGTCACCTGTTACAATGTAATACAAATATATTTTGTCGTTTAAACGAATATCCGGATACGGGTTATTAATTTGAATTAAAAAAAAATCGTTACCAATGACGAGGGCCCCGCAAAGAATATCCCTCGCTCCGACCCCCTCCTCGGACTGTGTGCGGCCCCGAGATCCGAGAAACCGGGTCGCCGCGTTAGGCGTACGAAGTATGTTCCCGCGCACTCCGGAGGTCCGGCGAATGCGAAACAACAACAACGAGGCACCTAACGGCCGTGGTGGATCGAGGGTAGAGCGGCGCGCCGCCATTGATTTCACGGACGAGGTTATTGCACTCGCGGATTTTTCGGCGCCTATAGGGACACGCGCCCGCAATCGTCGAACGCGCGTGTAAAACAACGATACGGATCAATCCGAGTGCAAAACGACGCGTTGGGATTTCGTAGCGAAACGACTTTTTTTTTTTTTTTTTAATCGCGGTTAACACCTTTTCTTTTCCGTTAAAAATTTTTTTTTTTTTTTGCGAGCACACGCCGAAACGCGAGAATTCACTCCGTAACGCGATAAGAGTAAACATTTTTCGTCGCAATAAAATCCTAATCGTATTTCGACGGGTGGGGGGGGGATATTTCCGAAGTTCCTCGCGACTCCTCCGCACTACGGCGTAACGAGAATCGGTCAAAAAAAAACCCGCCGATCGGTTTTCTCGAGAGCGGAACCGAAACGTATAAAACGGGGGGGGGGTGAGGGAAAGGGCAGTTCGTCCAGGGTCGAGCGGAAAATCTCACCCTTATTCGCGTATTAAAAACGATATATTTTTTTTTTTTTGTTATGACGTGCTCCTGTCGTCACCTGCACGCGTTCGCGACCGCGTTGCTATAGGTTACCCCGCGGCGCACCGGGTACGAAATAACAAAAAAAAAAAATAGTAATAATAATAATAACAACGGCGTTTCGTCGCCGGCGGCGTGCGCTCGTTAGCGGCGGCGTGGCGAAACAAACGCCGGCCTGTCGACTCCGCCGGTCGGTCGAACGCAAGCGCAGCGTCGGGGAAACCTTGAAAAAAAATAATAACGTACGCACGACGGTGCGCACGCGGCGACTGTCGCGTACGGCGGCGCTATTTAATAATACAGAAAAAAGACGCGCAAAACAGCGCCGCCTCCCCCACGTGGAAAAGCGTTCCCCGATTTTTTTTTTTTTTTTACAAAATAATTTCCGCGGTTTTTCCTTCTTCTTCTTCTTCTTCTTCTTTTGCTCAATGATTTCGTGCCGCCACGTATTATTATTATTATTATTATACGGGATGCGGCGAATATTTTTCAAAACAGGAATTCGTCCGAGGACGGAAAACGTTAAACGAACCGAAAATTGTTTCCCAAAAAAAAAAAAAAAAAAAACCAATCAGTTACACTAACCTGTTGTGTCGTGTCACATCGTGGTCTGCATACGCGAAAAGCTCTCGTCCTGCGTCACCTGCGGCGATGACGACGGCCGCACGCCCGGCCCCCTCTACCCTCGCGCGCGAGAGATGTCACCGTGCGTCGTCCGACTATAACTGAAGAACTCTCTACTGCTACTACCTACTCTATATATATATACACCGTACCAATAACGTGCGGCGCGCGCGTATTGTCTGCGTTCGTTCGAGACGGCGCTGCGCGTACGGATACAACCTAACGACGTGACGAGACGCACGGGCAACAAAAAAGAATGCAATCGCGCCGGCGGGTCGCGCGAACAACGAAGATTTTCGGCGGGGAAGATGATTGGCGAGAAGAAAATTTTTTTTTTTTTTTTATTCGAGAAAACAACGGCGGAGAAGGGAGAGAGGGGAAAAATAATTTTTTTTCAATTATTATTATTACTGTTAATCGGCCGCCGAGCGCGGATACAAAAAAAAAAAAACAAAAAAAATTATAATGAGCGTTTTTCGAAAAGCAAAAAAAAAAAAAACGCGGTGGCGGCGGCAGCGGCAGCAGGTGGACGATGATGATGAATTGCTCGCGTCCAGCGATACTGCAACGAACGAACGAACGAACGGGTGCGCGTCGTCGTCCGTCTTGTACGCGTATGCGGTGGACGGTCGTCGTCCGACGGGCGCGCGTGGCGGTTATTTTACGATTATATCGTTATTAGAAGGAGTGTTATTATTATTATTATTATTATTTTTTTTTTCTCTACACAATAATTGTATTATGATGTGTTGTGATTGTGCGCGGCGCGGGATCGGAAGAGAGTGTAATACGCGCGCGCGTTTGAGTCGGAAGGTGTGGACGACCGGAGGAACTACACTGCTACTGCGGACCGGCGGCGGCGGCGCGTAATGCGTGTGCGTCGGTTTGCCGGCGAAGCCAAGCCGCCGCCGCCGCCGCCGCGCGACCCACAGACGACCTTCGTGCTTGGCCGACCGGCTTCGATCCAGATGGTGTTAGTGTACTGTTCGGCGACGGTCGGCGTTGCCACGTGACGAGATACGAAATATCCTTGGCCGCCGACGCCGCCCAAGTTGCCTCCACCGCCGCTTTTTTTTTTACTCATTCACATCCTGTCCGCTGCGCCGTCGGATTACACGAGCGAGCGAGCGAGCGCGCGCACCGCCGACTCTTTCGTCTACCGGCGTTACCGCCACTCGCTCACCAACTCTCTCTCTCTCTCTCCTACTGCCGCCCCTTCGCCGTCTGTCGCCTTACCGCGCTTACCCGCCGCGTTCTATACTCTCGCCGCACCGCCTCGTGATCCTCTCGCCGCTTTTCCCCAACACTTTTGTAAACTTTCCCCGACGAAAATGACTGCCGACTCAAAGATGGTACTCCGTACGCTTTATAACTGCGCTGTTGCTCGACACGCAACGGAACAGCGGCGGCGACGTACACGCAGACAATTATATTTTTTTCACATCCACTCACACCTCACTGCCCGGTGTTGTGTTTTCAATTTTTTTTTTTTTTTTTTTTTTGGTGGGGAGAGGAGTTAAACCACCTTTCAAACAACGGTGTTAAAATTTGTTTGTTTTTTTTTTTCAATATTTGAACGTACTAGAAAGTTTGGCTGTAAATTTCTTTTTCTATCGGTTCTGGAGGAAGGGAGTTGAGAACAGATCCCTCCCCAGTTAATACACCCAACTGTCAAAAGTCAAAAAGGGTCTGAGTTGTAAAGAGAAAATTATCACCGTAGCTTTTTACGAATATATATATATATAAGTTATGACCGAACCGTTGAAACATCCAATAAAAAATACATTTTCAAATTTTTTTAACTCGTAAATAACACACGAAATACAAATATAAAGGTTTTTTAATTTAACGCATAAAATGTAATGCGACAACTCGTTTGACTAAAATTGCTATTGTAATTAATTTTTATACGATTTTCGCGTGATATTTTAACGAAATTTTCTAATCGTGCATTATTTGTCCGTCTAAGACGATTTTTTCCAATTTTATTCGATTTAATTACACAAGATTACCCACCCTCTCCATTGGACTATTAGTCCAGTCGTACTACTTAGGCAACCCACGCGGACACGACTAACGCCATTTATCAGATTTATTCCGTACAATTTATAAATACAAAATATTCGACAAACGCGTATATAGATTATCAGCGTATCTGTGAAATGTAAAAATATGCAGTGTGCACAACACATTTGCGCAGTTAATCTGATCATAGTGCAAAAACCCTCCTCCTATAGTAATACAATTGTTATTAAAAACGTAAACCATTTCTTTGAAATCTAAAATTTTACACCCAAAATGATCTACAATTATTAAGAAAAATTACAAAAAAATACAAAATCAATTTACGTATTCCGAATCGGAAAGGCGTAAACCGAGTTTTTAGCTAAAAAAAGGTGCCTCAGTTCTGTGTATAGCATTTGCAATTCACATCGAATACTCGAACGGTATCAAGAGGACGCTGTACACAGGCAAACAAAACCGAGCAAATTCCGAGAGAACGCGCTGTTATTTGGTGCGTACCGCGAAAACACAGAAAATGTTCAAAAATTGAAATGTTTACGATAATAACGTATCACGAAGGAGGAAAGAAAACTAAAAGCTGCAATTGTATTGACTACTATATGAATCGTCATTTTTAAAAATCTTCAATTCTTAAGAAGTTATGAGGTTTTTAAAAAAATAATAATAATAAAAATTATATTTATAACTTTTTAAGAATTAAAGAAATCGCTATATGTTGTTGTATAGGCAATATTGTAATTTATTTTATACAAAAATGTGATGTCTAACGTTTGATTGTACAGCAGCCTCCGAAATTCTTTTCCGCGTGAAGCAGTTACTTTGATGAAAATGTGGACGTCCCACGCAAACGTGTTAAACATACAACGTTCAATAGACGGCGTGATTCGTCACCCAAAAAGCTTAGAAAAATTTTCATCGCCTCGACTTATGACATATGATGATAACTAATTTAAAAAGTAGCGGCACGTCATTCTCATACCGTAATAACGGCAAAAAAAATATAAAAACTAATTGTATATATTGTATTTGTAGTTTCAATGCTATGTCTGCTACTTAAAAACATCATTTAAAAACCAATAGAAAATAGAAAAGTAGTTACACGAATGTTTGACGAAAACCAAATTTTGATATTTCAATCAGTAATTATTGAAATCAATCGCTAAACAAACGTAATTTTACTAAAATTGAATAAGCCGTATATTTTTATATTTACAAGATCTGCCAAACATCTGTAGAACTTTTCGTCGTTTTATTACACATTTTCAAATTACGTTTCTAAGTTGAGTGTAACAGGCGCATTATTGGAACTACGAAATCATTATTTAACTAATATTTGATGCGTGAGTCCTTCTCTTAAGCAGTGTATTATTCACTCTTCCGTTTGATCTAAAGCACAAATTATGTCATGCCAAAACATAATATTGTTCACGGATCTCCGATTCTCAAAAGCATCCTATCAACATTCATGTTATTACGCAAATAATGAAAAACTTAACGTTTATATACGTAACACTAACCATTAACCGCAACCAAACAAATACAGTACAGTGTGATAGAAAATACATTTAAAAATGATTAGACAATACATAATACATTTAAAAAAAAATAAATTCATTTTTCTATTGTAGAAAACAATATAAAATCCATCTACATTTCAATATCAAAAGGTACTTCTCTCATTAATTATTTTTGTTCCACATTTTTCGAAACGTATTCATACATGTTATATTGTTTAAATTTGTATATATAAAAAAAATATTTGCCAATATAGTACGATCAAGCCGAAAAGTATTATGAAAAATAAAGAAATATATATATATATATATATATATATATATATATATATATGAATTGTTATACTAAATTTATTTATTTACAGCGGCTTTCGACAAAAAATCATTATCGGAAGATATAGATGATTAAGGAAAAAAGAAAAATACAACAAAATTAAAATTAATAATATTACGTGGAAAAAATTATGAATATTACAATAAGAACACAAAGAGCATTAAAAAATAAAATAGTCAAAGAAGTTGTGTACGTGGTGAATTACATTTTTAAAAAAGAACAACTATAGCGTGTTATTAATATTATTTAATATTGATATAAAAAAAACGTTAAAATCTGTTTTTAATATATTTTTATATTTGTATTTAAATTATTTTTGTATAATGTGTAATTCTTCCAAAACTGAATTTATATAAATATTATGTTGTATAATTAAAGGTTCTAATAGTCATCAATTATTATCTACTATAATAAAAATATCTGTACGCGATTATTTTCTAAAACAAATTTCACAGAATTTGAACTCGGCTTACCTTTTTTTAAATTTTATTTTAGAGATGTTGTTCTTATTATATCTTGTTGTAAAATATCTAATCGTTTTACAAGTATAAACAGAGGGGGTGCCAAAGGCGGGCCCGAGCAGGCCATGGCCCCCCTTGAAAACCAATGGCCGCTTTGAAATTTTGATCTAACTGAAAAGTTTGAATTCGAATTCCTTATAACCAGTTACGATTTGTTAAAGTATTAATATATTTTTAAATTATATAATTTTAAAATAAATATATGTTAAATTTATAATATTATATTACACTTAAATGCATCGTTTATTTGTTTTTGAATATGTACCGCTAAATAACTAACCTGATAATCCAAAACTCCTGTTCACTAATACTCAGTGGCGCGACCGGAATCGAAGACCTTAAAAGATTGAATAAACAATTTTTTTTTCTTACAACAATACCGTATTTGTGAGTATTTTGATTTGTAATTGTAACCCTACTGCGTGACTACGTCTATGCCTGCTCTAATATATATATCGACGTCCCTTTGGCCAGATCTAGAAAAATCATCTGGCGCCACCACTGAGTATAAAATGTATAAACAACTGCATTCAAGTATGTAAATTCCACGTTACTTTTTGTCGAACCCGGTATGTAGTAAACAAACAAATTTAATACAACATAACTCTTATGAATATATTCCTTTATTTTTCACAGTACTCTTTTGGCTTGATTTTATATACGTATATATGCACACGTATTATTTACGAGTAATAATTTATAGTTTCTATTTTGTTCACGTGTCATTTTTATTATTTTGTTATTGTATTCACTATTTTATTATTAATTAATATATTACATCTGTTCGCGTGATTACACGTATATTTACGTATAACATATATGCAGTCTTTTCGTAAACATAAACGTTTTATTTCGTCAAAAAAAAAAAAAATACAATCTTGACATGTTCGGCACATGCAGCCACATGTTATAATACGGTAATATCAGTAATAGTAGTCGCGGTAACATCTCTTGCAATACAGAGTGCCGCCGGAGATCGGACAAACGAGAGTGGCTTTTGTTTTATTCAAATTTTATTATTTTTAACAAATGCTGTTTTTTCGAACAATATTGTTATACTTACTTGTTCGCTGTAATAAACGTATTTCTAATTGAATTACAATATCGTAAATAAATCGAAAACAAAGAAAAACTGTAATTAATCAACGATCAAACGTTAACACCAAAATTTTCCACAAAAAAAGTTTGATAAAATTTAATTTTTTATACATTTTGTAGTTGTAAAAAATAAAAAATAAATTCAGAAACACATTAATCATTGCAGCGTTATTTATTTACGATTAAAAATAATTAAAAATATTGAATGGAACAAGAGTATTTATTGGACTTGTCAAGTCTCCATGGGACATTTGTATTTATTATACGTGTACCGTGAAAATTGTAAACACATTTGTTTTCGTTTTTCTGATTAATGTTCGTCGACGGGTCTCTAAAAATATTCCAATTGAGACCACTGCCGTATTTAAAGCATTGTTCTATAGGGACAATTTCCCGAGACACTACTTCAGGGAGTTGCCATAAATAGATTTTTTTATGTTCAACTCTTTCAGTTTTCGTTGCCTGCGTTAAAGAGTTGTGTATTGTTGGTGTGGACAATTACGTGGTTTTCTTATTAACTCGATAAAACACACAATACTATTAGATAATATAACAACAAAAATATATTATTATTATTATTATTATAAGCATTCTTGTAAAATATTCAAATAAAAATATAAAACATTTTTTTATATTCAAATTACTTTTCGACAGACGGCAGACCATTCAATAAAAAGTAATATGTACACTATGCAATTTTCTCCATTTTATTATTTTCCCATTTTTGTAATTTTCCAATTTTTGTATTCTGAGCGAAGCGAGTCACACAAATTTTCGACTAAAAAGAATATTCGGACGTTCCGGTAACAAATTGTATCCAGTTGTTGAAACGTAATTTTTTTTTTTTTTTAGTAATAGTTTCTTATTACGCCTGATTCAAAACAACCCAACAATTGGAATAAAATCTCAATTCTCAATAGTTTTTAAATGCGACGCGAAAAAAAATGCAAAACAATTTTATTTAAAAACGGGCAAACTGAAACATTTTTCTTAAACATTACAAATGTTGGGCATTGACTGACGTATATTATGTTAACAGTTATTTAATTTTTTTAAAACGTTTAACCTAACAAGTTATTTCTTAGTTCAGTGTATAAAAACCATGTTTATTATGTTCAAGTGCACAATAACTTGATGTCATGGACCACTCGTGTGGAATCGTGAAAAATGTCAACAACGAACGGCAACGACTGGTGGAATTTTCGAGAAGAATGTTGAACCTTCTTCGAAATTGTCCAGACGATCCCTGGCCCAAAAAGTAGCTAATGAAAGAGCTCTCGAAGCGGAAGTCTAGTACAATAAGAGTACAATTCCGAATTCGACACGGACGTTCTGCAGTATATTATACGGATGGATAAGTTCCTCGATAGATTACAGCTGCAGATTACGAGTCAGGCCGTCCTCCCACTGGGGCGACGCGATTTTAAATAAATATCCCGTGATAATCGTTTGTTTCATAAGACACGGGATTGATATATCGGCGACTTCCCACTGACGCGACGCGATGCGACTACGACGCGACACGATAGCAACTAATCGCGCGCGACTAATGCTGTCAGTCGCTTGATGAATGGGGTTAGCCATTAAATCGCTTGGCATTACATACTCGTGTTTATTTCATTATATTTTATTATTTAATTATTAATATTATAATATAATAATTGTATAGATAACTATTATTATAAAATTATGTCGAAAAAAGAGTGTGCGTTAACTATAGACTTAGGCCCTCGTCCCACTAGGGCGACGCAACGCAACGCGATTATAAATAAATATCGTGCGATAATCGTTTGTTTAATAAAACACGGGTTAATATATCGGAGACCTCCTACCGACGTGACTGCGACGCGACACGAAAGCAACTAATCGAGCGTGACTAGTGCTGTCAGTCGCTTGATAAAAGTTACCTGGTCAACCACATGACTTTTTCTAATAACATAATTATATTTTTTAATATATTTAATATATTATATTTATTAATTATTATTTGGCAAATATCACTGACAATATGGCAAAAACCAAAGAAGAAAACTTAACAATAAAACTAGTTGAAGCTGTAGAGCAATATCCATGCTTATATAACTTCAAAATACCTGAATACGCCAGAAGGGACATAACAGAAAAGGCCTGATCAACGGTAGCAGAAGAAGTCAAAGAGACAGGTAATAATATTTGTATTTTATTTTTATTATAAGTGCTATAATTTTTAAAAAAAAAAAAGCAAATGAAATTACAAAATTATACCTAGTACTTGCGAGTAACAAACTAAAAATTATATTAGTTTATAAATTGTATTATATTAATTATTTTATTACATTATTTTAAAAGTTTATATTAGTAAATCATTATAGATATGAACAATTTTAGTAATCACACTATACTCACTTCAAACGAAATAATAATATAAAGTAGATAGGTAATAATGTATAGTTATTAATATTTAGGTAATTCGTTAATCATTATTAATGTATTATTGTATATTTTCTGTTTGAAATTCTATTAATAAAATACCCATGTGTAATACTGTAATACAAAGATCTATAAATAATTATAATGACCCACTTCATTTTATTATTATTAAATATTATTTATAAATATTAGGTTATGAATATTAGATATTATCATTTTATCAATTTATTTATATCGTAATAACTGTACAATAACTATACACAGTTATTCAACTGCCATGGCAGTGATGCATAAGGTTTAACAAAATATGAAGACAAATATTCTCTGAGATCACTCGCTGTTTGTGTCCTCGGCAACTCATTTTGATCTTGGTTGTCCATAATAAACTCGTTGGGTACTTGGAAGTCTTGTGGATTATTTATATCCAAATCAATGGAAGGTATATACTGCTGACCTTCCCTTTTACGTATAAAATTGTGAAGGATACATACTGAACGTATTATATTGTTTATGGTAGTTTCGTTAGTGCATCGTATTGGTGACATCAATACTTGAAACTTTTGTGACATCGTGCCAAACGAACACTCAACAGTTTTTCTACCTCTACTGAGTCTGTAGTTAAATATTCGTTTTTTATTTGTTAATGTTCTCCGTGGGTTTGGTCTCATTAAATTTTTTTTCAAAGGGAACGCTTCGTCGGCTACGAAATAAAATGGAAAATTAATTTCGTTAGGGTCATTAGGCAATGGTCTTGGATTTGGCAAATTTAAACAATCTCTTTCAAGCCAACGACCCATTCTTGATGCTCGAAAAATACCACCATCACTATTTCTGCCTGCGAAACCAGTTTCTATCATGATAAAGTTTCCATCTGCATCACTGCAGGCCATTAAAACAATTGAATGGTATGTCTTATAATTGAAATTAGTCGACCCTGTATTTGGAACTTTTTGTATTCTTATGTGTTTTCCATCTATAGATCCTACACAATTTGGTAAATTCCATAATCTGTAATACTGATTAGCTATACTCATCCATTTTTCTTCAGTTGGTATTGGCATGTATTCGTTAACTAAACATTCCCATATTTTTTTTGTAGTTTCCGAAATTATTTGACTTATTGTGTTAGCACCTCGAGCAATATAAAATGCTAGGCTGGAATAAGTAGATCCTGTTGCCAGGTACCTAATGTAAAAAAAGTTTTCATTAATTTTTATTTTATACATTTCCTCTTTAAGTATAAAAGTAAATAATTAATGTTTTATTATTTTATATTTTAGTTACATTTTGTAAAAAAAAAATGGAAAAACCTAAGAACTGTCTTTGTCAGAACTAATAAATCGGCACCTAGTGGATCTGCTAGAAAATCAAAGAGGCCGTACTATTTAAATGAACATTTGCAATTCCTTTTACCATATGTAAAACCTAGCACTGATTTGACTACTTCAGGAAATCTTCCTTCTCCCACTCCAGATCACGACATTTTATTAGAAAATAATGAACAAAGCGACGCTGAAGACCAAGATGAAGTTCGTAGTCCTGAAGAACAAACAAAAGGTACCAAGAAACGAAAGAGTGAACTTAGTCAAACTGACCAAAGTTTTATTGATTTTGTGGAAATGAAGAAAACTAAAATTTGTGGAGAAGATCCTAGAAAAATGTACCTTCTTAGTTTATTACCTGATGTTAACGCCATGACCGATAAACAGATGAGAATGTTTAAAAAAAAAGTATCAAATGTGATTGATGACATTTTAACTGAAAATTACGTCTCGTCCTCAGACTGCATTTTCTAATTACTCCGGTTCGTCATTATATACATATAATAACTCACACAACAGTTTCACGCCAATCCATTCTCCTGAAGAAGTTACCTCACAAATATGCAACCAAAACGAACATTTAATAGATGATTTGCTGAACATGGGCTAAAAGAAGTTTATTACGGGTACTAGCTGTTACATCAAAGTACATGGTTCATGAAAATTATTTAGTATACTTAATTTTATTTTCTATTTCTATTTCTACATTATTATTATTTGTATGTTAAAAAAGTGTTAATAAGTAAATAAAGAATTATTACCTCAATGTTATCATTAATCTTTCAGGCACACATACACAACGACATAAATGTGTGTCTTGTTTTTCAATAGCCGGTCCCACTTTTTCTACAAGTTGAAACTTTCTTTCTTCATGCGATAAAAAGATTGAAATTTTACATCGTCTTGCATTAATTCATTAGCGGCAACAAATATTCGACAATTTATATTATTTTGTATGTATGGATGAATCCAATATTTCCTTTTCTTTTTAATTTTACGGTGTCGATACCAATATGACACAATACAAAACTCGTAAGATCTTCAGAAGACGACATGATTGCTACTGACTACTGAGCAACTGCCGAAACATCGCCTATAGTGTGCAGAACTCATGACGTCAGGTCGTACGATATTTTACTTGGCAACTATTTTTTTAAATCGCGTCAACGTCGCGTCGCCCTAGTGAGACGAGGGCCTTAGTTGAGGCTGTGGAAAAATATCCGTGTTTATATAATTACAAATCGGGTATGGATGTGCCCAATATCTGCTTTTCCGTTTTTTATGGTTTTGATAATACCGGTATAATGCAATGGTATCGTCATCTTCAGAGGAGACGACATGTTTGCAACTGACCATTTATAGTTGCTGAAACATCGTCTATAGTGTGCAGAACTCACGAAATTAAATCGTACGATTTTTTGCTAGGCAGCTATTTTTTTTAGTCGCGTCGCCCCAGTGGGAGGACGGTCCTTACTCTTAAACTGCGTGTCTAATTACAAGATATATTTTACATACAAGATATATGTTACACAATATACTTTGGGAATGTGTAACCGGTCACGAGTTACAGATTCAACGACGAAGTTATATTTAAAGTTACAAATTATTTATTTATGTTCTTTTCTTCGGCAATACAATGATACTGTTAAATATTTATTTGTATGAGGGATTCATTTTAAAAATGTTTTATATAAGTAATAATTAATATACAAAAATATATTAACATTGACATTTATTAATTACCTACACTGGTTATCATATATTACAAAACATTAAATCGATAAACAATAATATACTGTTATTCATATTTTTTTTTTCAATTATATATCGATTTTCATTACATTAAAATTGTTAGGTATTTCAATATTTAAAAAAATTTTTAATTATACAATATAAACGATATCGATATCATCCAATTAATAATAATTAACGAATAAATGTATGACTCTATACATGCTCGTGTCTTAAAGTTATACAACGATAATTTTACGTTTTATAGTCATTCGGAAAAATGTGTAACTGTTTACGAGTTACGAACGTAACTCGGTTACGTGATATTAAAATATACGCGTGTAATTAATTGCTTACCAATCCTACGGATTAATATTACAACACTGGACTACTGGTAATTTCTTGTATACGTGCGACACATCCTTTGCGGAACGTGTGCGCGCGAGTGTCTCGTTTATATAAAAAAAAAAAAAAAAAAATTAATGACACGCGCCCGTACATATTTTGTAAAAATTGTTGTTCATTCATTGTTCAATGTGAAATATTGCGAAAAATAAATTCAACGCGAATACGTTGTTATAAAAACCTGTTGGACTGTCGCGGTGTGGAAAAATGTCAATGTCCTCTGATAAATATATATTATGCGTGCGTGTAATAAGAAAAAAAAATCAAAATACTTTTTTTTTTTTTTCGGGATATTTGAACAGTGTGAAATATATACAAAAAAAAAAAAAAAGATGGATTATACACGCGGATTCCGACCGCGACCTAAGCGCACGCCTAAGTAAGTACGACCTTCCAAGACTGGTTAGATTTATGTGCTAATGTATTCACATACCAAGACGTATAACGGAGCGATATTTGAAATGTCGCCAAAAATAATTGTACGCACAATATGCGGGGACCGAACTGCGAACAAACGAAATATAATTTTGTCGTGCGTACTCTACTCCGAGACAACAAAAAAAACAAAAAAAAAATCTTCGGACGTTTCGATTAAGTTTTCAATAATAATAATTACCGATTTCTTGTATCCGAGAACATACGAGAACATTCTTTTTTTATTTTAAGTAATTATACATTTTCAGATTCGTATTCATAATATTTGTCATGAATTATGCTATAATATTATAAAGTGGACACGTCGAACTAAATGCAAAAAGCATTAACCGCAATCAAACGAGTACAATACAATGTACTAGAAAATACATTTAAAAATTACTAGACAATATATTTCATAAAAAAAAAATTCGTTTTTCCATTGTAAAATCCTTCTCATTTGATTATCAAATGTTACTTCTCTTAATAATTATGTGTTGTTCGACTTTTTTCGGCACGTACTCATACGTATTATATTATTTAAATTTGTATATATATTTTAAAAAAAATATTTGCCAATAAACGATCAGGCCAAAGAGTATTGTGAAAAAAAATATATATACGAATATGAGAAATATACGAATTTTTTGGAATAAATTTGTCTGATTACTGGGTACCGGTTTTGATAAAATTAACTAGATTTAGCGAACGGTGGTGTAATAAACATTTATAAACAGTGTGTCAGTGGCGGCCGTTTGCTAACATGGCAATGTTTACATTTTATTATTGGTAACATTCGTGACGTTCAAATTGAACGGATCGATTTTTAAAGCGCGTGATACAATTTTGAGTAACTAAATACGATTTTTTTCACAAATTTATTTTTTCACAAAAAAGTGTATTATTTAAACATTTTTATTTTTTTAATTGTCATTATTATTATTATTATTATTATTATTATTATACTATTAATAATTATTGTTATTGCATATAATTTAGTTAAAATGGTTTTTTCGTGTTCTGTTCACGGTTGTTCGAATCGACAAACAACTGATTCGAATATCCAATTTTTTCGTGAGTTAATATATTTCACTATGGTTTCATTGCTGTAATATATTATATTTAATAATTATAACTATTACTATAGATTTCCATTGAAGAATTCCGAAAGAAATCAGCTCTGGTTGCACACAAATGCTCGCAAAGGATATGTTGCTAATAAATATATAGTAAGCTGTGTAGTGTTCGCTTTGACAGAAATTGTTTTTGTTCATAACCAGGGGGAAGCAACCGTCTTCGATTAAATAACACTTTTTATGGCCAGAGTTATTTTTATTATAGATATATTTTGATAATTTTCTATGCTATAACTAAATTCATAAATTATAATGACATCGTAAATACATTTTTTTTTAGTCTAATGTGTCCTTTACTGTAAAAATATATACTTAAGGAACTCTTAAAACACAAAAAAAAATATACAGCCAACAATTTAAAACCAAAAGAACATTATCGATATCATTATCATTGTTATTTATAAAACGTTTTCCTCTTAATGATACGATTAGATCGAATTCTCTCGTTAAAAAATTGTTTATAAAAATAAGCTAAGCAGTAGTATTTTTACAATCAAAAGATCTTGCTCCGTTCTGAAATTAAATCAATATTTGGTCCTAGGAGGGCCCCTTCGCCGTAAATACGCTACTATATAATTACATAAAAAAATAATATTAGCATCTACGGTACTTGATAGTCGATGCTATAATAAAATTATTTAATTAATTAAAGTTATCATTGTTCCTTATCAGTTATTATTTGTAAACATTGCCGTGTTAGCTGTCTAGTCAGGATATATATCTGTGGCACGTAGTGAATTATAAATTGTAAAAACAAACTAATACGGCACGTCATTGAAATTGTTGAAATTTCAAAATCTATTTGTATATTTGAAATATGTTTAAATATATTGTTTGATTTATATACATTTAATATATCGTTCTTCCAAAACCGAATGTCTATGAATCAAAATTAACATAATTGTTGTATATTTAAAAGTTCCAATAGTCATTACCCGACGTTTAAATAATACGTTTATTCACTGAAACGTATTACGCAAATTTCGAATTCGGATTAGCTTTTTATTTCCAATATGCGATAATTATATAAAATTTCTATTCTTTCAACTAATACAAATATTACTCAAACTGCATTTAAGTTTATAATTTCCATTATATTATATATTTTTTGTTTTTCATTTTTTTTCTCGCACGTTTTGTAAAATATAAATACCATTCACTTATATATAATATATATTTACACTATAAACACTGTACGCAAATTATTTACAGCGTCGTGTTTGAAATCAAACTATGAATATCTACAATTTTCAATATATCCATAAAAAAAAATCGAACTATTCGTATTCAATTCACAATATCGTTGCTGCGTAGGTACTTTCATACATAAATTCTTCACAATAATCAGTCTGAAAAAAATATGGAAATCATATAACACTCTACAACGTGTGTAATTTGTTGTAGATTCTGGTTTTTTTTATTATAATTATTATTATTATTATTATTTATACCTGTAACATTAAAGAACATAATTACATGCTATAAGACTCGACTTTCAGCGAACAGAACGCGTTGATTATAATCTCGCACAGTTTTATCGATAAATTTCTTTTAATTTTATCGTAACCCAAACAAAACTGCTCTATAAATTATTTCCATCGGCTATATAATCCGAACTGTTATTTTATGACGTAAAATCGTGAATATAAATTATTTACGATGTATTTTTGTTTCGATTTATAATATGTCCTTCTTACTAAAACTTTCTTTTACGTATTCGCCGACTTAGATGAGATGTTTTTATAATTGTACACAAATACATGGGCGTTTTCAGTGTCAGGAATGATTGTAGGCCATTGCTTTCCCTCCCCCTTGCTGGGCTGTTAATATATCACTTATTTATTTTAAAACCGTAATTCGGAATAATAAAAGAAATAAAATTGAAAAAACACCGATATACAAATGTTACCAAAAACATACAACATAATTCTATAAATTTCCTTGTAAAAACGGAAAACATAAAAACAAAATTCAACAATTGTATACGATATCGTAAACATCTAAATAATTAAACAGACAAAACGGGTAAACAACTCTCTCTTTTTCCCCTTTAATTCGAACATTTGTATGAGTACCGTGCATCGCAATATAAAAGAGAAAAAAAGCTGCTACAAGAAATACTAAACAGATTCGCAAAAAAACCCATTACACGGTACACCATCGGTATAAGTAATAATAAATCATAAAATAACGAAATTATACGTAAGAAACATATTGTGTTTATAATTATTTGAACTCAACAATCATGAAAATAATTAAAAATCTATAAACAACAATAATTTATACGCATTTGTTTTGAACAACTCACTCATTCATTTACAATATATAATAACATTTTATATTTACAATTCCATTCATTTCGAATTAATTTCGTAATTACTTTTTAATAAATTCATGTTTAGTATCAAATTCTCATATATATATATATATACATGTAAAATATATGATACACGTAATTTACAAATGGTTAATATATAAATTATAAATATTACGAATTCGCTAATCAAATACGTGTACATATATAGAATATTTTAAATTACAAAATAACAACGAACTCCGTAATTACGCGCAAATTTCATAAATTATATATGGTGATTTTTATTATTATTATTATTATTATTATTATTATTAGGTATATTATTGTTAATAAAAAGCGTTCTATGAGAAAATAAAAACGTAACTATCAATACGATTTCACTGTTGATGTGGGGCCACCATCCAACGGTGTATATTATATTCTACTTTCACATTATTTATATATATATATATATATATATATATATATATATATATATATATATATATATATATATATATATATATAATATATATTTATATAAATATTTAGATACTTAAACGAGCGCTAAACAGCACAGCACCGACGATAACGTGCGACTTCGGGAATCTTTGGTTCATTCAACTCTCCCGCGCGTCGGCGACGGTGCAAGCGCGGAGTGGAGAATATCGTATATGTATAGGTACTTATATACATACATATATAATAATATGTATAAAATATATTAATATTATACCGGGTGTATCACGGCGTTTTTTACACACTTCAACGACTGGACGAATCGTAAAAACTTCTCGACACACCCTGTACACAAAACGCGCGTCATAATCTGACCTTCAGAAATGGCCGGAGCTAGGCAACGCGCTAAATTATGATATTACGCGCCCGTGCGTATTACACGCTCGCGCCTATAGTATAGTACCGTGTAAAATATATTAATTTATTCTCGCGCATAACCGGATCCGCCGTGTACATCTGGATAAACAGCCGGTGTCATCCCGTTCGCGCGTTTCGACAACTACAGTCATAGGATCAGAGAGTTCTGTGGAATCGCACTTTTTCCCCTTCTCCTCCGTTTCTCCGATATCTGTATCGATTTCTCAAAACATCGGGCAGATTTCACGTTGGCCCCGTCAGCGATCAGAGTGGAAACGAGTGCAAGGAGTGCACTACTAACGCTATTTAAAAAAAAGGAAGAAAAAAGAAGCGTCTCCGGAATCGTCGAGACCGTTTAGACTGTGCATTGTGCAGTTGTTTCGCAAAACGTTAAAAATCGATATGAGCAAACGTTATTACGCGTTCACTCTTTTCGGTTCTTTCGATCTACATCTAGTCATACACTTAGAACGCGCTCCAGTATCAAAATTCTTTTTTGTCGACAAACACGGCTGTTACTGATAGAGAATACAATGTAACTGTATAATATTAACACCAGCGATCAGGATCGGATCCAGGACAAAATAACGGATGGCGGGAAGGAGGGTGATTTTTTAAATGCCTAAAAAAAATGTTTATAGGTGTATACACACACACACACACACACACACACACACACCGTAATACCATTCCGTATATTTTTGTTAAAATACGCGAACAATGTATTTGTTTTTCTTTTATTCGTGTCTATAATAACACAAAAATGTAACAACCACAATAGTGCATCAAAACGTTTAAAACTCAAAAACACGATTTAAAAAAAATTATTTATAAACAGACATTCGTAATCATGATTATCTACATATACAGTCATTAAAGGGTTATTATGACACGTTACTTGGTTTGTACACAATGATTACCACCTAAAGTTTATGACGGTTGGCCACAGAACAAAACCGTGGTTATGAGTTAGAATAAAGAAGACAAGAAATTTCTTATTATTATTATTATTATTATTATTCTTTCTACGGGTTTATTGGAGAATCCAATAATTTAAATTGCGCTAAAGTAAATGATTAGTAATTTTCCAACCAGAACTCAAATCGGAGCTCTTCGTCCGGCCAACCGCCACCACTTTAACCACTTTGGTCTCATTCGTACAATACCTTTTACGAGTGATTTGTAAATGGGATAATCGCATTACACGTTTGTTCAATCATAACATACGGATTGAACGTTTGAAGAGTTTCAAAGGTCCTTTTTAAGACGCATCTCGGACACGAAATCCTGACAACGGTCGAGAAAACGCGCTATTATTTTTCACGATCCAAACGAGCACGCGACCATTTATTAGCAGAAATAAAATAATACGATTTTTCGAAAATATCACTTCGGCCTTTCTTATTGTTGTCCAATTGACTGTTTGTCGGTAAAGACGAAAACCGAACGTAAAGCTGAATTATCTAGCGCTCTGTCCGACCGATTTTCGATGCTCGCATTTTCACACATTTCATACGAGAGTTTCATTTTTAATTTTATATTTACTACATATTGATATTTAAAAGAAAAACGTCCGATATATCGCGGGAAAACGATCGAATATAATAATATCGTTAACTATTACACGTTTTTTTTTTTTGTATTTCTATAATTCGTTTGTACGTTAAAGAAAAAAAAACGAGAACGACTGTGTAACGCGAGTTTTTACGATGAATATTCGTAGGTATGGTTTGTTCTTTAGAAAACAAATAATAATAACAAAGAACCAGAGGCACGTGTTGCACCGCGTATTATAATATGCTAGGCTGAAACGTATATCATTAAAAACCGAGTGTATCTATGTAATAAATTTAGACCAGAACAGCTGCAAAATAAGTCAAACACAGATGGTATAATATACTTGTCTACGTAGTGTAATGAACCGCGGTATTATACGCGTATGTAACGGTGCTACACGTAGTCAACGAGCACGGTTTTATTAAATTATTGTATTTATTACAGAGGGATGAACATAATATTATTTATTTATTTTTATTTATTTATATAGTAGTAGTAACGGAAAGTAAGTACGGCCCGAGTGTAGCCTACGATGTAAACACGATAATATTACAATATTCGTATACAGCATGGTCAAAAACGAAAAAAAATAAATAAATTATCCCATATAAATTTTATTTTCGTTGCTGCTTTTTTACTCCATTACTACAATACACATATACTAGCTATAACAGGCAGCTGTAGAAAAATAAACGCCTGCAGACATCGGAGTGCGCCGTCAACCACACCACAATAATTGAGCATTTTTTTTTATATTATTTTTACTTGTTTTTTATGCTTTGCCCATATTGAAATTTCGTAAAAATCTACATAAACATGTATTTCTTATCGTCGAAACGAGAGAAGAGGGGAGGAAAAGAAATTTTTTTTATCACTAGTATATATAAAATTGATTATCGCCGTGTATATATATATATATATATTTTTTTTTTTAATGACGTTTATTTTATAAAAATAACGACAAGCACGCCGCTATCGGTCGACGTTTAACCTTCTGTCGATAAAAGTTTATCTTTGTTTATTAAAAAAAAAAAAAAACACGTTATAATTATAACAATTCCGAGTTATTATTGGTTTGGTGGACTTTGGTGCGTTCTAGTTCGAAAAAGCCTTTAAGAAAATACGAAGTTAATAAATTAATTCGATCCACAGTATTGGATTATTATAACAATTAAATGTTCATATTGAATGTGTGCTCTTCAATACGAGAAAAATGTAATACGAGTATTTTTGCATATATTAAGGGTTTTTTGATTAATTTTTTTCTAGAAAATTACCTTTCGGCGTTAACAATAAATTATTTACGTAAATTACGTATTTATCGTCTTTATTGAGAGGATTTCGCTTTTAGCAACCGTTATAGGGCACTGACGCGTCGCAGGAATAAATTCGCTTGCATTCACGTGATTTAAATACTGAGAATTTAAATGCAGTAGGCCTAGATATAAGACAGACATGAACAGACAATAATACCTAACGTAGACATAGATAACAAACGGTATAGAGATAAATAATAAGTCATAGGTTATGTATCATGTAATAATCATATATTTATTAATTCAATTTTTTAGATTTTTCAGGACGTTTTTGCATTATTATTCTTTTATTTTTTAGTGTATTCTTGAATGTTTTTTTTAAGTCATCAAAATCCTATACTTGTGGCAAAACGGAGTGTGCAAAAATTTGTCCACAAATAATAACACGTAATTCAATCTTGTGTATTTTCAATACATAAATAATATATAATATTTCATCGGGTATCGGCCGAGGTGGAAATCTAAGCCTTCTTCTATTCATTCTGTTCATCAACTCAATTGGCAAATATCTCTCACGTGCGAAATTTCTTCTCTTTGTAGATGATATCAAAATCTACCTTAAGATCAACTCTCCTTCTGACTGTCTTATTCTACAATCTAAACTCAACGTCTTCTGTCATTGGGTTCATCGTGTTAATCTTAATAAATGTCCTTCCACCGGAGCCGAACTCCTATCACATACTCTTATTTTCTAAACGATATATTACTTCAGTGGGTTTTCATTATTAAGGATCTTGGTACTCATTATACTCCAACTTTAAGCTTTGAGCATCACATTAACGTCACTGTTGGAAGAGCACTAAAAGTTTTTGGATTCATAAAGAGAAGTACACAACTTTTTACATCTGGCTCTTGTCTTCGTACACGATATTTTACTCTAGTCCGTCCCCTTCTTGAATACGGGGTGATTGTTTGACACCTCATCTGGCTAAAGACCAATTACGTATTGAACAGGTCCGAAATAGATTTCTTGTGTATCACCTCCCCCAAATGGTATTTTTGATGCTCCTAACCTACTTTCCTCTATAAATTTCCGTGTTCCTTCCCACTCCACAAGAAACTACTCCCTTTTTTATGTTACTTTTCATTCTACATCCCACAGCTATAATCATCCTTTACATCGCATGCTACGTCGACTCAATAGTTCTTAGTTCTATGGCCATAAATTATTAATTTATTTTTAGTACTCATTTTTTAGTAGTAAATTTTGCTAAGGTGATATTTAATGCGGTCATTTTTCAATTTTCTTAATAATTTTTATACACTAGCCAAAACCAATATATCAGAAAAATTGTTTTGAATTCGGCAAAAACTCGATTTTGTCAAAATTCTGTATTGTATTTCTCCAGAATTTCAAAAACGATGGTCCTAAGTGTGTCCTAACTACGTTCCAGTCGTAAAATGTATGCCGAATTTGTAAATTTGCTATATATATATATTTATATACGTAGAAAATGTTCAAACAATTTCTTTCGATTTTGGGCTATTTTTAAGACATTGAATAATTTAAATAATAAAATAGACATTTTTTGATTTTAAGAGCTGAACATTTTACGCAATATAAGTCCTACGTTATTTCAACTAAATATATTTAAAAAAAATTTTGAAAATCCTGTGTATAACTTTTTTTTATTGCCATTTTACATTTTTTGACTCGTAGTAGAGTATATTAATTTGATGGAAAATGACAATTTAATTGACAATTTTAACTGTCCCAGGTTTATTGTAAGAAATTAAATGAAAATAATATAATGTATAAAGATAATCGTAACTTATACACCTATACTCTATATAAATTATTAATAACAAATATTATTGCACCGAAGCTCCGCTCAGAATCGTTTTATATGATTTATCACATTGCTTTTAAATTTATATTAATAACAGAACTCTACTGACACACACACGCAATACTTTTTTATTTATTTTCTTTTTTAACGTGTCTTTCCGAAAACCAATTTTCCACTTTATGTCTAATTCGTCGTGATAACTCGACGATATTACGAAACGTTGAAACCATCGACATTTCAAACGTAAAATATCGGACCGCTCTATCACCGCGTCCAGGTTACACGTAACACTACAACGCTCCCTGATTTGGATGTTGAAACGTCCTGGACACGAATATTTTCGTACAGCTTGAACAGAAGAGGGCGCAGCACTACTACGTAATCGAAATCCGAATGTTATCGTAGAAAAATCGAACGAAAATGAGAATTTGAAAATGTCAACACGCGACGAAATAGAGGAACGATAGGTTTCCAATATCGACAAAGGAACAGTACAGAAATCAGTTGTATTGTGCGTTATACAAACCACAAACGTTGACCCCCGTTGCACTTTAAACGTTTTTTTTTTTTAAATAACACAAAATCGATTGATTTTTCAATATAAAATCGAATTACGTTATTTCCTTGAACACGTGCATTATCCTAATGAACTAAGAACTTTTTATACCACAAATAATAATATTAATAAAAAAAATATAATCGTTATAATAATAATATACGATTGCATTCTGCCTGCTGCTCCCACATGTATAACAAACAAACAATAGCCGAATACCACTGCCCACCGGACCGTTGTTGCAGCGTACACCGACAGAATTGAAAATTAATTTTAAACATTATGTCTTCGTGTACGTGGCACTATTGTGTTTCAATATTATAATAAAGTACTTATAGATACGTCACACGTCCTACACAGTTTTCGAGCTAAATAGCTGAAAACTGTTGCGAAGGCGATACGTTCATTTGAAATCGTTTTTTTTTTTTTTTCTTTTGGAAAATTAACTTTTTTATATGAATTATTTCATTGTAAAAATAAGTGAATACGTTTAAAATCCGACGAAATATCCAATGTGGAAAAATGCCAATGACGAAAAACGTCTCAAACATTTTTTTTCACATCTCTTTTCCCAAATGAATTTAACCTCCTTAAAAGCCAAATTTTATTGGAATAATATCCGAGTAACCCCGGATAATATGAACATATAAATCCTCATATGTAACTTATAATATGACACCACGTTTTGATTTGTAACCCAAAAATGCCCATTTAAATGCAACGTTGTCGTTTTGAACTACCGATTTCTCAAATATTACACCTGTTTAATAAATACTAAATAATAGTTTTGTCTTATTATAAATTATAACTCAAAACATTAAATTGGTTTTGACGATTTTCGAAAAAATATTTAGAAATATCTCGATAAAAAAAAATACTGAAAACATTTGTTTTCGAAAAATAAAAAATTATATTACCATATTTTACAATTAAACTATTTTCATAGAATGTAAATATTATAAACGGCATAAAAAAAGTTTAAAATTATTGAAATTGAAATTAAATTCTGTATTATTACTAAAATTTAAGTTTATGTGAAATGCGCTTTAAATATTGAATATTTGGTTCAGTTCTGTCAAACTCTTCCATGTGTCTTAACAATTTCTGATCGTGATATTTATTTTTAAAATAGACGCGCGGAGACATAAATTTCTCTAGTTTAACCTCTAAAAATGTTACGTGTCTTAATATATTAAAAACTTAAATTATGTATTTAAGTAATTTTCTTTTTATAAAATTGATAAACTTCCATATCCTCACATGATTTGTGCATAGAACTTAATTAAATCATTCTTACAGTGTTCGTACAAGGTAATTTCTTGTAAACTGATGTGTGGCAATTCCAAATGTTTAAATAAAATTTCCATAGACGTCTTCGATTGTGATTTAATCTTTCTACCCGCGTGTTTTCGAATGGTAATAACATTTATTCACTTTCAGTGTAATAAGATGAATCAATCAATTCTTAAAAGTAATATATTATAATATCATATTTTGGAACGAATGCTTACGAATCTAAATATTGTACATGTAAAGAAAATTTTACTGCTCCACTGTGTAATTTATGTTGTCCCTTTACTGAGTTTCTCTCCAAAAACTTTGTTAGAAATGTAAAAATATTATTTTACTTCAGACTGTGAAAATTAATTTATAAAAGCAATATAAAACGCTTTTTCGAAATCCGTTATTTGAACTCAGTCAACGATTATTTTATTGCGTTTTAATAATAATAATAATAATAATAATAATAATAATAATAATAATAATAATAATAATAATAATATAATTAATTTGTGAAAATAATATAATATTTATGTTTTTGAAAAACGATATTTTGATAAAGACATTTTGACCAGTCACCTACTAATTACTAGATTCAAGTTAATTCATGCATGTATAACAATATATTACGAATAATTTTTTTTTATGTAAGTGTAAATTATATTTTTACAAATAAACATGAATAATATTTAAAATATAGTTCATAATTATAATTAATTGGTTTATATCAGTCGAGCCTTTAAATTTATATGGAGTATAAATACAATAGTTATATTTATATGTAGATAGATATATAAATAGTAATTTATACATTCCAAATTATACATGGAAAAAGAAAAGTGATAAAACTGATGACAAACTTCTGTTCAACTTGCTCTATAATAATTTCATCACTCATAATAATTATAAGTATAACAGACACTGAATTGTCAATATCGCTCGGTTTTTACTCGTTTTTATTGCAAATACTAGACCGCTTATTTGTTTTGATAAATCAAAAAGGGTAAAAATAAACTTCTCCGTCTGTAGGTTTATTCAATAATGTCACATAATAAAATATTTAAAAAATCAATAACCGAACTTGTTCAGTGTGGGGTCTATTTCATTTTTGAAAAAAAAATGTACGTACTACATACAACACTGAATACGCGATAAAATAACAATTTATATACATCCTCAATTTAGTGAAAAAAATTCCTCGCACGTAATATAAATAAATTCCTTATAATATATAAGAAGTAAAATGTTGCATCGCACCATATACACACTCGGTTTCCTTTGAAAATAAAAAAGTAGTTATTATTTTGCTTTAACAACTACGATATTTATATATTTTTATTGACTTTTTTTACTGATGATAACAGTTTCAATTAGAAAATATTCTATAAAACGACGACATGTTGACTTTTAAAACATTAAACTTGTACGGATTAGAATTGTTTTTTAAAAAAAATAAATATATATTCTAAACGAAACGTTTAAAAATTAAAAGAAGTAAACGATAGAATTTCATTTTAATAAAGATATATATTTAATAGATATATGTCGATAATCAAATAAAAATCATAAAAACATTTTTGAAAATATTATTTTTCAAATTTTGAATTTGTTTCATTGAACAATTTTAAAAATGATGACGAAAATAAAAACTATTGTCTTCGTCATTTTTTAAAAATACAAAATAAAATAATTGATATTTTGTACGTATGTTATGTTAAAATTTAAACATAATACACCCACAATAAAACTATTCATTATATTCTATTATTTATTTAAAACAATTACTTGTTTTATAAATATATGTGTGTGTGTGTTTACAGGATGTATATCCATGATGATGCACGTAAATTTGTAAAACATACGACTTTTTTTCTGTTCAATATTTTTTTATGTTTTGTTGTAGATTTTGTTTGTAACTTAAATTAAAAAAAAGTTGTGTTTTAAATTTTTTTGTAGAGTCCAAAATAACCATTTTATAAATCTATTAAAAAATTAATAAATTAGTAGATATTTTTATTAAAAGTTAATTTTCTTTGGTTTTTTTTTAAGTTTATAAAAATGCCGGTTTCTTTCAGCGGTAGAAATACAACAATTGTATCAATGAATTTCAATCGATTATTAAAAAAAACAAAAAAAACAAAAATAGGAATATTGAATAAAACAATAATTATTTTTCCCTGTGACGACGTACTGTATACTATACAAAGTAATATTTAGTTCCCTCCACCAGCAGCTACCTTGTAAAAAAAAAAACAATTTACAAAAATAACTTTAAATAAAATTAAAAATATATATATATATATATATATGTTTTAATGACTATTTTTCGCTATTTATAAAGTTTTACTACCCTTAAATAAATGATGTGAATACACCAAATAATCGATATTGATTACGTAACTTTAACGTACGTTATAAAACACGAAATACAACGAAGTGTCCCCATACAAATTATTATATCTCTATAACCGTGTTATTAAATAAATAACCACTTGCGCAATATTATTTTTGTTTCTAGGCGTTTTGTATGAGCAATGAACATACGTATAAGAAATATGAATTATCGTTCACCGGAATTAAGTCGACCGATAATAATACTTTTAGTATATGCGACTTACCACACGGCACACGGGTTTGATATTTTCAGCAAGCGCATGTCATGAAAAATTTTTGGAAATACAGACAAAATCTGAAAACACAAGAAACCCTCGGGAAATAAATAAATACGATACCGTGACACGGTATTGTTGTCCAATCCGTATGTTATGACATAGTCAATAATGAGTACAATACATTATTTTATTGCAGTGTTTAAAAGTTAAACCTTGTTAAACTATACTGTACTCCTGACAAATTTCAAATAGTATAGTCGATAACAGTGATCGAAGTACTGAAATATTTGCGCAGGAGGACGTATTATAATATTTCTTTCTTTTTTATAGCGTATTTACCATGTGAAAATAGTGATGAAGTGTGTGGAGAATTATAAATATAATTTTATAATGTAAAACGCTTTTTCCTATTTTTCTTTTTTATTAGCAAAGCTCCTACTCTTTAATGTTCCCAATTCGAACACTGGTCGATTATAATTATTGTTTTTACCCTATGTGCCAACCAAATTTCATGAATTGTTAAAAACATGAATTATTAACAACCTATATGGAATCATATTATAATATAGTCTGTCCGTACGGATTTATGAGACAAAAGAAAATTCCTAAATCCAAGACTCTTGCTAATTGTTGCCGCTTGCTTAGTAGCCTTCTTCGGATCAAAAGTATGTGTTTGTAAACAAACTTCTGAGTATTTTATGCATAAAGCTATCATCTATAAAACCTCTTTGGTCTTGTACTCATAATAAATTAAGTGCCATTTTAATCAAATTAATTATAACGTCATAACTCATAAGTATCAGGAAATCCTATTGTAATACTTTTGTCTCGTTTAGTCATAACTCATAAGCCATCAAAAAGACTTACGAATTGCTGCATTTAAATTTTAAAAAAAACATTAATACTCAACAAAAAAATTAAATTCTTATGGTCTACAGAAACCCAATTATCAACTACTGATTTTGAAAATCCTTAAAGAAACTCTAACTTAACCTCTTTTAATATGAACTGATAAATTGCAAAAATATATATTTTATAAATTTTAACTGCTTTAAACTAAATGTTCAGTTTTATAGTGAAAAAGCTTTGTAGCTCTCCAGTTAAGTTTTCAACGTTTTCTTTTTTTGCTTTTTTATTTTAAAGGCATGAAAATAACATTATACATATTTGATATTACGTTTAAATACGTCGACACTATTATAGACATATACTTGTATGATAATATATTTATATGTATATATATATACGTCAATACTGCTCAAAGGGTTAATAATTTATGATTAAATTACAAATTATGTCAAATTTGTCAATTTATAATTTTTTTAAACCTTGGTAGCGACCCCTAAAATTTGTTTTAAAATTTTCAATTTTTTCTGGAAGTCTTTATTTTATACATAGAACTAAATAAGAGGGTGCCCCATACAAAATTTTAAAGTTAATTTTTAAGGACCACCCTAATATATATATATATACTGTATCGACGTTTAACAATCAATTAGAAACTATATGACTGTGGACATTAAGCGTGATTTATTATTACTGTACCACGTCAATGGAAAGCACATTACTGTAATTATTTACTATAATTTTATTGCCGTTTATTATTTCCGAAACGTCAAATCATTTTTTTGTCGACGTTTTCTTTTCTTCTAACCACCTAAAATCGGACGTCTGGTTCATCCCCCGTTAACGATAAAAATGATTAATGTAATCCGTCGGTAGAAACGTTTGAAAAAAGTAGGAATCCGACCGAATTCCGGCGGGTCTGGGCGTGGTGATAATATACTTTCTATAAATTCATATTTCGTTTGTTTCAAGTTTAATATTACGTTATTTTTAGGCGATTCCACAAATGTTCAATGATTACGTAAATACGAATTAAACAGATCATACCGTGCACGCAATATCAGCTCATCGCATTACAAATCGAATACAGTATAACAAATTATATGGGGCGCAAAATGATTTATTTACGGACGGACGTGTACATTTGTTTAGACAAAATGAATAATAACGTTGAAATTATACGACTATCGTGTTATGCTATGCTACAGGTATTATACATATTTCTCGTATTTAAGTTGAAACGTAATACTGGTGCAGTGTAATTGAATATTGGGTTTTCTAAGGATTTATTGAAATCGGTACGTTTCGTAGTAAAAATGGTAAAATACAAAATAACATTACAGAACAATAATACTGAATAATATTACTACGGTTTTTTTTTTTAATTTTTAGATATATATTTACTTTGTATAATTATAAGTCTTTTTTTCCATTGACGAAAGTTAGTGTGAATGAAGACTTTACAATTCTGTTTGACTATACTGTTTTCGTTACACGCTTATTTTGTTTTATTATTTTTTTTTTTTTTTTTTTTTTTTTTTTGTTCTAGAAAACGCAAAAGACATTTCTCCACACAGAAACCTTAGTCAATTTATACGTATTTTATACATAATATTGGACATTAAAAAAATATCTAAACTACTATATAGATACTCGAGCAGTGTACATCAAATTGTAAATCCAGACTCGCAACGGCATAATTACGGTGGCCAACGAGAGACATTTTCGTCGTAATTATTTGAAAAAACTGAAATGTTTTTGTACTATTTTGAAAAAAATTCAGACCCGTTCTGCGGACCTCCTGTAAAAGGTCCACGGACCACCAGTTTAATAACCTCGGCTCTATAGAGTCTCGACCAAGCGAATATGCCGTCGTCTTACATAGGTACTATTTTTTCAAATATAAACCACTATTTTCTTAACATTTGTTTCAATATAGAACTGGAATCAAGGCTACTTTGCCAGAAGAATTGTTTTTTTATTATTTTTTTACCGTATATTTATATCTGTTAATATAATTAAATTATTTTCGATAAACTGAAATCGATTATATTAGATTTATTTCAGTTATTATAACTTTTTAAGTTTTAAAATACAGCTAACGGACAATTTAAGGGTCCACTGAAAACAAAAAATTGTAATTTATATGTGAAAAAAAAGAGAAAAAGTCAATTTCATAATAAATATGTCTATGAGATTTGAAAATTGTAGATTAGCAGAAAAAAAAATTCCCATCGGAAAAAAAAAACACTTTTTGTTTTCATTCTTTCGAAATTCCATTTTTATCATCACGTAATCATTATGAGTAAAATATCTTGCTTACAGAGTACACCCTGTATAATAAATAATCGTGTTTAACGAGTATTTTCAGTATTCTCATATTCATAAAACTTGCGATGGTAACGCATTTGATGCAGTAACCGGTTTTCTGGTATTTCGTCGTCGTCGTCGTCGTCGCCGCCCGTCGTTTGTTGTTTTCACTTTTCACAACAAATAGTATTGAGTAAATATTATTGAGCACCCGGACCCGTGGCATCACAAAATACGTCATATTATAATAATATCAATTCGAACTAGAGGCTCTCGACTTTCACGGTGACACACTAAAACACAATATTAATAGATGTATTAAAAACAACAAAAATATTATAAATTTACTTAATATGAAAATTAATTTTTGATATGTATTTAAAACACAAAAAGTTATTAGATCATGATAATAATAATAATAATAATAATAATAATAATAATAATAATAATAATAATAATAAATCAATGTAACAATACTCAATGTCGGCGAACCGAAACGTATTCAATTCGCGGGCCGAATTCACACGTACGTGTTTCTTTTAATAGTAGAGATTTTTTTTTTTTGTGATCTTCAATGATAGAAATATACTAATTCGCACATATTGAAAATAGAAGCGAAACTTCCAATGCTGTTTGGCTCACTTCGGGGTATTCGTTTTACAAAGAAATCCAATTATTATATTTATGTTTTGTACAAATTCAGTAGTCAACAAATTGTATTTTATTCCGTTACTCGTTGTTAAAGTTTAAACCCAAGTGGGTTATAAATAATATAAAAATCAATGAAATTTTTTATTTTTTTTTGATGACGGACGTCATAGTACGTCGAAAACCACGGATTTTAAACCACCCTCAACGTTTAAGTACAAACATCCAAACACGTCTGACTCGTAAAGTAAGAAATAATTTAATTTTCCACCAATCGTGATGAACATCCATGTATAATCGTCAAAACTCGGTTGTTATTATTTTATAACGTGTAATAATAATTAAATGTAAAAATAGCGTCTTTTTGTAAATCTTTTAACGACCTAAAATTTAGGTAACTACTACGCGTAATAAACGTGATGCGATTAGGTGTAATAACAAAAGAAAAGATAATAAGATGATCTCAAATATATGAATATTTTATACGATTGAGTGGCAAATATTATAAAAACCTCTGGTTATTATTACCTCACTCATTTCCTAAGAAAAGTCCGGGGGACTTTAAATATATTTATTACATTATAGAAGTTATTTTATTGCGCAAGCAATAAAATAAAAAAATGTCATTTACATTACCGCCGTTGGCTTGGCTCTGTGACCTCAGTGAAATGGCGTGACGAAGAAAGAATAAAAAATTAAATTAAAAGGACGCCGCCTTCAACTCGACGTGAAGTCAACGACAAGAACAAAACAACTCGACACAAATTGAAATACGTAAAAGACAACTCGTCACCCGAGACGACGATTTTACTTGTATTTGGGAATATAATCGGTGTTCTCAGACGAATAAAATTAGTTTGTTCACGTTTATCCGAATATAATATGGCATACTCGTGTATAATGTGAATAATTTTTAAAACCAACAATTATGGTTTGTATTAGAGAAATTAAAAAAAAAATTGATATGCGTACATCAATACATGAGTTACCGTTCAATGACAACTAAATGTCAAAAAGTATATTTACACACACACGACACACACATTCCTGCAAAAACAATAACTTACCCGTAAAAAATTTGTTTGAAGTTAAACCGAAAAAAAAAAAAAACGCCCGTTACGATGTTGTAGACAACCGCTAATATAACTCTTAGGGTTAAAATTTTATAGCGCTTAAAATTGCATAAATATGCGCTATGATATTACCTAAAATATAGCTAAATATGCGATAAAAACAACAAAATATGCAAAAAAAAAAAATGTAAACATATACTTTTTATTTAGTAAATTATTATTTATTAGAAATGTAATTTTTATTTATTAAATTATTGAAAATGTATCGTTTACAAATTATGATAGTTGCTTAAACGTTAAAAGTTTTTAGTCATTCTGGGTCAGTGTCTTGAAGAGCTGCTGTACGTGGTTTGATTTTTCGTGTATGTTTCAAGAAATCGACGAAAGATTGGATTAGATAATTTATTGAAAAGAATGTTTGCTGCTATGAATGCTTTACATAAATCGACATTAAACGGGGGTTTTTTTTTTTTTTTTTTGATAGGTTGTATTAGAAGCTGTTGTATTTTTTTTCAATTTTATTTTGATGACGTTTCGTTGCTTGAACGTGTGTTCATCTGTTTTTAAATGTTGAGTTACGTTAAATTTTTTTTCGCTGTTAACTTTACATTCACTACACAAAATAATATACTCTCGTCTATTTTAAACACTAAATTTTAAACCCAACCCTGATAATTATGTAACTATTATTGTATAAAATTTTTCGAAACGGGGCAGGGTGATAATGGTCAGGGCGAAGGCGTAATAATGTATAATCACTACAGGACTATCGAATTTCGATTTGTTGTAAAAATAGTCGCAGCGTACAGTTTAGGTTACAGAAAGCTAAAACCCGAAAACACTATTTCTTTTTCGTTTTTCAATTAAACGAAATGTGACGCGACGAAACGGGAAAACGCGATTCTAACGATGCCGCCGTCTATTTCGTTCGTATTATCCGCGCAGTTTCTATTATATTTCCAATAAGCGAGTTATAGGAAAAAAATAAAATATTAACAGCGAATATTTTGAAAAAAAAAATAAAAAATAGCTGTCGAGAAATATTCAGAAAATGTGGCAATGATGTGTAATAAATTATTTAAGTCGCCTTTTAAAACAACGTATGCGCGTACGTGCAAAGGCGGTATGGAATTTTCAAAATATGGTTTCAATGATTTTATGGTCTAGTGGCCCGGGGGGGCGGGGATCTATAAGTTTATTAATCGTATTACATATACAATAATTAAATGAATTTTCAATAGATAAATCACAATTAGGTACTACAATTATATATTATTTTGTCTAATATTCGGTCGTATTTACACGACGTCGACAACAACTCGTTCAGTTGGACGCTGAACGACAACAATATTGCCAATACGAGTAATGACGGCAACGGCATTGGAACTGAAAAAATTTAATCGCGAAATGGTTTTGTAACTACGATTTCTTACATGAGTATTGGCTCGTTTGTGATTAAATGACAATAAAACAGAAAAAAACAAAAAACAAATATTCTACGCGACTAGATAATAATTAATCCGTAATAATTTCATTGCGCGACAAGTGAAAATTATTATTAGAAATTGTTACCGGTGTTTAATACATCGGCAGTGTATACAAAAAAAAAAAAAAAAATTAAATTAAAAAATCGGTTTTATAGAAAATATGTTTATATCAGAACGTATATTTTTGTATTACGTACAATATTAAAATTAAATATAAACTAAATTAATTTGTGAATAAGAAATTTCTCGCGAAATACAAATTTTAATATAGGTACTCTTGAACACAACAATTTAACGCTTAAATACAAAAACGTAAATTACCGTAAACGTTTTTTCATCAAAAAAAAACCACCGTAGCAACTGATTATCGGTTTCGTCGCAGAACTAATAGAGTTATGATTTTATACATTTTTTTTTTTTTTAATATTGATGCAGATATTTATAAAATATAACGTACTGTAAAAACTATAAGCGGTTTTTTTTTTCTTTAAAACGGATAATCGAGTAAATATCGCGAACAGGTTTACTGCATGTGTGTATTAAATTTGCGAGTATAATTAATAATACGAACAAAACACCTTCGGAGTAAAATTAAATAGAATCTGGGTCGCTCGTTGTGATCTTTATTCGTCCGGATAATATATATGTAATTGCAGCAATAACGGCGAATAATTTATTTTTTATTTTTAATATTTGCAACGAAATACGAATCTGGTTTCCGATCTTATCGTTTTTAATAGGTATTAAATATTATTCTACTCTTTTTTCCGAATTCAAAATAAAATTCATATTTTAAAGTATTCCAATACGTATATATCGCGTATAATATTTTCATTATTACTATTATTATTATTATTTTATTTTTTTTCTAGCGCGAAAAATGAATTTTTACTTAGTAAAGTAAGTGTTATAACCAAACGTTAATTTTTTTTTAAATTATACTAATTCGTTTTCAAAAACAGGACTTTACAAGATCTCATAAAACTTTTTTGTATTTGACGATGTACCTATATGTGTGTACATATATATATATATATATATATATACGTTTCAATCGCAATTTCACTCACAGTTTATAGTTAATCTTTTTTTTTTCTCTTAATTTCTCGAACGTATTTCGTCGTGTTTACAATTTTACGTACATTCCTATATATATATTATTTAAAATATTAATAAGTATATAAATATTTATTATATACGTTTATACATATATATGTTCTAATTATTTAAATGTATATACACGAAAAAAAATTTTAATCCTGTTTTTGATATTATATATCTTCTTCTTCTTAATATATAAAATTCTCGTGTCACAGTTTTCGTTGCCATACTCCTCCGAAACGGCTTGACCGATTTTGATGAAACTTTTTGTGCTTATCCGGTATCTATGAGAATCAGCCAACATCTATTTTTCATCCCCCTAAATGTTAGGGGTAGTCCACCCCTAAATATTTTTTTTTATTTTTTAGACAAAATTTTTAATTTCTATTTTTTATGATACAACATACAAAAATACATACAATCCTCAATTTTCACCCTTCTATGATCAACCCTTATTTTTTAATAGCCATTTTAGTAATTTAATCATTTTTCCTCTCCGGTCGAAAACTGATCAATCGTCATTTAATTAGTTATCCCCGCCAGATGTCTACAGGTGTCACTTCTGACCCAGTAAACAGCACGGAGTAGGGATGAGAACGAAGCCGGTCTCCTTTCTTTCTCACTCCCTACACAGTTGTCGGCCACAATAATGATGTTTATGCATCAAGTGTAGTAGTAACGTTGACAATTATTATTTTATTATTATTTCTCAGTGTAGCTCTCATATTAACTTTTAATCATTCCTATTTTATCAATAATAATGAAATTATCAATTTTGAGTGTATTTTGCACGATTAGTTAATCAAGTGATTTTATAACCTCAAAAGTACTCAACACGTGACACGAGCTTCCAATAACAACGGATTTTGTGTTGTAAGTATACTTTTTTTTATATCGAAAATATTGTTGATCTTATAAAAATGTAATTTTAATATAATTTTATTAAAAAAATGTAATTGAACAATTAAGATTTTCATAGTTTCCAAAAAATCAATCATTATGAATCTTTATTTTGAAATGTCAATGAAAATATTGGTTGTATGAAAAAATTATAAGAGACAATGTTTTCATAAAATTTAATTTTTTACTTTTGTTTGAAAAATTTTTCCATAAAACTTATATTTTTGTTATAAATCATTTCAAAACTGCGGCAAAAATCCTGGCCCTAATTATACTTTTAACATTTTTAACGACTACGATACTTACGATATAATCAACAAAAGCTGCGCGCGGAAGAGTACATTCATTTGCGAGACGCTATCAACAACAACGCCGACGTCGCCGAAATTGGTAACCATGTCATTTTACCATCATCGTACGTAGGCAGTCCACGTCATATGCAAGAATATATACAGGATGCTCTGACTTTCGTGCGCGAATATGGACGACCATGTTTATTTATCACGTTCACATGTAATCCAAAATGGCCAGAGATTACATCTTTGCTACTGCCTGGCCAAAATGCAATACATCGCCATGACATTACAGCACGTGTGTTCAGACAAAAGTTGAAGTCTTTAATAAGTTTCATTACTAAATCAAATGTATTTGGTCCCACACGTTTCTGGATGTATTCGGTTGAGTGGCAAAAGCGAGGATTACCTCATGCACACATTTTGGTTTGGTTTATCGACAAAATCCGTCCTGAAGAAATCGATAGTATCATTTCTGCGGAAATTCCAGATCCATCCAATGACCAACTGCTGTTTGATATTGTTACAACAAACATGATTCATGGTCCATGTGGTACTCTTAATAGTTCATCGCCTTGCATGGCTGATGGAAAATGTACTAAAAATTTCCCTAAAGATTTTACCAATGATACGGTCACAAATGTCGACGGATACCCAATATATCGTCGAAGAAATCCTGAAAATGGCGGACAGTCATTTATTAAAAATATCATCAACACAGACATTGATATTGACAATCGTTGGGTGGTGCCATATTCGCCTCTGCTGAGCAAGACATATAATGCTCATATTAATGTTGAGTTCTGCAGTTCTGTGAAGAGCATCAAATACATTTGCAAGTATGTCCATAAAGGCAGTGATATGGCTGTGTTTAGAGTGGAAAATATTAATGTGAATGCTCCTCCAGTGAATAAAAACGATGAAATAACGCTCTACCAAATTGGTCGGTACATCAGTTCCAATGAAGCTGCTTGGCGTATCTTTGGTTTTCCAATTCATGAACGGGATCCAGCAGTTGTTCAGTTAGCCATCCATCTTGAAAACGGTCAGCGTGTATTTTTCACAAACGAGACAGCGATTGATCGTGCAATAAATCCACCTAAAACTACACTTACTGCATTTTTTGAATTGTGTAATCGTGCGGATGATTTTGGTGCCTTTGCACGAACATTACTCTATTCACAAGTACCACGCTATTTCACATGGACTCAAACAAAAACATGGATGCCCCGCAAGCAAGGCTCACCAGTTGCTGCATGTCTCAATTTATTTAAATCAAACGCCTTGGGGCGATTATTTACAGTCAATCCAAGACACACGGAGTGCTTTTATCTTCGACTGTTGTTGGTTAATGTAACTGGCCCATTATCATTTCAAGATATACGTAAAGTGAATGGGCAACAATATCCAACGTATAAAGATGCATGCCTTGCACTCGGCTTGCTGGAAGACGACAACCAGTGGGAATGCATGCTTGCTGAAGCTGCATTGAACTGTACAGCAATAGAAATTCGTCTACTATTCGCTATAGTGTTGACTACATTTTTCCCAGCCCGAGCACAGATATTATGGGAAAATCACAAAGATTCAATGACTGATGATATATTGCATCAACATCGTATACGGTGCCACGATCTAATCATAACATTCAGCGACGAAATGTACAATGAAGCATTGATTGCTATTGAGGATCTTTGCATTGTCATTGCCAACTTACCACTTAGTAATTTCGGTATGAATTCGCCAAATCGAACTGCATCTGATTTAATGAATACTGAAATGAATCGTGAACTTCAGTACAGTACTGTAGAAATGGCAGCGATTGTTGCCCGCAATGTCCCACTAATGAATGAGGAACAAAGAACCATTTATGATCGCATTATGCTCGCAGTTTCAGCTGGACAAGGTGGGTTCTTCTTTTTGGATGCACCGGGTGGAACTGGCAAAACATTCGTTATTTCGCTAATTCTTGCTGAAATACGATCAAATAATGGCATCGCATTGGCCGTTGCATCATCGGGCATTGCAGCAACTTTATTGGATGGAGGTAGAACAGCTCATTCAGTATTTAAGCTGCCACTAAATATTCAGAATAACCCTGACGCAGTATGCATCATTAAGAAACAATCGTCCATGGCCACTGTGCTGAGACGGTGTAAAATTATTATTTGGGATGAATGTACTATGGCACACAAACATTCACTTGAGGCGTTGAACAGGACATTGAAAGATATTAAAAACAGTGACAAACTATTTGGCGGAACTCTGTTGGTCCTTTCAGGTGATTTCAGGCAAACACTTCCAGTCATTCCACGTTCAACATACGCTGATGAGATCAACGCTTGCTTAAAATCATCTCCATTGTGGCGTAATGTTGAAAAATTACAGCTAAAAATAAATATGCGCGTTCAAATGTTTCGAGATCCATCCGCTGAAACATTTTCAAAACAACTCTTAGATATCGGTGATGGAAAAGTTGCTATAGATGAAACTGGATACGTAAAATTACCGACCGATTTCTGCACAATCGCTGATTCGCAAGATACTCTCATTGAACAAATATTTCCCGATGTACACACAGTACATAAATCATGAGTGGCTTGCAGAAAGAGCGATTTTAGCGGCAAAAAATGTAGACGTTGACAATTTAAATCTGAAGATACAAATGTTGTTGTCAGGGAACTTGGTATCATATAAATCTATTGATACAGTTTGCGACGACAGCGAAGCAGTAAATTTTCCCACAGAGTTTTTGAACTCACTGGATTTGCCAGGCATGCCACCGCATAATTTACAATTAAAGGTTGGATCTCTAATTATCTTGCTTCGTAATTTGAACCCGCCCCGGCTGTGCAACGGTACGCGATTAGTCATTCAAAAATTAATGAAAAACGTGATCGAAGCCAGGATTTTAAATGGCAAGTTCAGAGGTGAAAATATACTCATACCACTGATTCCTATTATACCTACAGATGTGCCAATTCAATTCAAACGTATTCAGTTTCCGATTAGATTGGCATTTGCAATGACTATCAACAAATCCCAAGGTCAAACGATGTCTGTTTGTGGATTAGATTTGAGAACACCATGTTTTTCACACGGACAATTATACGTGGCATGCTCTCGAGTGGGTAAACCATCCAGTTTGTTTGTGTTAGCTAAAGATGGACTAACAAAAAATATTGTTCACGCTATAGCATTAAGAGATTGATATTGTTTAATAGTGTTACTGTCGTAATTGTTTAATTAATGATATATAATTTTAAGGAGTAAATTATAATATAACTTAAAAATAATGTTTGCCTTTTGTTATTTTTATATTCCCTCATCGTTCACAGCGCTCCATGCTTATTTCACGCATATACCACATTCTTACATACATACAATATACACATTCTAACATACATACATACTTACAATAAGTAAGCTATTTTTTGTCTACACTAGAAATTACTAGGAAATTATTTATATGGCAAAACAACGTTTGCCGGGTCAGCTAGTTTATTTATAGAAATGTTCAGTTAATTTTATTTTTAAAAAATCCATAACATATATATATATATATATATAGAACATATAAATTATATACACAAACTTAATTACGTCGATTTATTTTAATATTCGTAACACACGTATATTTTATTGTTTTTTTCTCTTTTTACGATTTTTGATTTATGCACGTGCGTACGTCGAGTATATAATAATACGGAATATTATATGTGCGTGATTTTTTTTCTTTAATTACGAAACATTTCAAAAAAGTATAAAATCTACTTAAAACTATGCTTAAAACAAATTTTACGAGCTTTCAATAGAAAAAAAATAAAAGTAAATGACGATTCATCATATTTTTAGTAGATCATAATGTTATAATATAGTGCACTGGACGCGCGCGTGTCCGCAAACAACGATGCGTTTAAATACGATTTCTTGGCCTTAGTCGCGTACGCGCTGAACGAGTAATACGCGTATTATTATTATTATTATTATAGTTTTTTTTTCATTAAATCCACCGCATTATACGTGTACGTCGAAATTCGCGGCCGGTTTCTGGTTTAGTAATGACAAAAAAAATACGAAACGAGCGTGTTACGATTTTATTTCTAATTCCCTCGGTCAAATCAATTATTATTCAAAAATTTTTTAGCTTAAACATTAAAATAAAATAATCAATTTTAACAAACACATGCGCATAGATTAAATCGGTTCGCCGACAAATATTTTGTTAACAGATTTTAAAACTGACATTTTTTACGACATTAAACGTTTGTTTTGCGTTCAATGTCCAACGGTTCATGTGTTTTGACAATACAATATTTTATTGTGACTTGTTTTTTTTTTTTTTTTTTATATAGTTTCGCGTCGGATTAAAAAAAAACTTCGCACGCAGAATATCGCGCAAAACGGGAGAAATGCTGAGGGAAAAAAAAATAATAGTATTGTTATTATTTTTATTAAAAAACGACGGACGGCATAAAGGAAATCCAATATTTTCAAATATATTTATCACCGCGCGCCGTCCACACTTTAATTCCTTTAATTTCTCGGTTACGATTCGTTACCGTTTCCAACGAACTATAATTAGGTAATTGAAAATAAAAAAGAATTGATTGTTTATTAAATAGGTAATGGAAAAGAGAATCAATAATTGTACGCGAGTCATATGAAATGCTAAACGTAAAAAAAGAAAGTATCATCGACTCGCGCATTTTCTTACAGTGCGAGCTTTTAAAATACGGTTTACGAATTTCGTTTTTTGTTTTCATTTCAACCGTTTTAAACGCCATCGCACACGAAAACGTAATGGAATATCGTCGAAATCGTATAATTATTGTTACGATTTTTTTTTTTTAAAGTGAAACTTTATAGTGGACTTCGGAAACGTATTACGTCAAACGTTTCGCGAAACAACAGTTGCGCGCAACTATGTGAAATTTTGGTTTCACGAAAAAAGTTTCGCTCTGTGTGCGGGCCGCCTTAAGTTTCACATCATCCGCGCGTAGGGATTCCGCGAACCAGTTTTTTTTGTTACCGTCGTCGCCGTCTGAAATATGCCCCCAGACACGTCGGGGCGGGGGAGTGGCTGGCGGATAAGAAAAATTGAAATATGAACTGACCTGGAAACCGTTCATCGGCGGATACGTGAACGTGCCTTTGGCGCTGGCCACAACCCATGCCTCGGCGAACGTCTCCATGGCACTCTGGAAATCCATGACGTCCGTCGTTGGGGCACAACGGGCTATTCTCTTATATTCTGTTATAAGAGAACAATATACGACAATACGGATAATCGTTATGACGTATTCTCGTTATTTCACGATGATTTTCGCGACGCGTTTATTGGCGTAAAGCCGTCATCGCGTATGTTTATACTGTAGACGATGATTCGCGTGCGGCGGGATGGCACCCGATGGTCGTCGTTGCGCGCACGGTACGGTTCGGTCACGGTGCACGCGACAAAGCGACAGAACACGTGGCCACGCGGTCACGTTCCGGAGCCGACTGAACAGCTACGGTTTGCGCGACGCGTGAAAACGTGTGCCGCCGCCGCCGCCGTCGCGTTCGTTCGACGGACGTCTGCGCCGCGCAGATCGTCTTTCGCCCGCCCGACCGATGACGACGCCTCCGGTCCGTCGTCCGTCCCGCGAAAACAACCCTGTGGCGCGCGTATTTGGCCGTATGCGTGCGCGCGTGCGATAGACAATTTTTAGGTACGCCCTCCTCGGCCACACGAGGTCCGCCTCATTCGACCCGCTGCTCTTTCCCCGTAAACATATTCCCCGTGCAATCCACTGCGATATTATGCGCGTACGGCAAACCACCACCACAGCTGCGGTTTTGTGTAAAAATATTTTTTTAATTTTTCACTTTTTTTTTTTTTTTTTTTGCGACTAAACCGAAACGGTCGAATTCTGTTTTATTCGTGATTTGTGCGGAGAATCGTCAGATTGGGTCACGCATGAAATTTTACATTACACTCATCGGAGAATAAATGCGACATACGATACGTATATTTAAAATACGATTGTGATCAGTGGCGTATTTTCAAATTTTTTGTGGGGGGGGGGGGTCTAAATATTAAGTACCTATAAATTTATAATATAAAAAAAACACATACGAGTTATGATGTAATAATTATATTATGTATATTTCACTGCTATTATGATTTATTAATACAAATTAATAGTTTTTTATAATAAAAAAGGTAAACGACAAAAATAACCAAAAGTTAAACCCAAGTTATTTATACAAATATTGTATATATTTTTTTTTTATAATAGAAACATTAAAAACTCATAATATAAAATTAATATTCTCTTTCTCCAAGTTATTTATGACTTTTTAAATTTTTTTCTGGGGGGGGGTCGAGACCCGGGAACCCCCCCCCCCGTAAATACGCCACTGATTGTGATAACGGCGCCCGCCTGTAATACGCCTAATCGAATTTGCCAAATTGCGAAGCTCAATGTTATTGTTAATTTTTGAAATTTTAACTCTCGACTACCTACAGAGAAAATGAATTCGTGTTCGTCGCAGTGGCGCAACAACCGGAGCGGATGGCGATGCCAAATTTATGGGTCCCGGTGTTCAATGGGACCCCCTTGTCCTGAGAATTTTTACTACATAATGGTAATAATGACACGTACAATTTAAAAAAAGAATTATTAAAAATCACGAAGTTAATAAAAATAGAAAGTTGAACCATCAATATATTATAAAAAAATATTGTTCACAAAATAGCTATCTTCGAATTTTTCAAAAACTAATAAAAAAAAGTTTGTTTTTTAATTTAATTTTTATATGTTATTATATTATGAATTATTTGTAATTATCATCATCATCATCGTCATCATCATCATTATTATTATTTTTATTTATATATATATATATATATATATATAGAGGAATTTAACTACTTTTCACTTAAATTTAGCTACCACTAATACAATTTTAATTTTACATAATTTTATATTTCTACTATCATATAGGCACGAATCACTTGGGGATATTTATTACTTTGTTAACTATAATAATATAAAATACTAGTATATATAAAATAGTATTACTTGAGATGCAAGTTTTAAAGTTTCTCTTGTCATGACATTGAATACGTTAGAAGTGATTTGATGGCTTGCTCTGAGCAGCTAATTGTTTTCCCCTTTTGTAATTGAATTTTGACACTCACTTCTGATTATCTGATCGAGATGAAATTTGGTACTCACATATACAAACCCACATATACAATCCAATATTGTATGTAGTTATTATAAAAAATCGTTTTAATAATTGTTGTTTATATTGAATTTTCTTAAATCTATTTTAAGAGTTCATACTTCTTAAATACTAAAAAAAAAAATTAAAAGAAATACGAAGAAAGTTTTAACGATTTTATTTTTCTAAAATTCGTTTACTAAACTATTTGAAATAATTTTCTATTTTACACAGCATTTTCATATTATAAGCTGTAAAAGTCAGTGTTATAATATATTATGTCAACCAACGTAATAAGGTAAAGTACAAAATAAAAAAAAAGAGTGTAACGTAGATTTATATTTTAAATTACTAATTTAAATATTTATTGTCGTAAATTTCGTTATCGCTGTAATTTAATGACAAATTATTATAAAAAATGAATTAATGTTATTTACAAGTATGTGTATTAATTGGTTTAAAATCACATAAGGATAACAATTAATATCACAATTTGAGTGATACAATGCTATAATTTGTATTATTTTTTTCGCATTATATTTAACAGATCTATATCGATTCGTTTATAATCTTAATCAGACACTATTGATAAGTGAATTAGAAGTTATATTTGTTATACGTTCGTATTCAGTATTTGTATAGTCCCCGTAATAAATATTATATATTATTATTTAAAACATATAATAGGTTGCAAATTTATATTATTATTTTTACGTTTCACATTCAAAAATTGAAATTGGACAATATATATATATATATACATATATATATATATATATTATATATATATATAAATATATATATACATACATGTAGATGATCTCTGTGTACTGTTACTGTAGTCCTCTAATGAACAAATTTAAAAATTCAGCATTACGACGATAATAAGTATATCGACCAAATTAAAAATATATTGCAACGGAAACTGGATGTATAATATTCCAATGTGATAAGTGATGTGGAACATAGAACTCTTTTATACTTACAATATTATAATATGACGCATAATAATACGACATGAAATCATTTGCATGTCGTCCCACACCGTCGTAATTATAATAGTATAAATGTATAATGTTGTCGTATATTGATTTAATAAGGCAAATTAAGGGTGAAAAAAGGAAATAAATGACAGTTCCATAATAGAAATCGCTGTAATACGAAAGTAATTATATGATAATAACGCGTATTATATGAGTGTTAACAAATATTTGTACTATGTAATTTTGAAGAATATACATTTTGATCGTGCAATATTATTTGGTTAAATTAAATATATTTTATTAATTATATGAATTATAATATTGATTTAAATCTTAGATAATAATTTATTATATATATTGAAATAGGATATTTATAAACGTTAATGAGCATATTGTCCAATTTAAATATGTTTAATCACAATTATTGCTAATCTTTGGTAGATTCTAGATATTGAGTGTATAAAACGCATTTTTAAATTTTTTATTTCTTTTTTTTTATGTAAAAATCACATGTATATCTACACTGTCTAGATGCGCATTAAAATGAATTATAAAAATGAAAGTGTACCGAAATCGACGATTATAATATTGTAATGAGGCAATTAATAATTTTTTCTTGAAATCACGAAAATTACGCAGAGAAAAAAAGTGAACTACTTAATTATAATTAAATCTTTTACACTAATTAATCAAGAAATCAACCACAATATTAAAATTTTTTTTTTATTTAAATCAATCTAAAAATATTGTTAATATAATAGATCAATCAAATTCATAATATTATATTGTATAATAGGTCAAATATTTTAGGACGAATGTTTGAAAAAATCTTTATAAAACAATTATATACATAATATATCTACGCATATTGTTTTTTATAAGATTCAAAAACCATGATTTTCACGGTTTAATATGAATATTTTATATTACGATACCAGATTTACATAATATAGTAGAATATTAATAATCTAATAGAATCGGCAAGTGCGGATCCAGCGGATACATTAACGGGAGGGGCGGATTACAAATATGTATACATATTTACTATTTAGATACCTATTAGTGAATACGAGTATAATATATACATGCAAATAGTACTTAATGCAATAATTTTTTATTAATTATAATGAATACTTATTTTTCATAAACTGCATTGAATGTCTTTATTGAATTATTTACAATTTAAAATTACCCTTTTCTTATAAAATACCTTTAAGAATTTTCACAATAAACTACGATATAAAAATTTAAATGTCGAAACATGTAGTAGGTATAAAAATCATATAACAAAGTCCAATCTTCTGTTTGATTGAGCAAATATGTTAATAACTTCATCGTGGTGTATAATAACATATCGATGAACGTATTAATAATGCCACTCCGTTTAGTCGTCCCTCCGATATTTTCTTGCATGTTTTGATTCGCCGTAGCGATGAAAAAATGTGTAATACCATTTATATTTCGACATTATATTTCTGTACAATTAATGAAATAAATTAGTAATAACAGTAAAACACTAAAACTCAAACGTCACTAACTAAATTAAATATATATATATATCGTGGTCACTTTTAACTGCGATTCGCATTAACAAAAAATGGTAAATTAGGTATACACATAATACACGTGTATCGACGGTTATCTAGTGTCGAACTGTTGACAGAATTATCTTTAATCTATGGTCGACAGTCAACACAACAATTTTACTATTATTCGGATAGAAACGGACGGATAACCAATAAATGACTATATATTTCATACAGTGGAATATGGAAGATATTTTTAGGACAAACCCTACTATGAGCCCGCTCAGCCGTCGGGGGCAGTCGACGGTCGTCATCGCTCAGTCGCGGTCACAATAATATTAATATTGTTATCAACAATTCATAAATTTATGTTATAAAAATAAAAGACGAAGATTTGTGACTGAATAATATAACAACGCATTTACATAGGATAACACAAAATATTAAATTTAAATAAATTAAATAGGTAACACATTTTGATACGGCTAACGGGGGGGGGGGGGTGTTCGTCACTATCGCCCTCTACTGAATCCGCGCCTGAGAATCGGTATACATGTATATAATAACAGTAAAATATAATAATTTATAAATATTAAATATTTCAATTACATTTTATATATTCGTTTATATTTATTAGTTTATGTAATAGTTAAAAGAAAATTAATTTATAATAGTCATAAAATAATATAATATGATAATATTTCGTTGCATTGGAGTCCATGAGTTTACGATAAAAATGTTTTAAAAATACTATGGATGTGAGGAAGCTACATATCCGTTTTCAAGGTAGTTCTAAATAAGAAATTTTTATGAAAATTAAAATATTAAAATGTATTTTACAAATCATTAAAAAATAGTTTTGTTTTAGTATTATTTTTATCGTAATTTATTCACGATATTTACTAAAAGCACTGTTTTCTGCTGTAAATGGTCTCTAGGTATTTATTTATAGTAGGATTTCTTAAATGTTAACGTTATACAAAGAAAAATTTTATCTGTGTCGTGTTGTTTTATTTTTTTTTTTGAGAACACAATTCAATAACGTTTAGTAAATGAATAAAAAACTAAACGAAAAAATCGAACATTTACAAAAGAATAACTTAAATTATATTTATGTTGGATGAAAATTATAAACACTATGATGTAGATAAATTTCTCTTTTTATTATATTATTTTAATTAAATCTGAAATCACACTATAAATATCGTTCAAGAAAACTTGTCCTCTCACGATATATACGTTTTACTTCCGAATAAGACGTAGTGTGAAGTCCTTTAAATATAATACGACTGAAAGACTTCTATTATCATGTATATGTAGGTAGAATTATATTTTATGAACATATTTGAAAAAAAAGTCAGTAATTAAATAAAAACATATAAAAAACCACACTTAACCTTAGTCCCGACTACATAATTTTACAACGATAACAGGCAGTATAGATACAATTGTACCTTCATATATCTACTTGGGTATTTGAATGTAGATAATAAATTTTTTCAATGTATGTCTATGGGTATATCCGCACAAATTCGTAATTTTAGCTATTTATAAAGTTATTGGTATTTATTCCAGTACAAAATATATGTATATGTAAGTACAATTGTGTTTATGAATGCAAAAACAACTCAACATTTTTTCTCCAGAACTGGAAAAGTTTTTTATTTTATATTTAACCTACATAATGTAATCATAAAACTTAGAGATGTCACGAAAGTCCAGATCTATGAGATTTCTTAAAGAAAAGTTCTAGCAATTAAGACATGCAAAAGTTACAATTATACCTATTCCGTCGGACAAGGAATAAACGTATTCAATAAAATATTGGAATTCGCATTTAACGCGGATGTTCTTTATGATAATTTCGGACGAACAGAAAGCCCGTTCAATTTTTTGCATCATTCAAATATATTAATCTGTGATGAATGCGATTAAATATTAAACACGTTCGAATCATGAGTACCACATAAACACGTGCTTATTATAATTATTATTATTATTATTATTATTGTTATTATTATTATTATTATTATTATTATTATTATTATTATTATTTTATGAACAAAAGTAAGACGAACGTTGGAAAAATAATATTCTCATCGATGCTGCTGTTGGTCCTAGTGAGTATATTGTGTTAACGTTGAAAATCTGTAAGGTAATTGCGTTGACAAGGTAAAAAAGGTTAGGTATACACACTATACACGTGTGTTATATATTTTTGTAATTATTGTCATTATTATTACGGTTTTTTTCTATTTTAAACGTCATAGAAAAATTTCCCATGTAAAAATTATCCGCTACATGAGCATGAACGGATAAAATTGACAAAAACAAGAACGTCGTAGTTTCCGTTCACATCCGATGATGAAGTAATCGAATTACATAGGTACTCATTGTTTCGCAACGTTCATATAAAATCATACAAAGTCATACTGAATAAGTGTATTTATGAGTGTTGTATACACATTATATATACACGTAATATATGTATAAATACGACGTTTGTGATTTTTCGGCATTATTGTTATTAATCTGTCATCTTAAAAACATAACATAACGTTATGGAAACGTTTCTTTTCTGTGTGTACCCAGATTTATTAATGGCGTCAAAAATAGAAAAAATAGTTGAAAATATGTTTACTGCATATTTGAACGAAGAAACAATTCAATGCCTCTAAGGATTTCAAATTTATTCCTAAGTATAGGCATATAGGGGCAGGAAGTACTATTTTTGTGTGAAATACAATACACTTTGTACACTACGGAATCTCAAATGCGTGTACTTCAAAAAATAAAAATGTGCACCTGTGTCTTTATTATAAACAAGCTGTGCAAGTGCTTTCTGCAGTCGTACTTTAAGAATAAGGATTTAAGAAACAATTTTTTTTTTTTGAAATTAAAATTCTCTTTTATGATATAAAAATTAGAAATTATTATTTGTAATATTATCATTATGTAACACAAGCTGGTTTCGTACAAGTGACTTGTCTTTTGTTGCCTTATTAGAGAATATTCATATATTGTTCACAGATAAATAAAACAACTACAGTTGTATATAATAACAATGAAAACAGCCTATAATATACTCTGTGGTTTTGTCTTATAATTGCAGACGGACAAATGGTGATTTCTTATTAAATCGTATCATAGAAAAACCGCGAAAATAGTTAATGGCTGTCCATAAAAATGTACATTTTTTCACCGTTTTGTTTCTCAACATGTTTTGAGTTAAGTACCATGAATTAAAATCTATCAATCTTTTTTTCACGAATGAGACTTTGAGTTTAAGCTATGATTATTATAACTAAGTATAACTTTAAAGTATAGATAATATAAACAAAAGAAAAATAATTCATACTAACGTCACTATGATGAGTTTTATTGAAAAAAATAATTAACAGATATTATGAGTAAATTTAATTTTAATAGATGAATGATTATTATGTGCTGTCATAGTTTACCTATCAAGTTTAAATATTTAATTTGTTTATTTTTTGCTTTATTTAAAGAAAAATATAGGCCACTAAAAAAAAATAGTTTTGAGATGTATTTCCTGATGCTGAATTAAATGAAGATGATAATCATAAAATAAAACTCCTATTTAAAATATAGTTTTAATTTTTAATAATATTTATATCAATAATATAAGATATTAATATATATATATATATATGGTAAATGTTTATTATTTTAATATTATTTGTACTTTTAAAATTACGCTTAATAATAATTTAAATATTTTTAAAATATTATACTCGTGGACATTTTGAAAAAACGTATTTATTACCCATTGGGCCATATTACAATTATTCAATTTGTAGCTACAAGCTTCAGTCATTTACATTTTCAACTGTATTAACACTAAATCTGAATTTATTAAAACTGAACCAAATTTTATTAGGTTTCTTTAGATTTGTTTTAAACCATTTAAGGTGCTACGATACTAACTGGATTTTAAAGAACATTTTATAGTCATCTTATATATTCCGTAAATTGTTTTGTAACATTGTTAGTGGTAAATTATTATTAAGATTAGTAAACAGCGTAAAACTATATTCCATAACGTACGACAGCCCGTTAATAATATGTGCACTCGCATACATATAGCAGAAATTATTTTTTATGATGGCGAGAAAATTTGTTTATTTTTTATTCTAACAGACAATTATAACTTTAATAATGTATGTCACAACCCTTATTACCTCGATTTTCATTCTGAATATATATTTGAAGTCTCCATAATATGTGCAAAGGAACTATCGAAGCACATTTTTAATATTGTTTTTAGTTTATTAATTTTGAAATTTTATTTTATTTTCGAAATTAAAGTTATTGAAATGTCCTATAAATGACAAAATATAAAATTTAGTTCGAACATTCCTTTATACGTTATATTATGAAAAATTCAAATATTTGTTCTAAATAAAAATCGAGGTATGTTTTTTATGTATTGTTGGATATAGAATGAGTAGTATTTCTTTAAAACACGGCGATGTTGAAGTCCTTTAAATCCAGGCACATAACAAGGCGGATCGTCCAGGTACTGAGTACCCCTAAAAAAATCATCGGTCCCTAGCATCTGACACTATAATTTTACTAAAATTTGCCTTATAATTCGGAATTACGACTACTTTGTTACCTGCAGCCAGTTCGCGGTACAATAACGTGCGATTTGTCTCGCGCACGGTGGAAATTTTACAATTGTATTTTGTAAAGTATTACGCACGCTAAAAGGAATTGCTAATAAACGCGTTATGATCTCCAGCGTCTTTTTGTGACAAGAACTATAATACGGTATACGGTACTATAATACTATAACTATAATACGGTTGTAATATGATTTATGATCATCGATATCGTATTGCCTAAGATTACAGTAAGATTACAATTCGATATCCACCACGAAGAAATATTTAGATATGAAATGATGAGATATGAAGAAATATAACAAAACGAAAGTACCGAATAGAACAGAAGACTAAGCTTATGGCTATGAGTCAGTGTATAGTGTTATGTTCATAATCCTTCTGGAAAATATTAGAAACTTGTGTTCAAATATTTTTATTGTACTCAAATATATATTCTAAATACTTTTAATAAGAGTATTTACAAGCTGTATTTTAAATACTTCTTTAAATATCTGTATTTAAAATCAAATACGTTTATAAATCTTCTTTAGTGACACGAACTATGATGAAACAAAACTTTTGTCATTTTTCGTAATAATTATTCATGATGAGTTGGCAAATTATTTTGGTTATGACTTATGGGTATCGTTGTTCACTGTTTACTTTCCGTTCAAGTCGATGTGGGTAATTCCGATTAGACCAATTTGAATGTGTTATCCCCGAACGCGGAAAGTCCATTGTTAATCAATAAAATACGTATGTATAATGTAATATAGTAGTATAATATATAAAACACCAAAATAGCGAAAAACATAAAAAGGAATAAATGTTGTTAAACAAAATAAAATAATGAACAGTTATTTTGCAATTACAAATAGTACATAAAAACAGAAAATATCGCTCACACTGAATTAAAATTAACTTATCATGGTATAAAACATCATCATAGTTATTTGTCTCAAGACTGCGGTAATAAACTATAAAATAATTATTTCCCTGATTTAACACTAGCTTCTAAAATGCATTGTGGTCGTACTAAAATTGCTGCTTTAGTAGAAAATGTATTACGTCCATATTCAATAGAATTAGTTTTGAAACAGCTAAAAACACATATTTTTTTATTGCAATCGATGCATCGAATAAAGCGAATAAAAAAATTTTCTCTGTTGCTATTAGATTCTTTGACAAAAATATTGGCACTTGTACACGTATTTTGAATTTTTATGAAAATGCAGATGAGATATCTCTATCCGTTGGTAGCTGTTTAGTAGAGTGTCTTGAAAAAATTAATATAACTTCAAAAAAACTTGTTTCATATAGAGCCGATAATTGTTCAGTTAATTACGGCAAAAATAAATAGGTTTTGTTTATTTAAGAAGTCAATTAAATTTACCACATTTAATATCTAATGTAATAAGCAAGGCTTTGGAGGAAAAATACTGCTGTGGAGTGTTTCTAGACGTAGCCCAAGCTTTCGATAGGGTTTGGCACAAGAGCTACTCATAAAACTACGAGAACAACTCCCACACACCTGGTGCGCACTCTTAAAATCTTATCTGACCGGAAGACAATTTAGAGTTATGCATGAAGAAGCAATAACAAATTGGAAAAATATACTAGCAGGAGTACCGCAAGCTAGTGTAATAGGACCTAATCTTTATCTGCTTTACACAGCTGACATACCAACTAATTGTAACTCAATTACATCTATGTTTACTGATGATACTGCAATTTTAACAATAAGCAGTGTCCAACAGACTGCGACTGAAAATGTACAGGCCTCAATTAACCACATTGCTAACTGGACAAGGAGATGGAAAATTAAGATCAATAGTGAAAAGTCGGTACACGTAAATTATACACTACGTAAAACTGAAAATCTCTGAATTTCGCTGGATCACCAGACAATCCCACAAAAAGATTCAGCTAAATACTTGTGCATGCACCTTGATTCTCGCATTAATTGGAAACACCACGTCCGACAGAAAAAATTGCAAATTGAAGAAAAAATGCGCAAGCTGTACTGGCTAGTTGGAAGACATTCCACACTAGACCTGACAAGCAAACGGCTTCTATATATAGCTATTATCAAACCGATTTGGATTTATGGCATACAACTGTGGGGCTGTGCCAGCAAATCCAACATCGAAGTCATTCAACGCTGTCAAAATATCGCCCTTCGTACCATTGTTGTAGCATACTGGTTCGACAGGAATGAAATTATCCATTGTGATTTGAATAAACCATCCATTCAGGACGAAATCAAAAAGTTTGCCAACAAACATGCGAAAAAACTTGAGCTGCATCCCAATGCAACTGCTAAACAACTTCTAGACAACTCGAAACACACTAGGCGCCTCAAACGTTTAAAGCCATACGATTTAGTTTAAGCGACTTAAGCTAGCGACTTAAGGTAAGGGGCTATCTCAACGGAGGTACAACTCCAAACATGTTCGTATATAATATATAATTATCATATTGTACTACCCACAATGTATTGTATTTATAAAAATTTTTGGTCGTTTAAATAAAGATGCGTTCGGCAGTTAAAAAAAAAATTTAATATCTGGGCATTGTCCTATACATATTTTGTATAATACAGCAAATTTGGTTCACAAAAGTTATCTTATGATGTTGAAAATTTAATTTTAAAAATTCATTCTGAATTTTCATTAAGTGCTAAAAAAATACATGAACTTAAAAACTTTTATGATTTTATGGATACATAATTTGTATCAATTCTCCATCATTTAAAAACTAGATTATTTTCATTGTACCTACCAAGCTATAGATATATTTTTACAATCGTGGCTCGTTTTAAAATCGTAGTTTCTTAGTTAAGGAGAAGAAAATGTTAATAATGTTATTTGGTCTTTTATATCCGACCAAAATGAATTTCGAGGTGATCAAGATCCGAGTTTACCAGAGTTATATATTTACTTTGTTCATAACATAATGTATTTATTTTACATTAAAATAAAAACTGTTGAAGTAATTTCATTGAAATAAGTGAAATTCAATTCTATTTTTAAAAATGTATTAAATGAATTTAAATCACGGTATGAAATAAAAAAATTTTTGTTATTAAAACTAATTAAGGATTAAGTAATCTTAAATAATCTGAAAAATTAAAATTTGAAAAAGACGTATTGATTTTATATTCAAGAATTATGAACTATCTTGAAAAATAATATAATTACAGTCCGTATTCGTTTAACGAACAAGTCACGATGTTTAACATAAGAAAATCCAATCGATATAAATAATGTCTTTAATTATTTAAAAGCAAAGAAATTGAAATAAACGGCGATGGATTATTTTCAGAAATAGTTATTTACAACGATATTTTACCTACAGTTGATTCTGAAAATAAACAACAAACGTTGTCATTGTCCCAAAAATGGTCTAAAACTTTAAGCAAAATGGATGCTCCTAATTTATTGAAAATCATAGAATATATTTTTGCTGTCCCGCCAACAAATGCATTTGTGGAACGTATTTTTTCGGTAATGAAAAACTTATGGATCGATGAAAGAAATCGACTCAGTGTAAAAGTTATTAAAGTAGAAACTATGACAAATTTCAACTACATTTTGTTATTTCAAGAATTTTTTGAATATTTGGAAACAGAAAATGGTCAAGTACTTATGAAGGCGGCAAAAAGCGAGGAATAATACAACTTTAAAATAGCAAAATAGCACTTTATTTATTATATTATTTATTTACTTATTTATTCAATTATTATACACAATTTATTTATTGTATTATCGGTAACTCTAATAAACTAATAAAAATAAAAATGTATTATTTATATATTATATTTATTATCATGATTTATTTATATCGAAATCAAATTAATGATTTTTTTGAAACATTAAACATTAAAATTATAGCAATAGCTTATGACTAAAAAGAAAAAGAAAAAAAAAGTTTTCAATAGGTGTGTTTTTGAAATTATAAAAGTTGGCAACCCTATTATCAACTATTTAAGCGAATTATACGAGTTGTATGTGTGCATGTACAAATAAAGTTTATTCTATATACGATTATGTGTAACGATGAATTGTATTCTGAATATTTATAGGCCCGTAATACTGTCGATTATAAATCGTACGAATTCGGCCGGAAACTTGTTGCCAATACGTCTCTTTACGAATAATTGAAAAAATATTCAATTTCTATAAAGCCACGTGTATTTCCAACGGATTCTAATCGATACCTACGGCTCGGCGTGTTTTGAACTTATCGAACAATAAATAATAATAATAATAATAATAATAAAAGAAGCGCGTCGGCAAAATAATTTAGCGAGCTACAGGCGTCGGGTGGCAACTAAAAGCACACAAACGCCACCCAGTTGGTCCACTTATTACAAGAACAGGAGTCGTAGGCGGAGTTTGTCGCCAGTGGTAACCTTTCTATTCCACCACCCTATACCGTGTTCCGTGGATGTTTATACAGCTAACGCGTAGCTTTCAGTGTAATAAAAAAAAATAATAATAACCAGCGATATATTATACTTCCCTTAAGCTCCATACAGATGTAAACGTAAAAAGAGATTGGAAAAAAGTTGTTAACAAGCGAATTATATATACTTTGTGTTTCATTGGATTTTTTCCCTCAAAAAGTGTTTGTGGCGAAAATATACATATATTACACCATATTTTTATGTATTTTTACAAACAGTGAACGAATTAAAAAAGTATATTTCAAATACTTTTAAACATTCAATAGGCGTTTTCACGCGTCCCCGCACAGCATACGCGATTTCTATAAAACGCGAATTTCGTAAAAACTTGAAACTAACATCGCCAAAACTGATAAAAACATTTATTTAATAATATTTATTATTATTATTTTTATCAACAATTAATAACAATTATTATTATTCTCGAACGCACATCAACTGTTTCTATACGTCCGATTAAATTGTTGTCGTGTTTACATATGCTACAAATACGATCGTCGCATTGATGGACGGCAAACGTGAATCACGTTGGTCGCGTCGTACTGAGATTATCGGACGCATCGGATTTACCTAGGACATAGTGTTAGGCTCCACACTAACATTAGGATTAGACGATGGACTGTATGAAGTATATTGATCGTTATCGTTACGGGAATCCTCAAACGATGTCCCGCAATTATCGACATTCATATTACGAACAATTAAAGACTCGCGTTTCCGTAACACTTTGGCAATTCTTTTTCGGTGTACAATTTTCAGGGTCTGAACAACGATCCCAAATTTTCGTCCAGTAATCCCACTATTAAAAATGTAGAAGCTTATTCAATATAAAAAACACGATTTAAAAGCATAATTATATAAGACAATTAAGAACGCACAATTTTATATCTAATTAATTTTATTTTTTATTAAAATTCAAAAAAACAATATTACGATAAACGATTTAGATTAAAAAAGAATAATATTGTAATAGATAAATTAAATTTAATAGAGCAATATTACAATAAACAACTTAGTTTCAATTTTCAGTTTCGAAATTTGACACAATATAACGTACTTGCTGACGGTACGACGACACACTCGCGACTGCGACACCTTAGGCCTGAGGTAGTCCCACGATAGTGGTAATCAAAATCTATAATCTATATCTATATCATATAATTACTACAATTGGAAATATTTTTCTATGGAAAATTCGATTTATAAGGACGATTATTATTAGGCAGCTCTCTCACTAGCGCGACGCGATTGACGCGACGCAATTGACGAAACTGGCGATTATTATCGCGTCCGGTTTTTCAACGTTTATAAATAGTACTTCTCCCATACACGATCTCAATAAATGTTTATTATTCACCGTAGTGAATTTTGCAATAAATACTTTCTTAACCTCATTTCATGTAATATTTTGATTCTTACATTGTAATTGATCAAATAAATTTCACCAGAATCTTTAAGATAAAATGTTAATATAATTAATTTATCTTTGTCATTCCAGTCGTCAAAAATATTCACAAATTAAAATTCTTTTAAAAAACTTCCTATAACTTTTAACGATTTCTCTGAGAACGTATCTGGTTTATGAATCATTAAATTTAATGCCATATTTTTGCTAATTTTTGTTTTAATTAAAGGGTTTTCTACTTTTTCCATTACTTCCGTATTTGGCGATAACATGAATTTATTCACAATTTCTGGTTTTAAAATATTATTCCCTCGATATTGTTCGGACGCAGCAATTATCGATAAATCTTTGATTTGATTATTTTTGATGATTTTTCTTCAACAACCTTTCTTGCCTTATCTCTTAATTCATCTTGCGTACAACCTACAGTATTAATTTCAAATTCTTTTTTGAAAATCCCTTCTAATCTATCTTTTTTAATAATAACCAATTTACACAATTTTCCCTTGTTAAAAACTTCTATTTCAAATTCTGATAAACTTGAATCTAATACTTATAATTCTGGATTATCAAGTGTCATAGTATAACCTCAACATTTTATAATTTTATTTTTTCTTATGAATATTAACTGGGGAACCAGTTAACACATAAGGCCGTAACACGTTTGGGTACAGTAGACCCTAAACGCAACACGTTTAGGTACAAATTAATACACCGTTTGGGTACACCATATCTCTAGGAAAATAACACGTTTGGGTACATAGGACATAGGTATTAATATAACATTTAGAAATGCCTAGAAAAATAACACTTTAATACTTAATCATTAATTTTTAATTTTTAGAGCCTATTAGCGTTATCCAGGAGACACCACGAGGTGATTGGCTCTATCTAGTCTCCCAAAAATATTTTAGTATAATGTTTAATTACTTGTCATAGTTTTTAAATTATTATTTATTATATTATATACTATTATACCATTATTATTTATTATTTATTATTAACTATTTATGTAGAGTCTATAATATGTAGAGTCCCTATATGAAGATAATAATCCCGAGTTATTGATTAAAATGCAACAAAATAGAGACCCACAGGAAGCATGACGAATACAAGTATCTTAAAATCGGAATTCGAATATGCATTAAAAATAATGAAAGCAAATAAAGCACCGGGACCAGATAATATAAATACAGAGCTACTGCAATTCGCCGGCACAAAAACAAAAGAAGAACTATTTAAATTAATGCTTGATATATACAATACAGGGATTGTTCCAAAAGACTTTTATAAAAGTACACTAGTACTATTACCGAAAAAAGCAGGGGCAGATCAATGCAATAATTTCAGAACCTTAAGCCTAATATCACATGCTTCCAAACTCCTAACAATAATTATAAGTAAAAGAGTTGGAAATATAATTGAAGAACAGCTAGATTACGATCAATATGGTTTTCGAAAAAACAAAGGTACCAGGGAAGCAATACTAAACCTAAGAATAATATTAGAAAAACAAATAGATAGACAAAAGAAAACATTTATGGCTTTTGTAGATTTAGAAAAAGCTTACGACAATGTCAATTGGAAAATACTATTTAACATAATGGACAATGTTGGAATAGACATTAAAGATAGAAATATCCTATACGCAATATACAAAAATCAAGTAGCTGAAATTAAAATTAATTCTACATCAAATACAGCTAATATACAGAAAGGAGTAAGACAAGGATGCCCACTGTCACCTTCTTTATTTAATGTCTACGTTGAGCAAGCGATAAGAGATATAAAACAAAAGCTAAAAGAACAAAGGATAGGAATAGTAATAGGAGGTATCCTAATATCAATGATACGATTTGCAGATGATATAGTCTTGCTCGCTGCATCTGAAAACGATCTACAAACAGCACTTATTGAAATGGATAAAATATTTTTAAATTTTAAATTAAATATAAATACGAAAAAAACAAAAATAATGGTATGTAGCAAACAAAATAAACCAAACATTAATATATCCCTTAAAGGAAACCGAATAAAAGAAGTAAATCAATTTAAATATTTGGGAAGCATAATAAGTAATGATGGAAGATCAAAAAAGGAAATAAAAAGTAGAATAGGGCAAGCAAAAAAGGCATTCCTACTTAAGAGTAAACTACTAACTTCAAAAAATATAGATTTAAGAACAAGAAAACGATTAATTAAAACATATGTATGGAATACAGCATTGTATGGCAGTGAAACATGGACATTGAACAAAAAAGAGGAAACTACTCTATAAACTCTAGAAATGTGGTGTTGGCGTAAAATGGAGAAAATAAAATGGACGGAAATGAAGACAAACGAAGAAGTACTAGATTTAGTCAAAGAGAAAAGAACATTGCTAAACAATTTAAGATCAAGGCGTTGGAATATGATAGGTCATACGCTAAGGCACAACGAAGAACTCCATAACATCATATTGGAAGGTATGATTGAAGGGAAACGTGGAAGAGGTAGGCCAAGAACGTGTTATATAAGTCAAGTAATCAAAGATGCAAGAGTCGATTCGTATAAGCAACTCAAAGATAAAGCTCAAGACAGAGAATTATGGAGAGAACATTTATTGTAAACCAATCTACGGATTGAATACTAATAAAAAAAATTAACTATTTGTAGGTATATATTATTATTTATATAATGTTTTTACCGGTAAATATCGGACCAATTAGGGATAAATATTTTGTAACAATTTATCGACTTTGTATTTCTTAAACTTGTCTAATACATATGTAATATTATCCATGTCTTTTTTCTTTTTTTGTTTTGCACATTTTGTTTAATGGTACCTATTTTTAAGTACGATTCTTCTTGAACTTCTAATAAAATATTTATTATTGCAAAACAATTAGGATGGCAAGTATAAAATTGACTGTTAAAATCTCTATGAAAAGCTTCAGGTCCGTTTGTTGTCCTAGGATCCATAGATGGCTCACCTTCCCAAAAATGAGGTGGGAATAAACTATTTTCATCAATAAACGTGTCTACAATATAATCCGTAAAATGTTCAACATTGGGTGGTGCATTGGCCATGAGAGATATAAAACCATCATTCACCTCATTATAAGGTAAATAACTTAGACTGAAAAAACTTTGAAGCCACTGGTATACAACTGTTTTTCCAGCATAGTGCTTATTAAATTCTTTGTCACTTTTAATACGACGAAACCAGGCTTGACTTAAGTGAAAACGACAACCTACCACTTGACAATTTTCGAAAACTTCCAATACTGCGTTGTGAGCAGCTTTTTCAAAGTCTAAATGCACCATTTTCAATTGCAATTGTTGTCCATGAAATTTAAAATATAACTCTTTTATTTTCAACCAAACATCAGTATACGATTTTTGTGTTTTAGAGTCCATAAACAAAAATATAATTGGCACATAAAATCCATTCAAATATACATGTATTGTCTACATTTGAAGAAAATATTTTGGCGCATACGAAATAGTTCCATCAGCAAAAACATGATTTGAACTATTTAAAAGAGACATGTTAGTAGCATTTGTAAAAATAGGTACACTACTTTCCGAATCCATGAAACAAAATGGTTCATTATTTGAAACGAAATATTTTTATTTTGAAAAATCATAGCTCTTGCTTCGAATAAAGATTTTGGTATTTTAGGAAATATTTTTCGTCTAGCTTCATACATACTTTTCCTGAATAACCTGACGTCAGAATGACTTAGATGCTCTGATTTTGGGCAATTACGTAGTTCTTGTCGTATAAGTTTATTTGGCTTCACGTTAAGATCAGAAGTTGCTTTGCGCTTTAAAAGTGACATCACTGTTTGTTTAGTGATGGTTTCTTCAACTAATTCATCATGATTATGTTCACCATTTATTGAAATTACCGTTTTTAAGTTGGCAGTTAATTTAGCAGTGACAGTACATTTACGATTCATGCAACGAAAAACTTTAGTTGTATCTTTGTTGTCTCTAAACTCACTAAATTTATAACTGTTAATCGCAACACACTTTTTCCCACGTCGGGTTTCAAAAATATCGGAAATGTTCACGTCCATAATTACAAAGAATAAAATAATCTTGCCGATTGGAAATCCAAATCGGAATTGAACATTGAAAATTTGAAACGTTGAAACATTTAGTTAGTTTCATAAACCATATCTTATAAAGATAAAATCGCTTTTTTGCGATAACCTATTGGCAATTAGCGTATGTGCCCAAACGCCCTATGTGTTTGTGTACCCAAACGTGTTCAACAAAAATAATGTAATGTACCCAAACGTGCTTCGCCCACACATAAGGTACCCAGGGGAGGATTATAGGTCTTTTGGATATCAATTACGTAGCGCTGGGGGTACATCATAGTAATACTCAGTAATAAAATACCATCGGTAATGTCTATTTATATTTTATTAATTGTAATAGGTATTCATAAAATAGTCCAGGGAGTTGTTATTGGGTTTACATGACGGTGGTGTGTTGCGAACTGTCTATATTATTATGTTGTGTGTATTATTAATATTTTGTGGCGTGTGTCGTCTGATGATGAGTATGCTATTTTTGACCTATATAAATATATATATATATACACACATACGCCTATACATTTACATATAATATGCATGTAAATATGTAAATACGTTACTCTTATTTTACTATAGATTGGAAGAAAAAAGACTTTCTTTTAAAAAAATAGGTCAATAAATCTTATATTATATTTATTTAAACCTTAATTAAATTTTTTCTTTCACAAGTTTTGCCTAAATTTCCCTTTTTCCAAAGTTCGATATTCAAACCGAACTATTTTGTGTTTAGTTCAGTTTGAATATTTCCAATTATGTCTTTGATTTTTGAAACGAAACGAACATCTTACGTTTGGTTCGGTTCAATTAGATAATAATCTAATAGTTCGTAACATCACTAGCGGTTAGTTTTTATATTTTTGGAGCGTCTATTAAAAAATTTAAAGATTTAATATTATTTGGGAAAATTGTGAATTTTTAATAAACATATTTCTAAACATGATCTGCAATTAAATTTAAATAAAGTCATCATAATACAACTACAAAACAGCATTTTTGTTTTTTTGTATTGTTATTATAGTATAAGACATTTTCGTTGTTGTGAATTATGACATCCACCCTAAAAAAATTCCTGCACACGCCACTGGTGTCAGAATTACATATTATTTAGAATACCGTGCTGCGTATATTATGTATAATAAAAAAAATTAATAATACTTCATATAATAAAAAAAAAGACATTTTACCTTGAATCGTCATAAAACTAAGCGATGTGATCGGAAAAAAGTACAATTGTATTATACAGTTTTGTCCCAAAGTCAAAAATAATAATTTTTTTTCCCTTTTTAAAATTGAAAATTACATAAATATGAAAAAAATAACGATAACAAAAGGTTATGGTTAACGTTAGATTTTTGATTCTGGTTCTAAAAGTTATTTAAATTAAGGTTTTTAATACATTTTATATACAAATATAATATATGACACCAAAAGTGTTCTTGATAGACCAGTTAGCCAGTTAGGTTCATTGACACGCACTACGAGTGTTCACATTCAAGTCACTAACTACCATTCAGGAACACGCTCTTTTTTGTGCACGGGTTTAATATTTTCACGCAATAATGTTGATCTTGAGTTGAGTTATTTCATCTCTTACTTTACGACTAGTTAAGGCGAGGTCCCTAATATCCTTTTTAGTTCATTCTCCCAAGTTACCTCGTTGAGCTGTGTTCAATTCGTCACAAGAGATAATTTCCGAAGGTACCTTTCTTGGTATGTATGATTTCAACGCAGATAGTAAAAGGAATTTTATAAATATTATAAAGAAGAACACTTATAGTCAATAGAGTTAACATAAATTTATAATTCATAAACTTTTAATAATAAATGCCATCTAATGGTAATCAAATCATCAATTATTTAATACAAATTAAAAGACATATAATTATATAGATTTAGATATAATAGTTTTTATATAATATAATATTACCATATTATAAATTAGTAAAATTGTACTTTTATATTATACTAGAAATATATGAGAAAAAATGGACAATGTAGGTTAATTTATTTTATATTTAGTAAAGTATAAATAATATTTTATTTTAATGAAATGGAATCAGTGATATACAATTAAAAATATTAATATGACATTAAACATATTTAAATACGAATATTAAAATTTTTCTTTTCGCTGAAAAAATGTTTTAATAGCCTGAAAAAAAAAATTTCAAAAAGAGTACAGATACCTAAATAAATAACTAATAACAAATAACCTTTATTACTTAAAAAATAACACTGATAAAAATAAAATTCGGACATTTATAAAGGAAAATATAATTTATTGGTTCATATAACTTAGTTAGATTAAAACAATATAGTATCACAAAGTCATTAACATTTATATGATATTATAACTTATTGAACACCACACGGAAGAAAAAATGAATATAATTTGATTAATTAACTATAATCATATAATTAATATAGTTCCTTATGACGTGATGCAATAATGAAAAGTGAAGAAAATATTAAGAAAATTTTTATTAGGTTAGGGCATATATTTTATAATTAGTAATTCACATTTTCATTTCTAGTACAAAAACTATCATATTTTTTTATTTATAATTTTTAATAACAATAATCATTGCAGAATTTAAATTCAAACAACTTCAAAAAAAGCCGATGCAATGATTTAAATTATATTTGTAGATTATTCTGCGGTATTTTTAATTAAGATTTTAGATTTTTTTAAATTTAATTTTGTTATTTTGAATTAAACATACCAGATTTTGGAAAAATTCTATCATATGAAAAACTAATTTCAATAATTCAAATTCTAAACACAGATTAATTTTGAAGTGTTATACTTGTATGCATATAATATTTATATGCATTTACAGGTGTTTAAGTAAGCCATAAGTGAGATTTATAGTCAAAAGATGTGAAATACAAAGTTTTACTTTGCATATTTTTTGAATATTTTGTCATGTTATTGATATTTATTGTATATTTCAGAATTTTACGTTTTTTATTGCATACATATAGCGTTTAAATTCATAGTTCTAATATTTTGGTTATTATATTTTTTAATTTTCGCATTGTACTTTATCATTACAAAGATGCTTACTCGATATACACATATTTCTTTTCATTAATCTACATAGTTTATTAAAGAAAATATATTTTTATATTGCTTTTCGGGATGAAAACAGGTCGAAAATGTCAGAGAATATTAATCATAAGTAATTTCATACAGACATTTTTAAATAATAATAATAATTCATTTTTTCATAAAAAAAAAATACTGAGTGAATTTATAATCAACAATCAATCATAAATTATTTCACAATAATTCATAAATGCAACTAGTAATTTAAGTTAATAATAAAATATTATTCGTAAATGAAAAATATTCAAACGAATTATTGCGAAAAAAATAATTTTTAATTATTTTTAGAATTTCATCCAAATATAATTATGCGGCGTTAAAATGTAATAAAAATTTTAATTTCTTTTTTCTTAATTTTTATATTATTTAACTAATAAAATTAAATCAATAAAAAATATTTAAACAATAAAACTTATTGTTTTTTTCTATGTATAAGTATAATTCGTACAAAAAAGGGTCTAAATAAGAAGAATATATAAAATTTAAAATTTATAAAAATTTAATACAGCAATTATAAAATAAAAATAATATTTATTTTAAAATTAAAAGCTAAAAGTAATAATTAATTTTTTAATATTAATTAATTATATTTATAAAAGCTTTTAAATATCGGTAACTTACTCTAGCCTTTTTTTTCCAATACCAAGTGAAAGAAAAATTTATTCTTAGATATTATACAAAATGATTTATTACAAAATATTTGCTCTTCTGGAATTCGAATTCTAATTTTATAATAATAAAAAAACAATACATTTTTCATACATAAAACAGAACCAAGTGATCTCCGCATTAAAGATGAATGATAATTAGTATTTAATTGTTTATGCACATATTAATAAAAAACAATGATTAGAAGATTTTGTATATTTCATGCGACAAAAAAAAAAAAAAATAAAATTTTTAATTATGCAGTAAACTTTATTACGTTAAGTTTACTTTTAAGTTACGTTTTATAAATTTTAATCAATTATATTATATGTTATAATCAATTTTTGAATATTAATTAAAATTAATTATAGAAGCATTTGCATTTCTGTGTAACTTACGACGACCTTAATTTTCCCAATACCAGGTGAAAGAAAAATTTAGTCTTAGATATTATTAAAACACGATTTATTAGAAAATATTTGCTATTATGGAATTCGAATTCTAATTTTTAGATAAAAAAAAAAAACAATAAATTTTACACACATTAATCAAAACCGTATGATCTCCGCTTGAATTATGTATGATAATTCTATATTTAACTGTATATTCACATATTAATAAAACACAATGCTTAGCAGATTTTGTATTTTTCATGCGACAAAAAAAAAAATTTAAATTTTTTAATTATGCAGTGAACTTAATTACGTTAGGTTTAAAATATTTAAATATAGAAAATATATACTAATATTTTTCTTATATATCAATATCATTTAGACTGGAATTAGCATCACAAATCCTCAATAATGAATGCGTTGAATGTTTATTATATCAAATGTAATTAGAACCCATCAAATGTAAATCTACATTATTTGTTTTATTTGAATCAAATTATTTTACAACCATCCAAAATAATATAATCATTGTAAAAAAAGACTGGATAAATCTAAGGGTAATTACTTCAAGGCACTTTATCAATCTCACCAAATCTATCCTCTACAAACTCAACTGATATCGACTTGATTCTAAAAAAAGATAGAATCAATATCCACTGGAAATGTACACTAATTGAATTCGTGAATAAGCAAAATATGACGCTAGAATTATTCGAAAAAAATTATCTGAATTATCTTCAAAATTCGACTTTATAAAAAAAAGGAAATAATCTATTTCGTTATGGCCTATTTAATATAATAAAGTGGGTTGTGTCTCTTGAATCTAATCAATCTACCTCAAATATAAATTCTTTTTCTAAATTATTTAATTGCCGAGCTCGATATAAATACGTTATTTCAATTAATATTCCCAAAGTATTTACAGATGTTACTAAATTAGTTATCTTCACTATGACATTTTTTTTTTAATTTAATATTTATTTTCTTATAAGTGAATTTGAGATATTTTCTTTACTTACCAGCTTTTTTTATATAATACCACAAAAATAATATATACATTCGGACAATCAAATAAAGGTACTTTTTTATAAATAATGTTAAATTATAAAATTTGTTATATAAGTTATATAATATTAATTAATATCAACATATTTTCTATCTACGAACTAAATTAAAAAAAGCAAATCATTACAAAATGTATGGTTGTTCGGAATTTGAAATATAGGTATCAATAAAAAGCAACTCATTTTTTTCCGATCTTTTTCCGATTTTATTGATCCCAAGCACGTTCTAATTACGTTATTTTATTATATGTTCCTTAAGTATCTGAAGATGCTAATAAATTTGATATCTTCACTATAAATTTTATTTATTTCCTTATAAGACAATTTGAGATATTTTCTTTACTTACCATCTTTTTTATATAATACCACAAAAATAATATATACATTTAGACAATCAAACAAAGGTACATTTTTATAAATTTTAATCAATTATATTATATGTTATAATCAATTTTTGAATATTAATTAAAATTAATTATAAAAGCATTTGCATTTCTGTGTAACTTACTAAGATCTTATTTTTCCCAATACCAGGTGAAAGAAAAATTTAGTCTTAGATATTATTAAAACACGATTTATTAGAAAATATTTGCTATTATGGAATTCGAATTCTAATTTTTAGATAAAAAAAAAAACAATAAATTTTCCACACATTAATCAAAACCGTATGATCTCCGCTTAAATGATGTATGATAATTCTATATTTAACTGTTTATTCACATATTAATAAAACACAATGCTTAGCAGATTTTGTATTTTTAATGCGACAAAAAAAAAAAATTTTAATTTTTTAATTATGCAGTGAACTTAATTACGTAAGGTTTAAAATATTTAAATATAGAAAATATATACTAATATTTTTCTTATATATCAATAACATTTAGACTGGAATTAGCATCACAAATGCTCAATAACGAATGCGTTGAATGTTTATTATATCAAATGTAATTAGAACCCATCAAATGTAAATCTACATTATTTGTTTTCTTTGAATCAAATTATTTTACAACCATCCAAAATAATATAATCATTGTAAAAAAGTCTGGATAAATCTAAGGGTAATTACTTCAAGGCACTTTATCAATCTCACCAAATCTAACCTCTACAAACTCAACTGATATCGACTTGATTCAAAAAATAGATAGAATCAATATCCACTGGAAATGTACACTAATTGAATTCGTGAATAAGCAAAATATGACGCTAGAATTATTCGAAAAAAATTATCTGAATTATCTTCAAAATTCGTCTTTATAAAAAAAAGGAAATAATCTATTTCGTTATGGCCTAATTAATCTAATAAAGTGGGTTGTGTCTCTTGAATCTAATCAATCTACCTCAAATATTAATTCTTTTTCTAAATTATTTAATTGCTGAGCTCGATATAAATACGTTATTTCAATTAATATTCCCAAAGTATTTACAGATGTTACTAAATTAGTTATCTTCACTATGACATTTTTTTTTTAATTTAATATTTATTTTCATATAAGTGAATTTGAGATATTTTCTTTACTTACCAGCTTCTTTTATATAATACCACAAAAATAATATATACATTCGGACAATCAAATAAAGGTACTTTTTTATAAATAATGTTAAATTATAAAATTTGTTATATAAGTTATATAATATTAATTAATATCAACATATTTTCTATCTACGAACTAAATTAAAAAAAGCAAATCATTACAAAATGTATGGTTGTTCGGAATTTGAAATATAGGTATCAAAAAACAACTCATTTTTTCCGATCTTTTTCCGGTTTTATTGATCCCAAGCACGTTCTAATTACGTTATTTTATTATATGTTCCTTAAGTATCTGAAGATGCTAATAAATTTGATATCTTCACTATAAATTTTATTTATTTCCTTATAAGACAATTTGAGATATTTTCTTTACTTACCAACTTTTTTATATAATACCACAAAAATAATATATACATTTAGACAATCAAACAAAGGTACATTTTTATAAATTTTAATCAATTATATTATATCTTATAATCAATTTTTCAATATTAATTAAAATTAATTATAAAAGCATTTGCATTTCTGTGTAACTTACCACGAGCTTATTTTTCCCAATACCAGGTGAAAGAAAAATTTAGTCTTAGATATTATTAAAACACGATTTATTAGAAAATATTTGCTATTATGGAATTCGAATTCTAATTTTTAGATAAAAAAAAAAACAATAAATTTTACACACATTAATCAAAACCGTATGATCTCCGCTTGAATGATGTATGATAATTCTCTATTTAACTGTTTATTCACATATTAATAAAACACAATGCTTAGCAGATTTTGTATTTTTCATGCGACAAAAAAAAAAAAAATTGAAATTTTTTAATTATGCAGTGAACTTAATTACGTTAAGTTTAAAATATTTTAACATAAAAAATATATACTAATATTTTTCTTATATATCAATATCATTTAAACTGGAATTAGCATCACAAATTGTCAATAATGAATGCGTTGAATGTTTATTATATCAAATGTAATAAGAACACATCAATCGTAAATCTACATTATTTGATTTATTTGATTCAAATTATTTTACAACCATCCAAAATAATATAATCATTGTAAAAAAAGTCTGGATAAATCTAAGGGTAATTACTTCCAGGCACTTTATCAATCTCACCAAATCTATCCTCTACAAACTCAACTGATATCGACTTGATTCTAAAAAAAGATAGAATCAATATCCACTGGAAATGTACACTAATTGAATTCGTGAATAAGCAAAATATGACGCTAGAATTATTCGAAAAAAATTATCTGAATTATCTTCAAAATTCGTCTTTATAAAAAAAAGGAAATAATCTATTTCGTTATGGCCTAATTAATCTAATAAAATAGGTTGTGTCTCTTGAATCTAATCAATCTACCTCAAATATAAATTCTTTTTCTAAATTATTTAATTGCCGAGCTCGATATTATTACGTTATTTCAATTAATATTCCCAAAGTATTTACAGATGTTACTAAATTAGTTATCTTCACTATGACATTTTTTTTTTAATTTACTATTTATTTTCATATAAGTGAATTTGAGATATTTTCTTTACTTACAAGCTTTTTTTATATAATACCACAAAAATAATATATACATTCGGACAATCAAATAAAGGTACTTTTTTATAAATAATGTTAAATTATAAAATTTGTTATATAAGTTATATAATATTAATTAATATCAACATATTTTCTATCTACGAACTAAATTAAAAAAAGCAAATCATTACAAAATGTATGGTTGTTCGGAATTTGAAATATAGGTATCAATAAAAAGCAACTCATTTTTTTCCGATCTTTTTCCGATTTTATTGATCCCAAGCACGTTCTAATTACGTTATTTTATTATATGTTCCTTAAGTATCTGAAGATGCTAATAAATTTGATATCTTCACTATAAATTTTATTTATTTCCTTATAAGACAATTTGAGATATTTTCTTTACTTACCATCTTTTTTATATAATACCACAAAAATAATATATACATTTAGACAATCAAACAAAGGTACATTTTTATAAATTTTAATCAATTATATTATATGTTATAATCAATTTTTGAATATTAATTAAAATTAATTATAAAAGCATTTGCATTTCTGTGTAACTTACCACGAGCTTATTTTTCCCAATACCAGGTGAAAGAAAAATTTAGTCTTAGATATTATTAAAACACGATTTATTAGAAAATATTTGCTATTATGGAATTCGAATTCTAATTTTTAGATAAAAAAAAAAACAATAAATTTTACACACATTAATCAAAACCGTATGATCTCCGCTTGAATGATGAATGATAATTCTATATTTAACTGTTTATTCACATATTAATAAAACACAATGCTTAGCAGATTTTGTATATTTCATGCGACAAAAAAAAAAAAAAATTAAAATTTTTTAATTATGCAGTGAACTTAATTACGTTAGGTTTAAAATATTTAAATATAGAAAATATATACTAATATTTTTCTTATATATCAATATCAATTAGACTGGAATTAGCATCACAAATCCTCAATAATGAATGCGTTGAATTTTTATTATATCAAATGTACTTAGAACCCATCAAATGTAAATCTACATTATTTGTTTTATTTGAATCAAATTATTTTACAACCATCCAAAATAATATAATCATTGTAAAAAAAGTCTGAATAAATCTAAGGGTAATTACTTCAAGGCACTTTATCAATCTCACCAAATCTATCCTCTACAAACTCAACTGATATCGACTTGATTCTAAAAAAAGATAGAATCAATATCCACTGGAAATGTACACTAATTGAATTCGTGAATAAGCAAAATATGACGCTAGAATTATTCGAAAAAAATTATCTGAATTATCTTCAAAATTCGTCTTTATAAAAAAAAGGAAATAATCTATTTCGTTATGGCCTAATTAATCTAATAAAATGGGTTGTGTCTCTTGAATCTAATCAATCTACCTCAAATATAAATTCTTTTTCTAAATTATTTAATTGCCGAGCTCGATATTATTACGTTATTTCAATTAATATTCCCAAAGTATTTACAGATGTTACTAAATTAGTTATCTTCACTATGACATTTTTTTTTTATTTAATATTTATTTTCATATAAGTGAATTTGAGATATTTTCTTTACTTACCAGCTTTTTTTTATATAATACCACAAAAATAATATATACATTCGGACAATCAAATAAAGGTACTTTTTTATAAATAATGTTAAATTATAAAATTTGTTATATAAGTTATATAATATTAATTATTATCAACATATTTTCTATCTACGAACTAAATTAAAAAAAGCAAATCATTACAAAATGTATGGTTGTTCGGAATTTGAAATATAGGTATCAATAAAAAGCAACTCATTTTTTTCCGATCTTTTTCCGATTTTATTGATCCCAAGCACGTTCTAATTACGTTATTTTATTATATGTTCCTTAAGTATCTGAAGATGCTAATAAATTTGATATCTTCACTATAAATTTTATTTATTTCCTTATAAGACAATTTGAGATATTTTCTTTACTTACCATCTTTTTTATATAATACCACAAAAATAATATATACATTTAGACAATCAAACAAAGGTACATTTTTATAAATTTTAATCAATTATATTATATGTTATAATCAATTTTTGAATATTAATTAAAATTAATTATAAAAGCATTTGCATTTCTGTGTAACTTACTAAGACCTTATTTTTCCCAATACCAGGTGAAAGAAAAATTTAGTCTTAGATATTATTAAAACACGATTTATTAGAAAATATTTGCTATTATGGAATTCGAATTCTAATTTTAAGATAAAAAAAAAAACAATAAATTTTCCACACATTAATCAAAACCGTATGATCTCCGCTTGAATGATGAATGATAATTTTATATTTAACTGTTTATTCACATATTAATAAAACACAATGCTTAGCAGATTTTGTATATTTCATGCGACAAAAAAAAAAAAAAATTAAAATTTTTTAATTATGCAGTGAACTTAATTACGTTAAGTTTAAAATATTTAAACATAAAAAATATATACTAATATTTTTCTTATATATCAATATCATTTAAACTGGAATTAGCATCACAAATTGTCAATAATGAATGCGTTGAATGTTTATTATATCAAATGTAATTAGAACACATCAATCGTAAATCTACATTATTTGATTTATTTGATTCAAATTATTTTACAACCATCCAAAATAATATAATCATTGTAAAAAGAGTCTGGATAAATCTAAGGGTAATTACTTCCAGGCACTTTATCAATCTCACCAAATCTATCCTCTACAAACTCAACTGATATCGACTTGATTCTAAAAAAAGATAGAATCAATATCCACTGGAAATGTACACTAATTGAATTCGTGAATAAGCAAAATATGACGCTAGAATTATTCGAAAAAAATTATCTGAATTATCTTCAAAATTCGTCTTTATAAAAAAAAGGAAATAATCTATTTCGTTATGGCCTAATTAATCTAATAAAGTGGGTTGTGTCTCTTGAATCTAATCAATTTACCTCAAATATAAATTCTTTTTCTAAATTATTTAATTGCCGAGCTCGATATAATTACGTTATTTCAATTAATATTCCCAAAGTATTTACAGATGTTACTAAATTAGTTATCTTCACTATGACATTTTTTTTAATCTAATATTTATTTTCATATAAGTGAATTTGAGATATTTTCTTTACTTACCAACTTTTTTTTATATAATACCACAAAAATAATATATACATTCGGACAATCAAATAAAGGTACTTGTTTATAAATAATTTTAAATTATAAAATTTGTTATATAAGTTATATAATATTAATAAATATCAACATATTTTTATCTATGAACTAAAATAAAAAAAGCAAATCATTACAAAATTTATAGTTGTTCAAAATTCGAAATATAGGTATCAATAAAAAAACAACTCATTTTTTTCCGATCTTTTTCCGATTTTATTGATCTCCTATTTATTGATCACTAATTAAACTCGTGAATAAGCAAAATAAGAAGCTAGAAATATTCGAAAAAAAATTATTGAATTATCTTCAATATTCTTCCTTATAAAAAAAAATGAAATAATCTATTCCGTAATAAATTAACTAATTTAATAAAATAGGTTGTGTCTCGTGAAACTTATCAATCTACCATAAATATACGAGTATATTCTTTTTCTGATTTAATTGATCGCTGAGCCCGTTCTAAATACGTTAATTCATTTAATTTTCCCAAAGTATCTACAGATGTGCATAAATTAGATATCTTTACTATGAATTTTATTTTTTTTGTTTATTTAATATATATTTTTTATTAGACAATTAGAAATTGTTTCTTTACTTACTAGCTTTTTTTTATATAATACCCAAAAAAAAAAATATAATAATTTTGAGAATCAAATAATTGTAATTTCTTTATAAATAATTTTCGGATTATAAAATTATTTATCTATGTTTCATAATATTAATTAACATCAACATATTTTTCATCTATGGATGAAAATATAAAAAGCGAATCATTACAAAATGTATAATTGTTTTGGATTTCGAAATTTAGGTATCTAAAAAAAAAACAATTCATTTTTTCATATATGAAATAGAACTGAGTGAATTTAGAATCAATAATAATCAATAATAATTAGATTTGTTAATTTTATATAAATATATCATTAAAACACAGTACTACAGTATATTAGCCTACACTGTAAAGTATTTAAAAAGCATAAAATATAAAGCAACATTATTTGTTTTATTTGTATCAAAATTAGATTACTAACATACAAACTCAGATATGCATTGTAAAAATTTTAATCCACAGTAATTAATTCATGTTTTGTTCTAGCTAATTCATTAGTGTTATTTCAACAGACATAAGTAAATACATTGCCGTACATTTTAACCCTTTTTTGTCGATGAATTTTTGATGACAAAACCTTTTAACTTTTTAGATTATTGGCGAAGGAACATTACAAATCGTCAGTTTATTAAAATGCCTTTATAATATTTAAACATGGAAAATGCAGTTAAAATTTTTATATTTATTGATTAAATAATTATCTAATAAATGATTATGAAAAATAATATTTATTTAATTAATAAATTATAAATTATAATATATAAATTTGTTTTTAGCTTACCCGCTTCTATTTATGTAATATCACAAGAAAACAATTTTAAATTTTTAAAATAAAAATGCAATTTATTACTAAATATTTACTATTATAATATTAGAAATCAATGTTTATTAATATTCAAAAACGACACATTTTATTCATATATGAATTACAACATGTTATATAATATACAATTTATTTGTCGTTTTCATTTTCACGACAAAATGCTTCAGTTTATATTCTGAGCGATGCAACGAAAATTCTGGTTTTACACGTATATTCAATTCATATTTTATTTTTTGTGTACAATATTCGACAGCATACAACTCCCAATGATTTATTTCAGTTAGCAATTATTATGTTGTTGGTACTTTAATTTGAAATTTTTTGAATTGCCTCAGTAGTCTCCTATTGTGTTATTCTCAAAATGACTAAAATTTTGAAGCAACACTAGTTTCACAATTATTCTTAAAAGCGATAAATAATTTAAGTTAATAATACAATATTATTCTCATACAAAAAATATTCAAAAGAAATATTGCGTAAAAAATAATTCATTTTTTTTAGTATTTAATCCATATGTAGTTATAGGGCGTTAAAATGTAATGCAATTTTTAATTTATTTTTTCTTAATTTTTATATTATTTAGCTAATGAATTTAAACCATTAAAAAAAGTTGAACATTCTATATTTCATAAGAAATCAAATGAATTTTTTTAATATCCTAATTACCCCATTTTTAAGAAGTTCTTATGGAAGTGACGAGTAGGAAATAATTTAAATTATTCTCGTATGGATGTGAAGTTAGTGCATTTTTGTTCACACGATACAAATAAATATTAAGAAGTATAATTATCTATATCAAAAACAAAAATCAGTAGCGTAATCAAACTAAAAGTTATATTTTTTAGTTTGTACGTAATATTCCATACGACATGGTACATAAATAATATTTTTAAAATTTAAAACTCCTAGTTTTTACTAAAAATTGTCATTTTTTATTCGTTTTATAAATTCTACAGAGAATCATATTAGGGCAGATAGTTACTTGGAAGGTGTTGGATGCGAGGTCTACGAGATTTATAACGTCATCCATTGTGCTTTAGTTTTCTTGTCATTTAATTTTGAATGTATATTATTAGAATTAATTGTTTTTCTACAGTCATACAAATATATATATATAACGTGCGAGAAAGGGCGTTACAAAAAAGTATATATAAATTTTAAAATATTGTAACGCTACCGTTACTGGTAACGAATCGCTAACCGAACCGCCCCAACTGGGTGACCAACCGAGATCCGGAGAACAACATACTGGTGAAGGAGACCTAGGATTTTGTGAGTTGAAAAGAAATGAACACCAAGTTTCTTAGGGTTAAAAACCATTCATTTTATTTTAGAGAAAGCTGCGGGCGTAAAACTCCAACTAAAAAGAAGTTAGGCAATTGAAAAAATAATAAGACAAGACAACAGAATTCTTGTGACAAAAAATATTTTTAACAATAACGAATAACTTAGAATAAAAATTAAATACAATAAATCGAATAATAAATCAAATACTAAATTAAAAACCAAATTAAATAAATCGAATGCCGGCCTAGGGAAAAAATAAAAATTATAAAAACACCCAAATTACAATTTGGACGAGTGTGCATTATGCACACACATCACGCTCGTTGTCGTTCACCGTTAGGGGAGGCCTTTAAGAAGATCTACTCCATGCTTAACGGCATTTCAAAGAATCGCATAAAAAAATGTAATAAAAGAAAAAAAACTGACAAACGTTTACGACGAGTGTTAGGAATACAATAAGACGATTAAGTTAAATTAATATTGGCCTGGCCGGTATTAGACTAAAATAAGTCGCGTGTAGGTGGTGGCTATCAGTTGGCGTTTGGATTGTAAATTATGTCGCTAGTACGGTGCGTGTGACATATATTTTGTTACGTTACAGAAACCCCATTTATAAATACGGTTACTGGTCAAGCATATTTATAAATACAAATAGTAACGTAAAATAAAAAAATTCAATAAGACATTATTGCTGATGTATAAATGAATAATATAATAAATCGAGAAATTATGAATATAAACTTGGTTATTGAGTTACAGGACGAAGATATGGTCGGAATAAAACACGTTGAAACAGCCGCGCACACGATTGTGCTTAGTGTGCTTCAGTTTTCATGTCATTTGATATTGAATATATATTGTTAAAATTTATAAAAATTTAATACTGTAATTATAAAATATAAATAAAATTGATTTCGGAATTAAAAGGTAGAAGATATAATTAATATTTAAATCATTGGTGTACACAGTATTTTAGTACTGTGAGTCTGTCTCACTTACGAGAGACCACTGTGTAGAAGCTACATCCAACTATATACCTCTTATAGTTGCTCGCAATTTACCATAATTATCACATTTTCATACCAACATTCAATATAAGTTATGACTATTTAAACTATTTTTTTTTATAAAAATATGTTATGTAATTTGACATTTTGAGGGGCCACATTTTACCGAAAAAAAAACTGTGGGTCAGCTGACCTCCCAAACCTGATTTAAATATTAATTAAAAATAATTATAAAATTATTTGCACTTCTATGTGTAACTTACGTCGGTCTTTTTATCCAACACCAGATGAAAGAAAATTTTAATTTTAAATATTATAAAAATGCGATTTATTACAAAATATTTGCTATTATGGAATTCGAATTCTAAGTTTTAATTAATTAAAAAAACAATACATTTTACACATGAAACCGAGCTGAGTAATCTCCGCATCAATAATGAATAATAATTATATATATGTATATATATATATATCAATATATATATATATATATATATATATATATATAGCTCTTTATGCACATATCAATAAAACACAATGCTTCGCAAATTTTATATATTCCATATGACAAGAAAAAAAAATTATAATTTTTAAATTTAAACAGTGTATTCTATTACAAAAAATTTTAAATATTGAAAAATGGCAAATATATATTAATATTTTTCTTAAATATCGATATCATTTAGAATAAAATTAGCATCACAAATCGTAAATAATAAATATATTGTATGTCATTCTTATCAAATATAATTTGGTAACATCAAATGTAACGCCACATTATTTGTTTTATTTGATTCAAATTAGATTACTAAAATAACATACAAAATAATATATTATTCATTGTAAAAATTGAAATCTAAAATCGTTAATTCATGTTATGTTCTAGCTAATTATTTGGTTTTATTTCTAAAAATTATGTTATGGTAATAACATAAATTATAAAGGTTTCTTTGTCTTTCAATTTTCTGTTATATTTTTGAAAAAGACATTTTGCTTTAAATTTTTAAATTATGAGCGAAGCTAGTGAGCTATTGGTTTTACACTGATATTTATTGTATATAAAAAAATTATCCGTATATATTCTTTACGCCAGTATATAATTATATTTTTATTTAAAGATCCAACGCCATTATTATCGCTTTGCACTCGCCGTCACGTATTTTTGTATAATCGTCGTTGTATGTCATCCACCGTAATTATTATTATTATTATTATTATTATTATTATTGTTATTATTATTATTAATAATATTATTACTATTATTATCCTAGTACGTTTGTTACCGTCACGTATTTTAATATCCGCCGTTGTACCGTTATCGAAAAACCATCTTCGCATTCGTATAAAATTGTTTCGAAGTTTTTGTCGTCTGTTTTCTGTACATATCATCACGCGTTTTATTTTGTAAAATTTTGTCCTTAGTATTTTGTTTACTCTAATAGTACGTTCTATGAAATTTATATTATTCGGCTGTAATAATCAGTTATTATTATTTTTTTTTTTTGTATTGTTTTTTCGTTCGCCGTCACATTAAACAGCTGTCACGCGTTTTATAAAAATTGTTTTCTGTGGCTCAAATTGCTGACATCAATGTTTTTAGTGTTTAAGTTCAAATAATCACGTATGTATAATTTCTGACTTAAATAGTCGTGTTTAAATTATTTTATTTGTATAATTAAAGGCATTAATAACCGATACTGTATTATTACGAATTTGATAATTGAATTTCGTTTTTTCTTGTATTTATTTATTACAGTATGCGTGTGAATTCTTCACTTTAATTTAAGTATAGGTAGCGGCTGGCCAGTCGGCGTTTATGTATTATTATACCTACTGTGAGTATCTATTCTAATTTTGTGTATATTTATCATTTGCTGTTATTACATTTTATATTTAATTTTTTTGTATATTGTTATATTATTTTGTTAAACATAAAGGGTTAATCTTAGTACAAGAGTTTTTTTTTGTATTGTATTTATTTACTTTATTTATTTATACATTTCGAGAGATAATTAATTAATAATAATATTAATAATAATCTATTCGTAATATCTTCAACATATGTTATAAAATTAAAGTAGTTTTAGAATAAAAAATAATGGATTATAATTAATTGTTTTAATATTTCAATCGAATATTGTTATGAATATTTCAGGAGAAATATGAATCGTTTCAGGAGAAAGAAGCTAACAAAATAAAATCAATAAAAAAATTTTAATTTATCATAGACTTTTATGAATTCATTTAATTTTATTTAATAAAATTATTTATTTATTTATTTTAAATCAAAAATGTTATTCGAATTTTAATTTTGGATCAATATTAGCATGAGCTATATATTCCAGACCACGTGAAATAAAATAAATTTATTTTAAATCCCAAATAAAATCTTTTTTAAAAATTCTTTAAGGAAGGGTACAAATTGGCAATTTGTTAAAATGAGTTTATATTATTAAAAGGTAAATAAAATATTAAATATTTAATAATAATTTTTTTTTTGTTTAACTTACAACCTTTTTTTATTAAATATTACAAGAAAAAAAAATTTAATTTAAAAAAAATCAAAACGGCAATTAATAACAAAAAGTTTTTACATTTATTGAATTATAATTAATGTTTTATAATATAGATTAAACATAACAATTTTTTTTCCATGAATGAGAAGTGAATGAATTTAGCATTAATAATAAATAATAATTAGATTTGTTAACGGTTTAGCACATATCATTAAAAGAATTATTAGAAAACACTTTATATTCCAGACGATATAAAAAAAAAATTATATTTTTAGTATTTAAAACGTGTACAGTATTACAAGAAGTTTTTAATTTGAAAATTGTAAAAAGTGTATAAATATTTTCCTTATATGTCTGTATAATTTTGGAAAGCAATTAGCATTAGGAAGCAAAATTAATAAATAAATTGAATGACTTTATATTAAATGTATTTAGAAGACTTTAAATGCTACATAATTGGTCTTATTTCAATAAATTTAAGTTATTACAATAATATAAATTTTAAACCCTGTGTTTGGTAGTGTTTCATTTTTGCCGTTACGGCATAGAATCAGTTATGTCGTAGCAGCCGGTCGCCCGTCTATGGTGATATCACTGCGCACGCCCGTGATCTCGTTATCGTCCGTCGTGGCACCGCCGACGCACGAAAAAATGTGCATGTGTCTTTGTGTTGTTTTTTTCTCTCGTACGATCGTTCAGTCGTTGTCGCCACGTTTTTTTGTTTTTTTCTTCGCTTTTTTTCGCTCGTCCGCAAAACATTTTGTTTTTAATTCCGTGTAATAACGGCAATTGCCATTATCGGCATATTTTCTACGACCGTTCTCTCGCGCCTCTGTCTGCATAGTGCTGTGTCTTACTGACTCGATACTTAGTCATTATATACGCACGTGCGCGTTATTCGTCTACAGTCGTATATTTATTGGCCGACTGCGACAAAGTATCGTTTTCGTTAGTGCCGATAACACATATTTCTTCGTAAGACGTCGTCGTACGTCCTAAAACACGTGTTTGTTCTCGTATGTGTATACAATGCTCACAGCAGCTATCGTATTCCGTAATATACACAAGTGCTTTTCGCAGCCGAGCGTACACCAGTGCTCGTCGCAGCCGCTGTACCTATTCGTGTGCGTACAATTAGCCCGTCGCGACAAGTGCACATCCACTATTTGCGAACATCATCACCCCGTGTACGTACTACAAAACATAGTATGATCTGTGATCATAGTGAACCGTAGATCTGTACGGTTCACCGTCGTAACGTTCAGCATCTCAAAACTATCAGTCTCGGTCAGGTCAAACCAGTAAAGCACCCAGGATTTTTTCAATGGGGAGGTCTAAAAAACTACATTATGAAAAACAAAACTTTTTATAGATAATAAAAATAGATAATCCGTATCTATATATCACTCGACACTCAATATCACACAATATAGGAAAACAGTGTTGCACTTATTATAATAAAATAATATAATCAATAAATTGTTAACACCTGGTATTATCAATATCGTATACGAAATTTTAACAGAAAAATATGAAAGTTGTATCAGAATTTGGATTTTCATCTATAAATGTAATACTTTTGCACTAGTCAAGAGGGGGGGGGGTCCGGACCCGGAGTCCATCCCCTTGGGTGCGCCACTGGGTCAGACACATATGTAATTTTTTTTGTTATCATAATTGTATAAAGACATTGTTAAACCTACCTTTGTGTGTGTGTATATATATATATGTATACAGTGTGTAAACGATAATTGGATACACCTAATATTTTTGCGTAGAGCAATGCAATTTGAATTCTGTTTTTTTAGATGGAAGTTATACTTAATAATACACATTTGTATGGTCTCTGAACGTAAATCTGTTCATTACACTCGCACATGCGCAATGCAACTTTTTTTTCTTAAATGGCAACCCCCACTTTTAAGCACAAATTATTTTTTTTCATATTTTTTTATGAATTTTAGTGGTTCAACCAACTTTATATGTCCAAAATTGACTGAATTACAGCGATTTAACGGAAAATATCGAAAATTACGCGATTTTCGTTTTTGTCCCCTATTACTCTGAAAAAAACGGTCCTAGACACTTCAAACTTCCCCTTCTAATTTATTAAAGTTTCAATTAATTTTGAAATACCCATTGTACAAATTTTATGTAGATCGAACAAACCAATTAGGTTTAATAAGCATAATTAAGTTAAAATTTACTACACTTAGTTTCGATCGAAATCTGTTATTTTTTAATAGTTAATAAAATTGATTTTTATAGGTTTATAATGATAAAATAAACTCTAGTTAATTTTAAGTGTATTTAATTATAATAATCGATTTATCTAATAAATTGTTCAAACTGATGTCCATTTTTTTCAAAACATACTTCAGCACGCCGAATAAATTCATTTTTAGTTGCAGCTAAAATCTGTACTTCGGTCAGTTTATTACATGCTGCTTTTATTTTCTCTTTTAAATATTGAAGGCTTATTGGAGGGTCGGCATATGCTTCAGTTTTTATGTGGCCAACAACAAAGACGACGTGATGCATTAAATGAAGAGGTTGAAGAACAAGTATTGGCTTACATTAAATTGAATCCTAGAAGTTCTACACGTCACATTGGTAGAGAACTCGGATTGTCTTATACCACAATTTAAAAGATTTTAAAAAAGAACAAAATGCATCCATATAAACCAGATTTAATTCAGAATTTACGCGAGGGCGACGAAGAGCGTAGAATTTCATTTGCAGCTTGGTTGATGACTGAATTAGATGTAAATCCATTCCTTTAAAATTCCATATTATGGACGGACGAATCTAAATTCACCAACAATGGTGTTATAAATAAGCAAAACCACCGTAATTGGGACGATAAAGATCCGCATTGGACATTCCAAACTAACAACCAAACTGTTTGGGGAACCAACGTTTGGTGTGGTTTAATTGGTGGCAACATTTTGGAGCCATATTTTTATGAAGGTTCACTAAACGGTAGACGATACCATAATTTTTTATTAATGAATTACCGGATATGTTAGATGACATTCCATTAGCCACAAGAGAAAATATAATTTTCCAACAAGACGGGGCTCCTCCTCATAACGCCCACATAGTTCGAAATTATTTAAACGAACATTTTCCAAATCGATGGATTGGAACTTATGGACCAGTTGAATGGCCACCACGATCACCTGATCTATCTCCGTTAGACTTCTTTTTGTGGGGCCACATAAAAACTGAAGCATATGCCGACCCTCCAATAAGCCTTCAATATTTAAAAGAGAAAATAAAAGCAGCATGTAATAAACTGATCGAAGCACAGATTTTAGCTGCAACTAAAAATGAATTTATTCGGCATGCTGAAGTATGTTTTGAAAAAAATGGACATCAGTTTAAACAATTTATAAGATAAATCGATTACTATAATTAAATACACTTTAAATTAACTAGAGTTTATTTTATCATTATAAACCTATAAAAATCAATTTTTTTAACTATTAAAAAATAACAGATTTCGATCGAATCTAAGTGTAGTAAATTTTAACTTAATTATGCTTATTAAACCTAATTGGTTTGTTCGATCTACATAAAATTTGTACAATGGGTATTTCAAAATTAATTAAAACTTTAATAAATTAGAAAGGGAAGTTTGAAGTGTCTAGGACCGTTTTTTTCAGAGTAATAGGGGACAAAAACGAAAATCGCGTAATTTTCGATATTTTCCGTTAAATCGCTGTAATTCAGTCAATTTTGGACATATAAAGTTGGTTGAACCACTAAAATTCATAAAAAAATATGAAAAAAAATAATTTGTGCTTAAAAGTGGGGGTTGCCATTAAAGAAAAAAAAGTTGCATTGCGCATGTGCGAGTGTAATGAACAGATTTACGTTCAGAGACCATACAAATGTGTATTATTAAGTATAACTTCCATCTAAAAAAACAGAATTCAAATTGCATTGCTCTACGCAAAAATATTAGGTGTATCCAATTATAGTTTACACACTGTATATATATATGCGTGTGTATATATTTTTAGTGATAAGTGTCCCCGACCCATAAATTGTAATAGTTTTAACTTTTAAGTGATATTTTAATACAGTCCATTATTTGATATTTCTTTCAATCCGAATTATTTTTTTTTCTAATTCTTCATCGTTGTTGATATTCTCTTGATGACAATTACGGTCGAGAACTTCACGCGAACACCCTGCTTTGTCGTTTAAATTTTCAACGACAAAAAGCATTAGATTTTTAGATTCTGAGCAAAGCAAGGGAGGGTTGAAGTCTGGCTCATGGGTCTGGACAAAAATACGAAAAAATATTACAAGTCTATATTAAAGTGTAAATCACCAGGTGTATTCAATATGCATACAACATATTTAGTGCTACCAATATATACGTATTTTATTTATTAAAACTATATATTTATCCCGGACACATTTGTTTACAAAGTAAAATTATATGATAACAACGATTAACAGATGAAATGTCGAAATATTACACAATATATAAGAGTGTGCGATATTATAATATTAAAATATTATACTCGTACTGCCTACCAGACACACCTCCCGCAGTCAGACTTTTTTTTTATTCACCCCTTTCGCTTACTTTTACACTTTTCCCACAGTTTTAATATGTGTTACATAGCGTATAATGTATGTTATAAAAAAGATAAATTGTCTTGTTTGAAATATAAGTTAAAGCGCATATGATTTGATATTGGTAGTACCATAATAATGAGCGAAATATATTGTGCAATTTTTTGAATAATTATAATATTAATTCTCTACGTTATTTTCGAAAGTAGAAGCCGCCGGATTTTTTCGTGAATGCATGTGACTGTGCTCCGAGTGTATACCTGGGAATCTATTTTACTTATCTTTTACCACTAATCGTGTTGATGAACAGTACATTTTGGTTTATTATAATTTCGTAAAATCATAAAATAGAAATTATCACGCCGTGTTGGCATTTGTTATGTCATTCACTGGATCGTGGCGTGTCCTATTGGTATTGCAGTCGGTTGACGTTGCATATTGTAAACGTCTATATATTAGATGTAGTCGTTTTGTTATTACCGTCATGTCGTATTAAAAATAATCAATTCATTTTTATTTAAATATTGCGAGATTTTAATTTACCTTAACCAACTTTCCTTTTTACTTTTTCATTAAGTGTAAGCTGTGCTACAGTGCATACAACAAGCACGCTAACGTTCCTAATTCATGATTGATTGTCCGTATATTATATAATTAATATGCGAGTTTGTAAGGTACTATAATAATCTGCAACATACAATATGTGATTGTAGTGCACAATTTTATACGGATATCATTGACATTTAATTGTTTAATTTGCACTATTTGTTGACATATATATATGTACACGCACACACCATTTTTATACGATATAATAATAAAAAGATTATAAAAATTGGTGGCGCTGAAAAGCCACCATTATTTCATTTATTTTTGTATATAAAATTTCGACTAGAAATAATGCTTAAATGATTTCGTTTCATTAGCGATTTGTCGGTGGATACTTAAATTCAAACGTTTTAAGGATTTTTTAGTCGTCTCCCTTTGCGTACTTCAAAGAATAATTAAAAATTAGAAGAATAACTTTTTCAAATTTATTCATAAATATCACACATGAAAATACAAAAGTAATAAAAATCTATCCGTATGTGAAAGAAAAATGAAAGGAGTTATATGATAGGAATTAAATGATTCGTTTGCACCACTGAGCTGATAATTATCAACTGTCAATGATTGGCGCATTATGTAGCGAAATATTCATATTTATACTAATACAATAATTCCGATTATGCAGTAAGGCCTAAACTATTGATTACCACAAGTCGTATTATAAATATGAATTTTATGAAAATGAAATTCTTCTTCGAGCTATCGAACGACTGGCCGAACTGTAAATATTTCTAGCAGTCCGAGTATGCAAGTGCTTATTGGGTATTTTTATTCGTCATATATTGTCTTGTTTTGTATACAAAATTGTCGTTTGATAATGTGTCAGGTTTTTTTTTTATAAATAAACCATGTCATATTCAAAGTAGGAGTTTATGAAAAAGTGATAACAAAATTGAAAAAAAGAGTAATAATTAATATTTATATATTTATTAAAATAATTATTAAATAATTTGCTCCTTTTGAATTCTACTTACGTTGTGCTTTTACACAAATACAAAACGAAAATTGTATAGTTAATAAAATTTTATAAAGGGAATTCATTACAAAATGGCTACTATAATGGAATTCAAATGCGAAGTAAAAAATAATTAGAAAACAATGTATTTCTTCATATATGAAGCAGAACTGAGTGAATTTAACATCAATAATAAAAATAATTAAATTTTCTAATTGTTTATGAACACATGCTTAAAATTCAATGCTTAGATTTGCTTTATAATCCATACAACAAGAAAAAAAATTGATATTTTTAGATTTAAAAATGGGTATTGTATTACAAATGTTTTAATGTTGCAAATTGGAAAAAATATAAAAAAAAAATATATATAAAATAATATTATCCTTCAATATATGACATTAAATATAGACATGAGCAACACTGTTAGGAAATATAAAATTTTAATGAGCACATTATAACGAATTAATTGCGAATCCTTTAATTAAAAAAATATATAAATAGTCTTGTAATGACTAAAATTTATCATACCATATATATATATATATTTATATGATAAATAATGTATTAATTGCATTATTTATAATCCATAATCATTAATACACGTTAAATTCAAGGTAATATATTGGTTTTATTTCAATAAAATAATTTTTTTACATTAACTAAAATTGTATATATTTCTTTATCATTTAAATTTCAAAGATATAATATATAATTTTTATGATTCTGAAGGAAAAAAAAGTAAAAATTGGCAGTTTTTTAAGATTCCTATATAATATTGAAATGTGGATTAATTATTTACTATATAATATATATTTATTAAATAATTTGTAACTTTGTGTTTAACTTACCGTCGGCTATTTATTCAATAACGCAAGAAGAAAAATTTCATTTTTAAAAATAAACAAAATGCAGTTTATTACGAAATGTTTACTATATTAATATTAGAATCTATGTTAAATAATATAAAAAAACACAAATGTTATTCATTTATGATTCAGAATATGATATATAAGGTAAAATTTATTTGTCGTTTACATTTTGACGACAAAATGCTTTAGAATTTTAGATTCTGAGCAAAGCAACGAAAATTCGTATTTTACACTAATATTCAATCCATATATTATTTCAGTGAACAAATATTCGATTGCTATTCATGTTCGTATGATTTTATTACGTTATAAATTATTATGTAGTTGGTACATTAATTCTAAACTTATTCAACTGCTTCAGTACTCTCCAATTGCGTAATTCACAAAATGACTAAAATTTGAAAGGATAATTAATTTCTCCATAATTCTTAAGCATAGTACATAAAACTACGTTTATAATAAAAAATTATCCGCATACGAAAAGTATTCAAAAGAGATATTGCATAACAAATTCAAGGTAATTTTTAATTTCTTTTTTAAATTTTAAATGTAATTTTAAGTTTTTATAAATGGTTGTGAAGCATTGACAAATAAAGAAATTGTTATTTAATTTTATATTAATTAGCTAACAAAATTATATCATTAAAAAACAGTTACACATTCCATACCGCATGAAATTGAATTAATTGATTTAATATCCTAAATATCAAGTTCCCCTGTACCTTTTAAGTTAACATTAGATAAAGTAATTTGATAATCCGCTACGAGCAAAGTATGGAAATCATTTAACCGAATTCCTTTCCAGAAAACGCAGATAATATAGTTATAATTAATAGCTCTCGAAATGAAGTGGAAATAAGGACTGCACACCTAATAAAAGCAGCAGAACCGATACGACTAAAAGCAAATCAAGGAAAAATAAAATACATAGTAGTATCAAGAGATGCGAGTGATCAAGCAGATTTTCAAGTAGATGGATATGTCTTCCAACAAGTAATAGACATTAATTACTAAAGAACAAATATAAATAACAAATGTAATATGCACAACAAAATGAAATTGTCAACAGCATAGGATAATAGGGGATATTATGTACTAAAAAAATAGTTTAAATTGAAACTCCTATCGAGAAGATCGAAAAATTATTTATACTCCAAATAACTACAGCCTTTATTGACATATGGAAGTGAATCCTGGTCGGTAACTAACGTAGATGAAGAGAAGATAAACACCTTTGTAGGAAGAGTACTACACCAAATTTATGGCCCTTTAATTGACAACGGAGAAAAATGGATGCGGAAAAATCAGAAAATTTATCAAATATTTCAGAATGCCATCATTAGTGCGTATTAAAAAAGAAATGATTAAAATATGCTATACATACTTGGAGGTTTGAATGTATAGCAAACAAAATTTTTATTAAAAGGTTGAACGAAAAAAGGCCTAGAAAACAAAGCCTGTTTAAAGACACAAAAATGGTAAGAAGGGTGAAAATAGATCTTACAAGTATATTAAAAAAAAAAAAATCGAAGACAGCAAAGATAAAGAAACATTGAGAATAGTGGTTGAGGCAGCAAAGGTCCTACATGGTCTGCAAAAGCTGATAAAGAAGAAGAATTACCTAGTTTATCGAGAAGCGATAATAAATGTGAGTATGAAATTAATAAAATTATCTTCGTATATATGAAAACAGAGCGCATTTTTATTCTCACGTTACAATGATTTTTAAGAAATATAACAGTCAAAACACATAAATAATGATCTTTGGAGCATTTAAAATAAAAAACTTTTCAATTTTATTTGTGTTTGCTTATTCCCAAACATAATCAAATTACAGACAGAGGGATACTTGAAAGGAATAGAATGTGAATTCTGCGAGATTTAAAACCTCATCATGTGTGCTTCACTTTATTTGTTAATTAGTAGAGATAGTATTATTGTTGAAATTTATTAGTTTTTCTACATTTATAACATACAAGAAGAAACCTTACATAAAAGGATAAAAAAAAAATGAAAATATATAAAAAATAGTGGAACAATATTTTGTAAAAAACTATATATAAATATATATATATATTTAAAATTTATTTTAAAATTTAATGGTAGAAGAGGTTATTATTATTTAAATATTTATAGAAATAATTATATAATAATTTGCACTTTTGTGCTTTACATACCTTGTTCTTTTTATCCAATACAAAACGAACATTGTATAGTTATTAAAATTATATAAAGGGTATAAATAGAAAACTATACGAGTATATTTCATCATACTGGTGCAGAACTGTATGATCTTAGCATAAATAATAATAAATAATTAAATTTGATTGCTGTTTATGCACACACGCTTAGAACACAATGCTTATATTTCTTTATGTTCCATGCGACAAGAAAAAAAATTGATATTTTTAAATTTTAATATAAGTAATGTATTACAAATATTATAATGTTGAAAATTAGAAAAAAAATAAAAAATATTATCCCTAAATATAAAAATAAGTTTTGAATGCAATTTGCACCACAAATCATAAATAATAAATGAATTGTATGACATTTATATCATATGTATGCACATGTAAAATGTAATTTTACATAATTCATTCCATTTGAATTAAATAAGATTTCTAAATTAATATACAATATTTTTTGCGTTATTGAAAATTTATTATTTAGAAGGCTAAAATTGAAGTATTCTTTTCCTTTAAATCTTTTAAAAGTGACCATCAATACCTAACAAAAAAACGTAAAATGATCTCAGCGGAAACGATCGATATATTTGTTAAAATTTTAATTATATATTACTTATAATGTTATAAATAAAAATTTGGTTCAGATTTTTTTGTAAATTCAAGTGAAAATTTTGGATTTAACATAATAAAAATCAACATGAACAAAACTGTTAGGAAATGTAATATAAATATGAAATTCGTAAAGAGCACATTATAACTAATTGCTTGTAATTCTTTCAATTGGAAAAATATATAATTTTTCTTGAATCTATTGCAATGTAGTATATTTATCACTTTTATATAACAATATATATATATATATTATTAATAATAATTTAATATTTTTAATGTTTAATTAATTCAATCTTCTTGATAGGTTTTATTTCAATAAAATTAAGTTGTTACAATAATTTAAATTTTATTCCTATTTTTGTTATTCAAATGTTGAAGGCAAAAAATTATAGATTATTAGAGTCTGAACGAAGGAACCCTACAAACTCTCAGTGTTTTATGATGCCTTTATAACACGAAAATGTAGAAGAAGTATTTAATATATGAATTAATTAGGATCATTGTAATTTTGTGTTAAACTTACTTCTTGCTATTTATTCAAGATCACATGAAGAAAATTTTCAGTTATGAAAAAAACAAAAATCCGATTCACTACAAATATTTACTATTATAGAATACGACATCTATTTTTTATAATATTAAAAAAAAACTAATATTATTCATACATGAGTCAAATTATGATATATAAGATGACAATTATTTGTCGTTAATATTTTGAGGACCAGTAGCTGTATATTTTTAGATTCTGAGTGAAGCGACCGAACTTTTGGCATTACAGTTACATGTATTTTATATTTTATTTTCTGTATACAATGTTTACACTACATATAGAGTTCTGATTAGGAATATACAATATATGACCTATATATTTCAAACCACAAAAATTTTAATAATTATATCAATAACAGTCATAATAATAAAAATGAATTTATTTAAAATCACAATAACTTAGCTTATTTAGATATATAAATAAAGAGCAGGAAAAAATATAAAATTATCCTTCTATGAATCAGAAAAGTGTGCATTTTTAATTTGTAAAATATTAATACATGATATAAAGAAAATATTTTAAAAATAAGATTAAAAAAATCTGATCCAAATTCAAATTTTACAAAAGACGTATTAGAAAATAATCATTTTGTTACTTTTAATATAGGTAATGACTTAGAAATTTTCAATGAAAAACATAATAATTACATCAACTATGTTTTAAAAGAATTACATATTTCTAAAGAAATTAAACAAAATAAATTAAAAAATTTATTGAATGTAGAAACAGACTTTAAAAATAACATTTTATTTAATTATATATTTGATGATATTAATGTTACACCATAGGTACGTCCATTACATCTACAATTTCTCTGCTATTTATTATATTAATATTTCAATATTATATTATTTTTTATAATTCCATGTCTTTAAATTGTAATGATCATTGTAATCTCTATTTTATGCTTTCTATGTATTTTTTTCTAAGCAATTTTATTTCTTATTTTTTCTGTTGTATTTTCTTTAAATTTACCTAATGATATTTTTGTCGAAACCGGTAATAATAAAATAAGTTATACAACAACATTTATTTTTTATTTTATTTGATACTCTTGGTTTTTTTTATTTTTAAACATATATATATATTTTCATTTGATAATTATATATTTAATTGTTTATGTACATATCAATATAACACAATGCTATGCAAATTTCGTAAATTCCACACAACAAAAGAAAAAAACTAGAATTTTTGAATTTAGAAAGTGTACTCTATTACAAAAGTTTAAAATATTGAAAAATGGATAATATTTATGATTATTTTTCTTATGTATCGATAACATTTGAACAGGAATTTGCATCAAAGTTCGTAAATAAAAAATGTTGTATTTTATTCATATCAAATGTACCTAGGCATCAAATGTAAAGTTAAATTATTTGATTTACATGAATTAAATTAAGTTACTAACATACAAACTAATAAATGTATTGTAATAATTGTTGACCACAGTCATTAATTCATGTTTTGTTCTAGCTAATTTATTGTTTTATTTCAACAAACTAAAGTAATTACGTTAACATAAATTTTGACGTTTTCACTGTCGTTTAATATTCGATGACAAAAACTTTAAGAGTTTTAGATAATATACAAAGGAACATTACAAATCATCAGTTTATTAAAGTGCCTTTAAGATATTGGATCGTGGAAAATATATTTAAAATTAATGTATATATTTAATATATAATTTGTAACTTTGTCTTTAACTTACCTGCTTCTATTTATTCATTAACACAAGAAGAAAATTTTCAATTTTTAATATAAAAAAATACAGTTTTTTGCGAAATATTTACTATTTTAAAATTAAAATCTATGTTAAATAATTATGATATAATTTAACATAGATTCCACGAAATGTTTACTATTTTAAAATCGGAATCTATGTTCAATAATATAATAAAACACAAATTTTATTTATATATGATTCAGAACATGATATATAGGGTAAAATTTATTTGTCGTTCTTATTTTGACGACAAAATACATCAGAATTTTAGATTCTGAGCGAAGCAATGAAAAATCTTGTTTTACACTTCTATTCAATCCATATTTTATTTCTGTAAACAAATATTCGACTGCTAACAACGCCCATAAGATTTTATTTTGTTATAAATAATTATGTAGTTGGTACAATATTTTCAACCTTTATCAGCTGTTCAGTACTCTTCTATTGCGTAATTCACAAAATGACTAAAATTTAGATAGCTAATTAACTTCTCAATAATTCTTAAACACGGTACATAACACCACGTTAATAATAAAAAATTATTCGCATACGAAAAAAATTCCTAAGAGGTATTGAATAAAGAATTCAAGGTAATTTTTAATTTTTTTTAATAAATTAAATGTTATTTTAAGTTTTCATAAATGGTTGTGAAGCGTTGACGAATAATGAAATTGTTATTTAATTTTATACTATTGAGCTAAAAAAATTAAATCATTAAAAAAAAATAATATATTCTATACCGCAAGAAATTGAATTAATTGATTTAATATCTTAAATATCCAGTTCCTCTGTACCTTTTAATCTAACATTAGATAAAGTAAATTGATATTACGCTACGAGACAAAGTATGGAAATCATGTAACCCAATACCTTTCCAGCAAACGTAGATAATATAGTTATAAATAATAGCTCTAGAAATAAAGTGGAAATAAGGTTTGTACACCTAATAAAAGCCGCAGAACCGATACGATTAATAGCCAATCAAGGAAACTGAAATACATAGTAGTATCAAGAGATGCGAGTGATCAAGCAGATCTTCAAGTAGATGGATATGTCTTCCAACAAGTAAAAGACATCAATTACGTAAGAACTAATATAAATAACAAATATAATATGCAAAACAAAATGAAATTGTCAACAGCATAGGTTAATAAGGGATATTATATACTAAAAAAATAGTTTAAATTGAAACTCCTATCCAGAGGATTGAATGAATTCCTATACACCAAATATCTACAACCTGTATTGACATATGGATATGAATCCTAGTCGGTAACTAAGGTAGAAGAAAAGAAGATAAACACATTTGTAGGAAGAGTATTACACCGAATTTATGGCCCTTTAATTGACAACGGAGAAAAATGAATGCGGAAAAATCAGGAAATCTATCAAATATTTCAAAATGCCATCATTAGTGCGTATTTAGAAAGTAAATAATTTGAATAAGCTAAACGTATTTGGAGGTTTGGTAGTATAGCAAACTAAATTTGTATTAGAAGATTGAACAAAATCTAGGAGCTTACGGCCTAGGCGTGTAGCAACACAAAAATGGGAGGAAGGGTTAAAATAGATCTTACAAGTATATTAAATGAACAAAAATCGAAGACAGCAAAGATAAAGAATCATTGAGAAAAGAGGTTGTGGCAGCGAAGGTCCAGCGAATTCCCATACATAATCAAATTAGAGACAGAGGGATACTTGAAAGGAATTAAATGTGAAATCTACGAGATTTAAAACCTCATCATGTGTGCTTCACTTTATTTGTTAATTAATACAGATAGTATTATTGTTAAAATTTATTAGTTTTTCTACATTTATAATGTACAAGAAGGAACCTTATATAAAACGATAAAAAAAAATTTAAATATATAAAAAATATTAGTACAATATTTTGTAAATACATATATATATAAATATATATATATTTAAATTTTATTTAGAAATTTAAAGCTAGAAGAGGTAATTATTATTTAAATATTTATTGAAATAATTATTAAATAATTTGCACTATTGTGTTGTACTTACGGTCTCCTTTTTATATAATACGAAACGAACATTTAATAGTTATACAATTTTATAAAAGGAATTTATTACAAAATGACGACTATTATGGAATTCAAATTCGAAGTTATATAATAAATAGAAAACAAAATATTTCTTTATACATAAAGCAAAACTGTGTGAATTTAGCATCAATAATAAAGAATAATTAAATATGTTAACTGTTTATTATAGGATAAAAAATATTATCCTTTAATATAGGTCTATGATTTGAATGCAATGTGTACCACAAATCATAATTTATAAATAAATTGTATGACATTCATATCAAATGTATGCACATGTAAAATGTCGTATTACATTATTTATTTAATTTGAATGAAATAAGATTTCTAAATTAATATACAATATTTTTCCCGTTATTAAAAATGTATTATTTAGAAAATTAAAATTTAAGTATCTTTTTCCCTATAATTTTTTTAACAAAGACAATCGATAGCTAACAAAAAACATAAAATGATCTCAGCGGAAACCAACGATTTATTTGTGAAAATTTTAATTTTATATTACTTATAATGTTATAAATAAAAAGTTGGTTCAGATTTTTTTGTAAACTCAAGTCACAATTTTGGATTTAATATAATAAAAACCAACATCAACAACACTGTTAGGAAATGCAATATAAATATGAAATTCGTAAAGAGCACATTATGACGAATTGCTTGTAATTTTTTCAATTGGAAAAATATATAATTTTTCTTGAATGTTTGGCAACGAATTATATTTATCACCTTAATACAACAAATTATATTTTTATATTATTAATTATAATTCAAAATTTTTAATGGTTATTGATTGGTTTTATTTCAATAAAATTAAGTTGTTATAATAATTAAAATTTTATTCCTATTATTGTTATTCAAATGTTGAAGGCAAAAAATTTAGGATTATTAGATTCTGAACGAAAAAACCCTACAAACACTCAGTTTTTTATGATGCCTTTATAATACTTAAATGTGCAAGAAGTATTTAATATTTATTTATTTAATATATGAATTAATTATGAAAATTGTAATTATGTGTTAAACTTACGTCTTCCTATTTATTTAATACCACATAAAGAAAATGTTCAGTTATATAAAGTACAAAAATTCAATTCCAATTCTAAACCACAAAAATTTTAATAATAATAATAATTATAATAATATCAAAAACAGTCATAATAATAAAAATGAATTTATTTAAAATCTCTATAATCTAGCATATTAATAAATATAAATAAAGAGTAGAAAAAAAATATAAAATTATCCTCGTATGAATGACAAATATATGCATTTTTAATTTTAGAAATTTTAATATATGATATAAAGAAAACATTTCCCAAATAAGATTAAAAAAGCTTAATCCAAATTTAACTTTTACAAAAGACGTATAAGAAAATAATCATTTTATTACTTCTAATATAGATATTGTCTTATTTCAAAAAATTGACACTTTTATCCAGATGATCTAAAATATATCTATACTCCAAATATCTACAGCTAATATGACATATGGATGTGAAACCTGCTCGGTAACTAAGAGAGATAATGAGAAGATGAACACCTTTGTAGGAAAAGTACTACACCGAATTTATAGCCCTTTAACTGACAACGAAGAATAATGAATGCAGAAAAATCAGGAAATTTATCAAATATTTCTAAATGTCATAATTAGTGCGTATTTAAAAAATGAATAATTAGAATAAGCTAAACGTATTTGGAGGTTTAGAGGTATAGCAAATTAAATTTTTATTAGAAGATTGAACGAAGTCTATAGGCGTAAGGCCTAGGGGTCTAGCAAAACAAAAAGGGGAGGAAATGTTAAAAATGATCTCCCAAGGATTATACATGGAACAAGAATCGAAGACAGCGAAGATAAAGAAAAATTGAGAGAAGTAGTTGTGGCAGCGAAGGTACTATATGGTCTGCAAAAGCTGATAAAGAAGAAGAAAAATTACCTAGTTTATCGAGAAGTCATAATAAATGTGAGGAGTAGGAAATAAATAAAATTATCCTCGTATGAATGAAAATAGAGCGCAATTTTATTTTCACGTTACAAATGATTATTATGAAATATAACTATCTAAACACAAAAACAAAAATCTTTGGAGCATTTAAAATAAAAAAAATTTTATTTATATTTGTGTTTACTAATTTCCATACATAATCAAATTACAGGTAGAGAGATACTTGAAAGGAATTAAATGTGGAGTCTACTATATTTAAAGCGTCATCAATTGTGCTTCACTATATTTGTCATTTAATATAGATAGCATTATTGTTGAAATTTATTCGTTTTTCTACATTTATAACATAGGAGAAGAAATCTTACAAAGAAGCATAAAAGAAATAAAATAATTGAAAAATTTTTTAAAATTATATTTATATATATATATATACATTTAAAATTTATTTTAATTAGGTTTAAATTCATAGGTAGAAGAGATAATTAATATTTAAATATTTTTAGAAGTAATTATTATATTATTTGCATTTTTGTGTTTACATACTATTATCTTTTTATCCAATACAAACGAACATTTATAGTTATAAAAATTTTATAAAGGGAATTCATTACAAAATGGCTATTATAATGGAATTTAAATTCGAAGTTAAAAAATAAATAGAAAACAATATATTTCTTCATACATGAAGTAGAACTATGTGAATTTAGCATCAATAATAATTAATAATTAAATTTGTTAACTGTTTATGCACACATGCTTAGAACACAATGCTTAGATTTCCTTTATATTCCCTATGACAAGAAAAAAAATTGATTTTTTTTTATTTTATAATGGGTAATGTATTACAAATGTTTTAATGTTGAAAATTGGAAAAAATATAAAAATATTATCCTTAAATATATATCTATGATGTGAATGCAATTTGCACCACAAATCACATATCAAATGTATGCACATGTAAAATGTAAAGTTACATAATTTATTCAATTTGAATCATTTAAGATTTCTAAATTAATATACAATATTTTTTGCGTTATTGAAAATTTATTATTTAGAAGGCTAAAATTGAAGTATTCTTTTCCTTTAAATCTTTTAAAAGTGACCATCAATACCTAACAAAAAAACGTAAAATGATCTCAGCGGAAACGATCGATATATTTGTTAAAATTTTAATTATATATTACTTATAATGTTATAAATAAAAATTTGGTTCAGATTTTTTTGTAAACTCAAGTGAAAATTTTGGATTTAACATAATAAAAATCAACATAAACAAAACTGTTAGGAAATGTAATATAAATATGAAATTCGTAAAGAGCACATTATAACTAATTGCTTGTAATTCATTCACTTGGAAAAATATATAATTTTTCTGGAATCTATGGCATTGTATTTTATTTATCACTTTGATACAACAAAATATATATATTTATATTATTAATTATAATTTAATATTTTTAATGTTTAATTAATTCAATCTTATTGATATGTTATATTTTAATATTATTATGTTTTTACAATAATTTAAATTTTATTCCTATTTTTGTTATTAAAATGTTGAAGGCAAAAAATTAAAGATGTTTTAGATTCTGAGCGAAGAAACACTACAAACTCTTAGTTTTTTATGATGCCTTTATAATACTGAAATGTGGAAGAAGTATTTAATATATGAATTAATTAGGATAATTGTAATTTTGTGTTAAACTTACTCTCTGCTATTTATTCAAGACCACATGAAGAAAATTTTCAGTTATAAAAAGAACAAAAATACGATTCACTACAAATATTTACTTTATATAATACGACATCTATATTTTATAATATTAAATACCAACTAATTTAATTCATATATGAATCAAAACATTATATATATACGATGAAATTTATTTGTCGTTTATAGTTTAAGGACAAGTAACTGTACATTTTTAGATTCTGAGTGAAGCGACCGAACTTTTGGTATTACAGTTATATTAGTATTTATTTCATATCTTTTTTTCTGTGTACTAATTTAACATTACATATAGAGTACTGATTAAGAATATACATAATATGAGCTACATATTTTAAACTACAAAAATTGTAATAGTAATAATAATAATAATACTAATAATAATAATTATAATAATAATAATAATAATAATAATAACAGTGAAGCGACCGAACTTTTGGCATTACAGTTACATGTATTTCATATTTTATTTTCTGTATACAAAGTTTACACTACATATAGAGTTCTGATTAGGAATATACATAATAAGACCTACATGTTTCAAACCACAAAAATTTTAATAATAATATCAATAACAGTCATAATAATAAAAATGAATTTATTTAAAATCTCATTAACTTAGCTTTTTTAGAAATATAAATGAAGAATAGGAAAAAATATAAAATTATCCTGGTATGAGTGAGGAAAGTTTGCATTTTTAATTTGTGAAATATTAATACATGATATAAAAAAACATTTTGGAAATAAGATTAAAAAAATCTAATCCAAATTCAAATTTTACAAAAGACGTATTAGAAAATAATCATTTTGTTACTTTTAATATAGGTAATGACTTTGAAATTTTTAATGAAAAACATATTATTTATATCAACTATGTTTTGAAAGAATTACTTATTTATAAAGAAATTAAACAAAATAAATTTAAAGATTTATTAAATGTACAAACAGACTTTATTTTTTCTGTTGTCTTTTCTTTAAATTCACCTAATGATATTTTTGTCGAAACCGGTAATAATAATATAAGTTATACAACAGCATTTATTTTTTATTTTATTTAATACTCTCGGTTTCTTTGTATTTTTAAACATATATATATATTTTTTCATTTGATAATTATATATTTAACTGTTTATGTACATATCAATATAACACAATGCTATGCAAATTTCGTAAATTCCATGCAACAAAAGAAAAAAATTAGAATTTTTAAATTTAAAAAATATACTCAATTACAAAAAGTTTAAAATATTGAAAAATGGAAAATATATATGATTATTTTTCTTGTGTATCGATAATATTTGGACAGGAATTAGCATCACAAATCGTAAATAAAAAATGTATTCTATTTCATTCATATCAAATATACCTAGAAGGCATCAAATATAAAGTTAAATTATTTGATTTACATGAATCAAATTAAGTTACTAACATACAAACTAATATATGTATTGAAATAATTGTAGACCACAGTCATTAATTTATGTTTTGTTCTAGCTAATTTATTGTTTTATTTCAACAAACTTAAGTAAACACAATAACATAAAATTTGACGTATTCTCTGTCGTTTAATATTCGATGACAAAACCTTTTAGAGTTTTAGTTTATATACAAAGGAACATTACATCAGTTTATTGAAGAGCCCTTAAGATATTTGAGTGTAGAAAATGTATTTAAAATTAAAGTATATATTTATTACATAATTTGTAACTTTGTGTTTAACTTACTTTCGGCTATTTATTCAATAACGCAAGAAGAAAAATTTCATTTTTAAAAATAAACAAAATGCAGTTTATTACAAAATGTTTACTATATTAATATTAGAATCTATGTTAAATAATATATAAAAACACAAATTGTATTCATATATGATTCAGAACATGATATATAAGGTAAGATTTTTTTGAAGTTCATATATTGACGACAAAATACTTCAGAATTTTGGATTCTAAGCGAAGCAACAAAAATTTTTGTTTGACACTTATATTCACTTTATATTTTATTTCTGTGAACAAATATTCGACTGCTAACAACGCTCGTATAATTTTATTCCGTTATAAATTATTATGTAGTTGATACATTAATTCCAAACTTTTTCAACTCCTTCAATATTCTCCAATTGCGTAATTCACAAAATGACTAAAATTTGGTAGGATAATTAATTTTAAAAGAATTATCAAACATGATACATAAAACTACGTTAATAATAAAACATTAACCTCATACGAGAAATATTTTAATGAGAAAATGCATAAAAATTAAAGGTAATTTTTAATTTTTTTTTAATATTTGAAATGTAATTATATTCTTTCATACGTGGTTGTGAAGCGATGACGAATGAAGAAATTGTTATTTAATATTATATTATTTAGCTAACAAAATTATATCATTAAAAAATAGTTATACATTCAATACCACAAGAAATTGAATTAATTGACTTAATATCCTAAATATCCAGTTCCCCTGTACCTTTTAACTTAACAATAGATAAAGTAATTTGATATTCCGTTAAGAGACAAAGTATGGAAATCACTTAACCGAATACTTTCCAGAAAACGCAGATGATATAGTAATAATTAATAGTTTCCAAAATTAAGTGGAAATAAGGTCTGCACACCTAATAAAAGCAGCAGAACCGATACGACTAAAAGTCAATCAAGGAAAAATGAAATACTTAGTGGTATCAAGAGATGCGAGTGATCAAGCGGATTTTCAAGTAGATAGATATGTCTTCCAATCAATTACTTAAGAACTAATATAAATAACAATTACAATATGAACAACAAATTAATATTGTCAACGGCATAGGAGAATAGCAAATATTATGTACTAAAAAAATAGTTTAAATTGAAACTCCTATCCAGAAGATCGTAAGAATATTTATACTCCAAATAACTACAGCTTTTATTGACATATGGATTTGAATCCTAGTCGGTAACTAAGGTAGATGAACAGAAGATAAACACCTTTGTAGGAAGAGTATTAAACCGAATTTATGGCCCTTTAATTGACAACGGAGAAAAATGGATGCAGAAAAATCAGAAGATTTATCAAATATTTCAAAATGCCATCATTAGTGCGTATTTAAAAGAAATGATTAAAATATGCTAAACATATTTGGAGGTTTGAAAGTATAGCAAACAAATTCTTTATTGAAAGGTTGAACGGAAAAAGGTCTAGGGAGAAAGGCCTGTTTAGCAACACAAAAATGGGAAGAAGGGTGAAAATCGATCTTACAAGTATATTAAAAGAAAAAAATCGAAGACAGCAAAAATAAAGAAACATTGGGAAAAGTGGTTGAGGCAGCGAAGATCCTACATGGTCTGCAAAAGCTGATAAAGAAAAAGAATTACCTAGTTTATCGAGAAGTGATAATAAATGTGAGGAGTCGGAAGTAAATAAAATTATCCTCTTATGAATGAAAACAGAGCGCATTTTTATTCTCACGTTACAATGATTTTTAAGAAATATAACAGTCAAAACACATAAATAATGATCTTTGGAGTATTTAAAATAAAAAACTTTTCAATTTTATTTGTGTTCGCTAATTTCCATACATAATGAAAATACAGACAGAGGGATACTTGAAAGGAATTAAATGTGAAGTCTACGAGATTTAAAACCTCATCATGTTTGCTTCACTTTATTTGTTAATTAATATAGATAGTATTATTGTTAAAATTTATTAGTTTTTCTACATTTATAACATACAAGAAGAAACCTTACATAATGGGATAAAAAAAAATTAAAATATATTAAAAATGTTAGTACTATATTTTTTATATAAATATATATATGTATATATACATGTGTGTGTATATATATATAAATATATATATATATATATATATATATATATATATATATATATATTTAAAATTTAAAGGTAGAAGAGACAATAATTATTTAAATATTTATTGATGTAATTATATAATAATTTGCACTTTTGAGTTTTACTTACCTATTCCTTTTTATCCAATACAAAACGAAAATTTTATAGTTAAAAAATTGAATAAAAGGAATTCATTACAAAATGATTACTATTATAAAATTCAAATTCTATGTTAAAAATCAATTAGAAAACAAAACATTTTATTATACATAAAGCAAAACTGCGTGAATGTAGCATCAACAATAAAAAATAATTAAATCTGTTAACAGTATATGCACACATGCTTTAAACGCAATGCTTAGTTTATATCCTTTATATTCCCTACGACAAGAAAAAAAATTGATATTTTCAAATTTTAAAATTGGTAAAGTATAACAAATGTTTTAATGTTGAAAATTGGAAAAAATATGTAAAATATTATCCTTAAATATAGATATATGTTTTGAATGCAATTTGCATCACAAATCATAAATATTAAATAATAAGTATGACATTCATGTCAAATGTATGCACATGTAAAATGTAGTTTTACATAATTCATTCAATTTGAATCAAATAAGATTTCTAAATAAATAATAAATAAAAACATTTTTTGCATTACTGAAAATTTATTATTTGTAAGACTAAAATTTAAGTTTCTTTTCCTTTAAATTTTTTAACAAAAAAAACCTAAAATAATCTCAGCAAAAACCAACGATATATTTGTTAAAATTTTAATTCTATATTACTCATAATGGTATAAATAAAAAGTTGGGTTAGATTTTTTTGTAAACTCAAGTCACAATTTTGGATTTAATATAATACTAACCAACATGAACAACACCGTTAGGAAATGCAATATAAATATGAAATTCGTAAAAAGCACATTATGACGAATTGCTTGTAATTATTTCAATTCGAAAAACATATAATTTTTCTTGAATGTATGGCAACAAATTATATTTATCAACTTAATACAACAAATTATATTTTAATATTATTAATTATAATTCAAAATTTGTATTATACATTAAATTCAAACTTATTGATTGGTTTTATTTTAATAAAATTATGTTGTTACAATAATTTAAATTTTATTCCTATTTTTGTTATTCAAATGTTGAAGGCAAAAATTATAGATTTTTATATTCTTTTTAAAAAAAATTTAGGATTATTAGATTCTGAACGAAAAACCCCTACAAACTCTCAGTTTCTTATGATGCCTTTATAATACTAAAATGTGGAAGAAGTATTTAATATTTATTTATTTAATATATGAATTAATTATGAAAATTGCAATTATGTGTTAAACTTACCTTGTACTATTTATTCAATACCACATGAATAAAATTTTCAGTTTTGAAAAGTACAAAAATCCAATTCACTGCAAGTATTTATTATTATAGAATACGAAATATGTGTTCTATAATATTAAATAAACACTAATATAATTCATACATGAATCAAAACATGATATATACGTTGAAATTTATTTGTTGTTTATAGTTTAAGGACAAGTAGCTGTACATTTTTAGATTCTGGGTGAAGCGACCGAACTTTTGGTATTACAGTTTTTTTTTTAAGCATTATAGACCATTTAGGCCCTTCGCTACCAATACTAAATTCTTCTACTCCTCTCTATTACACACATGATTTAAGTCTCCATGCCAATCTGGTCTCAATTCCTGCAGGTCTCTTTTGATTACATCTAACCACCGTTGCTTCGGTCTACCGCGCGGCCTCTTCCTGTTAAAATTGTTCACAAGTACCGTCTTAAGAATACTGTTGTCGGCCCTCCAAACATGGCCTGCCCATTCCAGTCTTGCACCCTTAACAAACTGTATTATACTTCCTTTTCCATATAATTGTTGTACCTGCTTATTCGACCTTCTCTCCCATACTACTCCCAATACAATACTATTTTAACCTTAACTAGCACTAGGAAATGATCTGAGTCACCATCGGCTCCCCTTTTCGATCTTACATCCTTTACACATGATCTATGTACTTTATCAACCAAGACGTGGTCTATTTGACTTTGGTATACTCCATTTGGTGCAGGTGAGGTCCAGGTTTTGTGGCCGAGGCCTACAGACCACGAACCTTATACTAATGCTTGGCGTTATTCAAGGGTCGCGGCAGAGCAGTGCCCGATCAGAGAACTGATCGGCGTCTGGGTCGTCTGTGGACCATCATCACCGGGCCGAGCCCGTACCCTTTCAAGGGAGCGGCACGGCTTGCGCCGTGTTTGGACCGTCCCTCACACTGGGCCGCGTGGTTTGTTTACTATCTAGCGCTTGTCCCACAGCCACCACGTTACAGCCGAGGTAGGCTCCTCAACCTTGCGGGGCACTGCCTCCGGAACGGCATGCCGGTCCGGCGTGGCGGTGGGGCTCCCCGCTCCCGTGGTACCGACTGGGTTTTTAGTTGACGTCGGTGGGTCAACCCGGGACTTGCGTCTCTCCCACTATTTTGGCTCCCAAGCCGGCTAATGGTGGTCCATTTGGTGCAGTCCATGTGAATTTATTTATATTTTTCCTGGGGATAAAACTACTGCTCACTATAAGGCCATTAGCTATTGCAAATTCAACTAATCTGGTACCGTTTCCATTACTCATATTATGTATACTCTCATTACCAATTGTAGGTTTATATATCGTCTCTCGACCCACTTGAGAGTTAAAGTCTCCTAATATGATTTTTATACAGTGTCCTGATAGACCATTATACACTCTTTCTAATTCGTCATAGAAAATATCCTTCAAGTCTTCATCGCCCGTTTCTGTAGGCGAGTATACACATATCAATATAATATCATATTGTTTACCAGCTATACGAATATGACATATTCGATCATTTACTGGAGTAAAATTCTTTATAGAGGATAAAAGTTGGTCATTTAATAAGAACCCTACTCCATTCTCATGTTTACCATTGGATGTTCCGCTATACAATAATGTCATTCCATTCGCTCTCACATTTCCTTCCCCTGGCCATCTGACCTCCTGCAATGCCACTATTTGAACGTTCTTGTAATTCTTCATCGCATCACTTATAGACTTAAGTGCACCCGGCTTATAAAGTGATCTGATGTTCCAAGTACTAATCCTATATTCCTATAATCCGGGCCGTTTCCGAATTGTATCCAAAATCTGAGTATGAGGCAATAATTGTATTGGTTTCTTAACATTGATTTTTTATGAGGGCGGGTTGTTAGCTCCCCGCTCAACCCCCAACCTGGAGGGCCAGTTCACACCAAACTGATTAAAGGCAGTGTGGGGCTCGGGGCCCCGGGTTCGCCAAACCCGTAACACTGTGAAGTGCTTCCCTGGTATTACAGTTATATTAGGATTTATTTCATATCTTATTTTCTGTGTACAAACTTTACACTACATATAGATTTCTGATTAAGAATATACATAATATGAGCTACATATTACAAACCACAAAATTTTAATAATAAACATTATAATATCAATAACAATCATAATAATAAATATGAATTTATTTAATATCTCAATAACCCAGCTTATTTCGAAATATACATGATGTTAAGAGTAGAAAAAAATATAAATTGATAAATATAAAATTTATCAAATTTATATTTTTTGCTAAATTGTTTGCTAAATTCCACACTCAATCAACAAATTCAAAAAAGATTGAACGGAAAAAGGCCTAGGGGTCTAGCGAGTCAAAAATGGGAAGAAGGGTGAAAATAGAACTTATAAGTGTATTACAAGGAACAAAAAACGAAGACAGCGAAGATAAAGGAACGTTGAGAAGAGTGGTTGAGGCGGCGAAGGTCCTACATGGTCTGCAAAAGCTGGTATGGAAGAAGATGAATTACATAGTTAATCGAGGAGTGATAATAAATGTGAGTAGTAGGAAATAAATAAAATGATCCTCCTATGAATGAAAACAGAACACATTTTTATTCTCATGTTACAAATGATTATTAAGAAATAGAACTATCTAAACACAAAAACAATGATCCTTAGAGCATAAAAATGAAAAACTTTTCATTTTAATTTGTGTTTGCTAATTTCCATATATAATCAAATTACTGTAAGAAAGATACTTAATAGGAATTAAATGTGAAGTCTACGAGATTTAAAACATCATCATGTGTGCTTCACTTTATTTGTCATTTAATATAGATGGTATTATTGTAAATATTTTTAGTTTTTCTACATTTATAACATACGAGAAGAAACATTACAATGTAACATAACAAAAAAATTAAAATAAATAAGAAATATTGGTACTGTATTATTTAAATAAATAAATAAATATATATATATATATATATATATATATATATATATATATATATATATATTTAAAATTTATTTTAAGATTAAAAGGCAGAAGAGATTATTATAATTTAAATATTTATAGAAATAATTATATAATAATTAGCACCTTAGTGCTTTACATACCTCCATCTTTTTATCCAATACAAAACGAACATTGTATAGTTATTAAAATTATATAAAGGGTATAAATAGAAAACTATACGAGTATATTTCTTCATACTGGTACAGAACTGTATGATCTTAGCATCAATAATAATAAATAATTAAATTTGTTAATTGTTTATGCACATATGCTTTTAACACAATGCTTGGATTTTCTTTATATTCGCTACGACAAGAAAAAAAATTGATATTTTTAGATTTTAAAATAGGTAATGTATTACAAATGTTCTAGTGTTGAAAATATAAAAAATATTATCCTTAAATATAGATATATGTTTTGAATGCAATTTGCACCACAAATCATAAATTCTAAATAAATTGTATGACATTCATATCAAATGTATGTACATGCAAAATGTAATTTTACATAATTCATTCAATTTGAATCAAATAAGACTTCTAAATTAATATACAATGTTTTTCGCGTTATTAAAAATTTATTATTCAAAAGACTAAAATTTAAATATCCTTTTTCTTTACATTTTTTAATAACGACAAGCAATAGCTAACAAAATATTTTAAAATGATCTCAGTGGAAACCATTGATTTATTTGTTAAAATTTTAATTTTATATTATCTATAATGTTATAAATAAAAATTTGGTTCAGATTTTTTTGTAAACTCAATTCAACATGTTGAATTTAACATAATAAAAACCAATATGAACAACAATGTTTGGAAATTTAATATAAATATGAAATTCGTAAAAAGCACATTATGACGAATTGCTTGTAATTATTTCAATTCGAAAAATATATAATTTTTCTTGAATGTATGGCAAAAAATTATATTTATCACCTTAATACAACAAATTATATTTTTATATTATTAATTATAATTCAAAATTTGTAATACACATTAAATTCAAACTTATTGATTGGTTTTATTTTAATAAAATTATGTTGTTACAATAATTTAAATTTTATTCCTATTTTTGTTATTCAAATGTTGAAGGCAAAAATTATAGATTTTTATATTCTTTTTAAAAAAAATTTAGGATTATTAGATTCTGAACGAAAAACCCCTACAAACTCTCAGTTTCTTATGATGCCTTTATAATACTAAAATGTGAAAGAAGTATTTAATATTTATTTATTTAATATATGAATTAATTATGAAAATTGCAATTATGTGTTAAACTTACTTTTTACTATTTATTCAATACCACATGAATAAAATTTTCAGTTTTGAAAAGTACAAAAATCCAATTCACTGCAAGTATTTATTATTATAGAATACGAAATATGTGTTCTATAATATTAAAAAAACACTAATTTAATTCATACATGAATCAAAACACGATATATACGTTGAAATTTATTTGTTGTTTATAGTTTAAGGACAAGTAGCTGTTCATTTTTAGATTCTGAGTGAAGCGACCGAACTTTTGGTATTACAGTTATACTTATTTCTCATTTTATATTCTGTGTACAAATTATACACAACATATAGAGTTCTGATTAGGAATATACATAATATGAGCAACATATTCCAAACCACAAAAATTTTAATAATAATTATAATATCAATAACAGTCATAATAATAAATATGAATTTATTCAAATTTCAATAACCCAGACTTTTTCGAAATATAAATAGAGTTAACAGTAGAAAAAAGTATAAAAAGATCATTGTATGAATGAGAAATGGGTGAATTGTTAATAACACGTAACAATTGATTATCAAAAATTAAAAATCATCCACCCGATATAGAAAAACAAAGTTTGTCAGAGCATTTATATTATACAATTATCTGTTATATTTGAATTTAATAAATTTTATGTTTGATAAATCCCACACTCAATCAAATTACAGGCAGATTGATACTTGACAGTAATTAAATATTCGGTCCACAAGATATAAAAGACATTAAGTTTTTCTACATATATACAAACTTATATATATATATATATATGACATGCGATAATGAGCCTTTCAAAAAAGTATAAATAAAATATAAAATATAAAAAATTTAATGCTTTAATTATAATAAATTAATGAAAACATTTTTAAAATTAAAAGTAGAGGACATTATCAATATTTAAATACTATTTTAAAATAATTATAAATTTATTTGCATTTCTTTTTGTAACTTACTTTGAGCTTTTTATCCGATACCAGTTTAAAAAAATTGTAGGTTAAATATTATAAAAACATGAGTAATTACTAATTATATACTATTATGGAGTGCGAAATCTAAGTTATAGATAATAAAGAATACAATGAAATTTACATATATGAAAAAGAGCTGAGTGATCTTCACATCAACAATGAATGATAATTATATAACAAAATAATGAAAATAAAATAAAAAAACAAATAAAAATTAAAAAGATAATGATTAATAAAATAAAAATTATAGTTAGTACTCGTAATAATAAATAAAAATATATATATACATATCAAACTGTATATTTAAATTTAAATTTTAACTGTAATGTTCATTGCATTCTCTTTTTTATATTTCTATGTATATTTTCTTAGTAATTTAATTTTTTATTTTTTCTGTTGTATTTTCTTTAAATTTACATTATGATGACTATTTGTTGAAACCGGTATTAAAAAAAAATATTACACAACAACATTTATTTTTTATTTCACTTAATACCCATGGTTTTTCGATATGTTTAAATGTATATATTTTTTTTTAAACATTTTTGGAGGTTTAAAAGTATAGCAAATTCATAAACATGGTACATAAGACCACGTTAATACTAAAAAATTATCCGCATACGAAAAATATTCATAAAAGATATTGAATATAAAGTTCAAGGTAATTTTTAATTTTTTTTAATATTTTAAATGTAATTTTAAGTTTTCATAAGTGGTCGTGAAGCGTTGACGAATAATGAAATTGTTATTTAATTTTATATTATTTAGCTGAAAAAATTTAATCATTAAAAAATAGTAATATATTCCATGCCGTAAGAAATTGAATTAATTGATTTAATATCCTAAATATCCAGTTCCCCTGTGCCTTCTAACCTTACATTAGATAAAGTAATTTGATATTACCCTACGAGACAAAGTATGGAAATCATTTAACCGAATACCTTTCCAGCAAACGCAGATGATATAAGAATAAATAATAGCTCTCGAAATGAAGTGGAAATAAGGTCTGCACTCCTAAAAAACACAGCAGAACCGATACGACTAAAAGCAAATCAAGGAAAAATAACTACAGCATTTATTGACATACGGATCTGAATCCTGGTCCGAAACTAAGGTAGATGAAGAGATGATAAACACCTTTGTAGGAAGAGTATTACACCGAATTTATGGCCCTTTAATTGACAACGGAGAAAAATGAATACGGAAAAATTAGGAAATTTATCAAATATTTCAAAATGCCATCATTAGTGCGTATTTAAAAAGAAATAATTAATATATGCTAAACATATTTGGAGGTTTGAAAGTATAGCAAACAACATTTTAATTGAAAAGTTGAACTGAAAAAGGCCTAAGGAAAAAGGCCTGTTAACGACACAAAAATAGGAAGAAGGGTGAAAATAGATCTTACAAGTATATTAGAAGAACAAAAATTGAAGACTGCAAAGATAAAGAAACATTGAGAAAAGTTGTTGAGCCAGCGAAGGTTCTACATGGTCTGTAACAGCTGATAAAGAAGAAGAATTACCTAGTTTTGCGAGAAGTGATAATAAATGTGAGTAGTAGGAAATAATTAAAATTTTCCTCGTATGAATGAGAAAAGAGTGAATTGTTAATCACACGCAACAATTAATTATTAGAAATTAAAGCTTATCTACTCAATATAGAAAGACAAATATTGTCAGAGCATTTATATAATACAATTATCTATTATATTTGAATTTGATAAATTTTATGTTTGCTAAATTCCACACTCAATCAAATTACAAGCATATTGATACTTGACAGTAATTAAATATTCGGTCCACGAGATATAAAAGACATTAAGTTTTTCTACATATATACAAAATTATATATATATATATATATATGTATATATCAAACTGTATATTTAAATACACAACATAGCCAAGATTATTAAATGAAATATATAATAAATGTTGTTGTATAATTTATTTTATTATTACCGGTTTCGACAAAAAGTCATCATAATGTAAATTTAAAAAATATACAACAACACAGCAACAGAAGATATATAAAAAAATGATATTGCTTGGAATAAATACATCGAGGAATAATGCAGAAAACGCAACGAATATAACATTAAGAAAATATGAAGTTATAAAAAATAAAAAATAATATAATAAAATATTAATATATTAAACAGCAGAGAATGTATATAATGAAAATACTTAAGGTATGATATTAATATATAAGCACAAAGCATTTTTAATTAATAATAGAAACGTTACAGCTCCACTATTACACCCATTTATAAAAATACGTAAAGATAATTGTCCAATCAGACCATTTACTAATTTCAGATCTGCTCCTTCATATAATTTATCTAAATTTTTAGATCAACTAGTAAAAGAGAAGATAATATTTAGTTATGAAACAATTATACGAATTTCTTATGATTTTATTGAAAAAATAAACGATATTAATAATATACCTGGTTCTTATTATTTATATTATACCTAGTAATTAATATTTAACCTGGAATTCCTATATTCGATGGATTAAATATTCTAAAAAACATGCTTATTTTTAATAATGTCTTTAATCCAAACGAAATTCTTAAAATTATTCAGTCAATTAACGTTATTATTAACCAAAATTATTGCTAATATAACAATAAATTATATAAACAAAAAGAATGTCTATTAATGGGTGGTCCTTCATGTGCAATTTTATCGAAATTATACTTAGTTGATTATGAAACAGCTAATATACTTTCCATTTATTAAAGCTCATTTCAGATATGTAAATGATACATTCATTTTGATCAGAGGCACTAATAGACAAGCAGAAAATATGGTTAATAGTTTAAATAAAATTAATGAACACATTCAATTTACCCTAGAAACAAATCTCACGGTTAGATTAATTAATCATAAAAATTTAATGTACAACATAATATTATTATCATCTATGTTTTAGAAGAATAACACATTTATGAAGAAATTAAACAAAATAAATTTAAAAATATTTTGAATATACAAACAGACTATAAAAATAACATTTTATTTAAATATATAATAGGAGATATTGTTATCATACCATATGTATGTCTATTATATACACAATTTCTCTGCTATTTATTATATTAATATTTCATTATTATATTATTTTTAATAATTCCATGTCTTTTAACTGTAATGTTAATTGCATTATCTTTTTTATATCTCTATGTATTTTTTCTCAGTAATTTTATTTTTATTTTTTCTGTTGTATTTTCTTTAAATTTACATTATGACTATTTGTCGAAACCGGTATTAATAAAATAAATTACACAACAACATTTATTTTTTATTTCACTAAATACCCATGGTTTTTCGGTATGTTTATATATATATATTTTTTTTTCATTTGATAATAATATATTTAACAGTCTATGTACATATCAACATAACACAATGCTAAGCAAATTTTGTATATTCTATACCACAAAAGAAAAAAATTAGAATTTTTGAATTAAAAGACTATACTCAATTACAAAAGTTTAAAATATTGTAAAATGGAAAATATATATGTAAAATATATATTTATATAAAATATATAAATATATATATTTTTCTTATGTATCGATAATATTTGAACAGGAATATGCATCAAAATTCGTAAATAAAAAATGTACTTCATTCATATCAAATGTACCTAGGCATCAAATGTAAAGCTACATTATTTGTTTTACATGAATCAAATTAAGTTACTAACATACAAACATATATATGTATTGAAATAATTGTAGACCACAGTCATTAATTTATGTTTTGTTCTAGCTAATTAATTGTTTTATTTCAACAAATTTAAGTAAACACAATAACATAAAATTTGACGTATTCTCTGTCGTTTAATATTCGATGACAAAACCTTTTAGAGTATTAGTTAATATACAAAGGAACATTACAAATTATCAGTTTGTTAAAGTGCCTTTAAGATATTGGAATTTAAAATTTGTATTTAATATTAATGTATATATTTATTATATAATTTGTAAATTTGTATTTAACTTACCATATGCTATTTATTCATTAACACAAGAAGAAAAATTTAAATTTTTAATGTAAAAAAAATGCAGTATATTGCGATATATTTACTATTTTAAAATTGAAATCTATGTTAAATAAAATAAAAAGACACAAATAATATTTATATATGATTCAGAACATGACATATAACTATATAAGGTAAAATTTATTTGTCGTTCATATTTTGACGACAAAAAACATCAGAATTTTAGATTTTAGATTCTAAACGAAGCAACGAAAAATCTTGTTTTACACTTCCATTCAATCCATATTTTATTTCTGTGAACAAATATTCGACTGCTAACAATGCTCGAATGATATTATTCTGTTAAAAAGCGATATGTAGTTGGTAAAATATTATCAACCTTTATCATCTGCTTCAGTACTCTTCTATTGCGTAATTCACAAAATGACTAAAATTTGGATGAATAATTAACTTCTCAATAATTCTTAAACATGGTACATAAAACCACGTTAATACTAAAAAATTATCCGCATACGAAAAATATTCATAATAGATATTGAATAAAAAGTTCAAGGTAATTTTTAATTTTTTTTAATATTTTAAATGTAATTTTAAGTTTTCATAAGTGGTCGTGAAGCGTTGACGAATAATAAAATTGTTATTTAATTTTATATTATTTAGCTGAAAAAATTTAATCATTAAAAAATAGTAATATATTCCATGCCGTGAGAAATTGAATTAATTGATTTAATATCCTAAATATCCAGTTCCCCTGTACCTTCTAACCTTACATTTGATAAAGTAATTTGATATTAGCCTACGAGACAAAGTATGGAAATCATTTAACCGAATACCTTTCCAGCAAACGCAGATGATATAAGTATAAATAATAGCTTTCGAAATGAAGTGGAAATAAGGTCTGCACACCTAAAAAAAAACAGCAGAACCGATACGACTAAAAGCAAATCAAGGAAGAATAACTACAGCCTTTATTGACATACGGATCTGAATCCTGGTCCGTAACTAACATAGATGAAGAGAAGATAAACACCTTTGTAGGAAGAGTATTACACCGAATTTATGGCCCTCTAATTGACAACGGAGAAAATTGAATACGGAAAAATTAGGAAATTTATCAAATATTTCAAAATGCCATCATTAGTGCGTATTTAAAAAGAAATAATTAATATATGCTAAACATATTTGGAGGTTTGAAAGTATAGCAAACAACATTTTAATTGAAAAGTTGAACGGAAAAAGGCCTAGGGAAAAAGGCCTGTTTAGCGACACAAAAATAGGAAGAAGGGTGAAAATAGATCTTACAAGTATATTAGAAGAACAAAAATCGAAGACTGCAAAGATAAAGAAACATTGAGAAAAGTTGTTGAGCCAGCGAAGGTTCTACATGGTCTGTAACAGCTGATAAAGAAGAAGAATTACCTAGTTTTTCGAGAAGTGATAATAAATGTGAGTAGTAGGAAATAATTAAAATTTTCCTCGTATGAATGAGAAAAGAGTGAATTGTTAATCACACGCAACAATTAATTATTAAAAATTAAAGCTTATCTACTCGATATAGAAAGACAAATATTGTCAGAGCATTTATATTATACAATTATCTATTATATTTGAATTTGATAAATTTTATGTTTGCTAAATTCCACACTCAATCAAATTACAAGCATATTGATACTTGACAGTAATTAAATATTCGGTCCACGAGATATAAAAGACATTAAGTTTTTCTACATATATACAAACTTATATATATATATATATATATATATATATATGTATATATCAAACTGTATATTTAAATACACAACATAGCCAAGATTATTAAATAAAATATATAATAAATGTTGTTGTATAATTTATTTTATTATTACCGGTTTCGACAAAAGGTCATCATAATGTAAATTTAAAAAAAATACAACACCACAACAACAGAAGATATATAAAAAAATGATATTGCTTGGAGAAAATACATCGAGGAATAATGCAGAAAATGCAACGAATATAACATTAAGAAAATATGAAGTTATAAAAAATAAAAAATAATATAATAAAATATTAATATATTAAACAGCAGAGAATGTATATAATGAAAATACTTAAGGTATGATATTAATATATAAGCACAAAGCATTTTTAATTAATAATAGAAACGTTACAGCTCCACTATTACACCCATTTTTAAAAATACGTAAAGATAATTGTCCAATCAGACCATTTACTAATTTCAGATCTGCTCCTTCATATAATTTATCTAAATTTTTAGATCAACTAGTTAAAGAGAAGATAATATTTAGTAATGAAACAATTATACGAATTTCTTAAGATTTTATTGAAAAAATAAACGATATCAATAATTTACCTGGTTCTTATTATTTATATTATACCTAGTAATTAATATTATACCTGGAATTCCTATATTCGATGGATTAAATATTCTAAAAAACATGCTTATTTTTAATAATGTTTTTAATCCAAACGAAATTCTTAAAATTATTCAGTCAATTAACGTTATTACTAACCAAAATTATTGCTAATATAACAATAAATTATATAAACAAAAAGAATGTCTATTAATGGGTGGTCCTTCATGTGCAATTTTATCGAAATTATACTTAGTTGATTATGAAACAGCTAATATACTTTCCATTTATTAAAGATCATTTTAGATATGTAAATGATACAGCCATTTTGATCAGAGGCACTAATAGACAAGCAGAAAATATGGTTAATAGTTTAAATAAAATTAATGAACACATTCAATTTACCCTAGAAACAAATCTCACGGTTAGCTTAATTAATCATAAAAATTTAATGTACAACATAATATTATTATCATCTATGTTTTGGAAGAATAACACATTTATGAAGAAATTAAACAAAATAAATTTAAAAATATTTTGAATATACAAACAGACTATAAAAATAACATTTTATTTAAATATATAATATAAGATATTGTTATCATACCATATGTATGTCTATTATATACACAATTTCTCTGCTATTTATTATATTAATATTTCATTATTATATTATTTTTAATTATTCCATGTCTTTTAACTGTAATGTTAATTGCATTCTCTTTTTTATACCTCTATGTATTTTTTCTCAGTAATTTTATTTTTTATTTTTTCTGTTGTATTTTCTTTAAATTTACATTATGACTATTTGTCGAAACCGGTATTAATAAAATAAATTACACAACAACATTTATTCTTTATTTCACTAAATACTCATGGTTTTTCGGTATGTTTAAATATGTATATTTTTTTTTCATTTGATAATAATATATTTAACAGTCTATGTACATATCAACATAACACAATGCTAAGCAAATTTTGTATATTCTATACCACAAAAGAAAAAAATTAGAATTTTTGAATTAAAAGACTATACTCAATTACAAAAGTTTAAAATATTGTAAAATGGAAAATATATATGTAAAATATATATTTATATAAAATATATAAATATATATATTTTTCTTATGTATCGATAATATTTGAACAGGAATATGCATCAAAATTCGTAAATAAAAAATGTACTTCATTCATATCAAATGTACCTAGGCATCAAATGTAAAGCTACATTATTTGTTTTACATGAATCAAATTAAGTTACTAACATACAAACATATATATGTATTGAAATAATTGTAGACCACAGTCATTAATTTATGTTTTGTTCTAGCTAATTAATTGTTTTATTTCAACAAATTTAAGTAAACACAATAACATAAAATTTGACGTATTCTCTGTCGTTTAATATTCGATGACAAAACCTTTTAGAGTTTTAGTTAATATACAAAGGAACATTACAAATTATCAGTTTGTTAAAGTGCCTTTAAGATATTGGAATTTAAAATTTGTATTTAAAATTAATGTATATATTTATTATATAATTTGTAACTTTGTATTTAACTTACCATCAGCTATTTATTCATTAACACAAGAAGAAAAATTTTAATTTTTAATGTAAAAAAACTGCAGTATATTGCGATATATTTACTATTTTAAAATTGAAATCTATGTTAAATAATATAAAAAAAACACAAATAATATTTATATATGATTCAGAACATGACATATAACTATATAAGGTAAAATTTATTTGTCGTTCATATTTTGACGACAAAAAACATCAGAATTTTAGGTTTTAGATTCTAAACGAAGCAACGAAAAATCTTGTTTTACACTTCCATTCAATCCATATTTTATTTCTGTGAACAAATATTCGACTGCTAACAACGCTCGAATGATATTATTCTGTTAAAAAGCATTATGTAGTTGGTAAAATATTTTCAACCTTTATCATCTGCTTCAGTACTCTTCTATTGCGTAATTCACAAAATGACTAAAATTTGGATGAATAATTAACTTCTCAATAATTCTTAAACATGGTACATAAAACCACGTTAATACTAAAAAATTATCCGCATACGAAAAATATTCATAATTGATATTGAATAAAAAGTTCAAGGTAATTTTTAATTTTTTTTAATATTTTAAATGTAATTTTAAGTTTTCATAAGTGGTCGTGAAGCGTTGACGAATAATGAAATTGTTATTTAATTTTATATTATTTAGCTGAAAAAATTTAATCATTAAAAAATAGTAATATATTCCATGCCGTGAGAAATTGAATTAATTGATTTAATATCCTAAATATCCAGTTCCCCTGTACCTTCTAACCTTACATTAGATAAAGTAATTTGATATTAGCCTACGAGACAAAGTATGGAAATCATTTAACCGAATACCTTTCCAGCAAACGCAGATGATATAAGTATAAATAATAGCTCTCGAAATGAAGTGGAAATAAGGTCTGCACACCTAAAAAAAAACAGCAGAACCGATACGACTAAAAGCAAATCAAGGAAAAATAACTACAGCCTTTATTGACATACGGATCTGAATCCTGGTCCGTAACTAAGGTAGATGAAGAGATGATAAACACCTTTGTAGGAAGAGTATTACACCGAATTTATGGCCCTCTAATTGACAACGGAGAAAAATGAATACGGGAAAATTAGGAAATATATCAAATATTTCAAAATGCCATCATTAGTGCGTATTTAAAAAGAAATAATTAATATATGCTAAACATATTTGGAGGTTTGAAAGTATAGCAAACAACATTTTAATTGAAAAGTTGAACGGAAAAAGGCCTAGGGAAAAAGGCCTGTTTAGCGACACAAAAATGGGAAGAAGGGTGAAAATAGATCTTACAAGTATATTAGAAGAACAAAAATCGAAGACTGCAAAGATAAAGAAACATTGAGAAAAGTTGTTGAGCCAGCGAAGGTTCTACATGGTCTGTAACAGTTGATAAAGAAGAAGAATAACCTAGTTTTTCGAGAAGTGATAATAAATGTGAGTAGTAGGAAATAATTAAAATTTTCCTCGTATAAATGAGAAAAGAGTGAATTGTTAATCACACGCAACAATTAATTATTAAAAATTAAAGCTTATCTACCCGATATAGAAAGACAAATATTGTCAGAGCATTTATATTATACAATTATCTATTATATTTGAATTTGATAAATTTTATTTTTAAAATTATAAAATTATAGATTTTTATATTCTTTTTAAAAAAAATTTAGGATTATTAGATTCTGAACGAAAAACCCCTACAAACTCTCAGTTTCTTATGATGCCTTTATAATACTAAAATGTGGAAGAAGTATTTAATATTTATTTATTTAATATATGAATTAATTATGAAAATTGCAATTATGTGTTAAACTTACCTAGTGCTATTTATTCAATACCACATGAATAAAATTTTCAGTTTTGAAAAGTACAAAAATCCAATTCACTGCAAGTATTTATTATTATAGAATACGAAATATGTGTTCTATAATATTAAATAAACACTAATATAATTCATACATGAATCAAAACACGATATATACGTTGAAATTTATTTGTTGTTTATAGTTTAAGGACAAGTAGCTGTTCATTTTTAGATTCTGAGTGAAGCGACCGAACTTTTGGTATTACAGTTATACTTATTTCTCATTTTATATTCTGTGTACAAATTATACACAACATATAGAGTTCTGATTAGGAATATACATAATATGAGCAACATATTCCAAACCACAAAAATTTTAATAATAATTATAATATCAATAACAGTCATAATAATAAATATGAATTTATTCAAATTTCAATAACCCAGACTTTTTCGAAATATAAATAGATTTAACAGTAGAAAAAAGTATAAAAAGATCATTGTATGAATGAGAAATGGGTGAATTGTTAATAACACGTAACAATTGATTATCAAAAATTAAAAATCATCCATTTGATATAGAAAAACAAAGTTTGTCAGAGCATTTATATTATACAATTATCTGTTATATTTGAATTTAATAAATTTTATGTTTGATAAATCCCACACTCAATCAAATTACAGGCAGATTGATACTTGACAGTAATTAAATATTCGGTCCACAAGATATAAAAGACATTAAGTTTTTCTACATATATACAAACATATATATATATATATGACATGGGATAATGAGCCTTTCAAAAAAGTATAAATAAAATATAAAATATAAAAAATTTAATGCTTTAATTATAATAAATTAATGAAAACATTTTTAAAATTAAAAGTAGAGGACATTATCAATATTTAAATACTATTTTAAAATAATTATAAATTTATTTGCATTTCTTTTTGTAACTTACTTTGAGCTTTTTATCCGATACCAGTTTAAAAAATTGTAGGTTAAATATTATAAAAACATGAGTTATTACTAATTATATACTATTATGGAGTGCGAAATCTAAGTTTTAAATAATAAAGAATACAATGAAATTTACATATATGAAAAAGAGCTGAGTGATCTTCACATCAACAATGAATGATAATTATATAACAAAATAGTGAAAATAAAATAAAAAAACAAATAAAAATTAAAAAGATAATGATAAATAAAATAAAAATTATAGTTAGTACTCGTAATGATAAATAAAAATATATATATACATATCATACTGTATATTTAAATTTAAATTTTAAGTGTAATGTTCATTGCATTCTCATTTTTATATTTCTATGTATTTTTTCTTAGTAATTTAATTTTTTATTTTTTCTGTTGTATTTTCTTTAAATTTACATTATGATGACTATTTGTTGAAACCGGTATTAAAAAAAAATATTACACAACAACATTTATTTTTTATTTCACTTAATACCCATGGTTTTTCGATATGTTTAAATATATATTTTTTTTTTTAAACATTTTTGGAGGTTTAAAAGTATAGCAAATTCTTAAACATGGTACATAAAACCACGTTAATACTAAAAAATTATACGCACACGAAAAATATTCATAAGAGATATTGAATAAAAAGTTCAAGGTAATTTTTAATTTTTTTTAATATTTTAAATGTAATTTTAAGTTTTCATAAGTGGTCGTGAAGCATTGACGAATAATGAAATTGTTATTTAATTTTATATTATTTAGCTGAAAAAATTTAATCATTAAAAAATAGTAATATATTCCATGCCGTAAGAAATTGAATTAATTGATTTAATATCCTAAATATCCAGTTCCCCTGTACCTTCTAACCTTACATTAGATAAAGTAATTTGATATTACCCTACGAGACAATGTATGGAAATCATTTAACCGAATACCTTTCCAGCAAACGCAGATGATAAAAGTATAAATAATAGCTCTCGAAATGAAGTGGAAATAAGGTCTGCACACCTAAAAAAAACAGAAGAACCGATACGACTAAAAGCAAATCAAGGAAAAATAACTACAGCCTTTATTGACATACGGATCTGAATCCTGGTCCGTAACTAAGGTAGATGAAGAAAAGATAAACACCTTTGTAGGAAGAGTATTACACCGAATTTATGGCCCTCTAATTGACAACGGAGAAAAATGAATACGGAAAAATTAGGAAATTTATCAAATATTTCAAAATACCATCATTAGTGCGTATTTAAAAAGAAATAATTAATAAATGCTAAACATATTTGGAGGTTTGAAAGTATAGCAAACAACATTTTAATTGAAAAGTTGAACGGAAAAAGGCCTAGGGAAAAAGGCCTGTTTAGCGACACAAAAATGGGAAGAAGGGTGAAAATAGATCTTACAAGTATATTAGAAGAACAAAAATCGAAGACTGCAAAGATAAAGAAACATTGAGAAAAGTTGTTGAGCCAGCGAAGGTTCTACATGGTCTGTAACAGTTGATAAAGAAGAAGAATAACCTAGTTTTTCGAGAAGTGATAATAAATGTGAGTAGTAGGAAATAATTAAAATTTTCCTCGTATAAATGAGAAAAGAGTGAATTGTTAATCACACGCAACAATTAATTATTAAAAATTAAAGCTTATCTACCCGATATAGAAAGACAAATATTGTCAGAGCATTTATATTATACAATTATTTATTATATTTGAATTTGATAAATTTTATGTTTGCTAAATTCCACACTCAATCAAATTACAAGCATATTGATACTTGACAGTAATTAAATATTCGGTCCACGAGATATAAAAGACATTAAGTTTTTCTACATATATACAAACTTATATATATATATATATATATATGTATATATCAAACTGTATATTTAAATACACAACATAGCCAAGATTATTAAATAAAATATATAATAAATGTTGTTGTATAATTTATTTTATTATTACCGGTTTCGACAAAAAGTCATCATAATGTAAATTTAAAAAAAATACAACAACACAACAACAGAAGATATATGATATTGCTTGGAATAAATACATCGAGGAATAATGCAGAAAACGCAACGAATATAACATTAAGAAAATATGAAGTTATAAAAAATAAAAAATAATATAATAAAATATTAATATATTAAACAGCAGAGAATGTATATAATGAAAATACTTAAGGTATGATATTAATATATAAGCACAAAGCATTTTTAATTAATAATAGAAACGTTACAGCTCCACTATTACACCCATTTATAAAAATACGTAAAGATAATTGTCCAATCAGACCATTTACTAATTTCAGATCTGCTCCTTCATATAATTTATCTAAATTTTTAGATCAACTAGTAAAAGAGAAGATAATATTTAGTAATGAAACAATTATACGAATTTCTTATGATTTTATTGAAAAAATAAACGATATTAATAATATACCTGGTTCTTATTATTTATATTATACCTAGTAATTAATATTAAACCTGGAATTCCTATATTCGATGGATTAAATATTCTAAAAAACATGCTTATTTTTAATAATGTCTTTAATCCAAACGAAATTCTTAAAATTATTCATTCAATTAACGTTATTATTAATCAAAATTATTGCTAATATAACAATAAATTATATAAACAAAAAGAATGTCTATTAATGGGTGGTCCTTCATGTGCAATTTTATCGAAATTATACTTAGTTGATTATGAAACAGCTAATATACTTTCCATTTATTAAAGCTCATTTCAGATATGTAAATGATACATTCATTTTGATCTGAGGCACTAATAGACAAGCAGAAAATATGGTTAATAGTTTAAATAAAATTAATGAACACATTCAATTTACCCTAGAAACAAATCTCACGGTTAGATTAATTAATCATAAAAATTTAATGTACAACATAATATTATTATCATCTATGTTTTAGAAGAATAACACATTTATGAAGAAATTAAACAAAATAAATTTAAAAATATTTTGAATATACAAACAGACTATAAAAATAACATTTTATTTAAATATATAATAGGAGATATTGTTGTCATACCATATGTATGTCTATTATATACGCAATTTCTCTGCTATTTATTATATTAATATTTCATTATTATATTATTTTTAATAATTCCATGTCTTTTAACTGTAATGTTAATTGCATTCTCTTTTTTATATCTCTATGTATTTTTTCTCAGTAATTTTATTTTTATTTTTTCTGTTGTATTTTCTTTAAATTTACATTATGACTATTTGTCGAAACCGGTATTAATAAAATAAATTACACAACAACATTTATTTTTTATTTCACTAAATACCCATGGTTTTTCGGTATGTTTATATATATATATTTTTTTTTCATTTGATAATAATATATTTAACAGTCTATGTACATATCAACATAACACAATGCTAAGCAAATTTTGTATATTCTATACCACAAAAGAAAAAAATTAGAATTTTTGAATTAAAAGACTATACTCAATTACAAAAGTTTAAAATATTGTAAAATGGAAAATATATATGTAAAATATATATTTATATAAAATATATAAATATATATATTTTTCTTATGTATCGATAACATTTGAACAGGAATATGCATCAAAATTCGTAAATAAAAAATGTTGTACTTCATTCATATCAAATGTACCTAGGCATCAAATATAAAGCTACGTTATTTGTTTTACATGAATCAAATTAAGTTACGAACATACAAACATATATATGTATTGAAATAATTGTAGACCACAGTCATTAATTTATGTTTTGTTCTAGCTAATTAATTGTTTTATTTCAACAAACTTAAGTCAACAAAATAACATAAAATTTGACGTATTCTCTGTCGTTTAATATTCGATGACAAAACCTTTTAGAGTTTTAGTTAATATACAAAGGAACATTACAAATTATCAGTTTGTTAAAGTGCCTTTAAGATATTGGAATTTAAAATTTGTATTTAAAATTAATGTATATATTTATTATATAATTTGTAACTTTGTATTTAACTTACCATCATCTATTTATTCATTAACACAAGAAGAAAAATTTTAATTTTTAATGTAAAAAAAATGCAGTATATTGCGATATATTTACTATTTTAAAATTAAAATCTATGTTAAATAATATAAAAAAAACACAAATATTATTTATATTTGATTCAGAACATGACATATAACTATATAAGGTAAAATTTATTTGTCGTTCATATTTTGACGACAAAAAACATCAGAATTTTAGATTTTAGATTCTAAACGAAGCAACGAAAAATCTTGTTTTACACTTCCATTCAATCCATATTTTATTTCTGTGAACAAATATTCGATTGCTAACAACGCTCGAATGATATTATTCTGTTAAAAAGCATTATGTAGTTGGTAAAATATTTTCAACCTTTATCATCTGCTTCAGTACTCTTCTATTGCGTAATTCACAAAATGACTAAAATTTGGATGAATAATTAACTTCTCAATAATTCTTAAACATGGTACATAAAACCACGTTAATACTAAAAAATTATCCGCATACGAAAAATGTTCATAAAAGATATTGAATAAAAAGTTCAAGGTAATTTTTAATTTTTTTTAATATTTTAAATGTAATTTTAAGTTTTCATAAGTGGTCGTGAAGCGTTGACGAATAATGAAATTGTTATTTAATTTTATATTATTTAGCTGAAAAAATTTAATCATTAAAAAATAGTAATATATTCCATGCCGTAAGAAATTGAATTAATTGATTTAATATCCTAAATATCCAGTTCCCCTGTACCTTCTAACCTTACATTAGATAATGTAATTTGATATTACCCTACGAGACAAAGTATGGAAATCATTTAACCGAATACCTTTCCAGCAAACGCAGATGATATAAGTATAAATAATAGCTCTCGAAATGAAGTGGAAATAAGGTCTGCACACCTAAAAAAAACAGCAGAACCGATACGACTAAAAGCAAATCAAGGAAAAATAACTACAGCCTTTATTGACATACGGATCTGAATCCTGGTCCGTAACTAAGATAGATGAAAAGAAGATAAACACCTTTGTAGGAAGAGTATTACACCGAATTTATGGCCCTTTAATTGACAACGGAGAATAATGAATACGGAAAAATTAGGAAATTTATCAAATATTTCAAAATACCATCATTAGTGCGTATTTAAAAAGAAATGATTAATATATGATAACATATTTGGGGGTTTGAAAGAATAGCAAATAAAATTTTTATTGAAAAGTTGAACGGAAAAAGGCCTAGGGAAAAAGGTCTGTTTAGCGACACAAACATGGGAAGAAGGGTGATAATAGATCTTACAAGTATATTAGAAGAACAAAAATCGAAAACTGCAAAGATAAAGAAACATTGAGAAAAGTTGTTGAGCCAGCGAAGGTTCTACATGGTCTGTAACAGCTGATAAAGAAGAAGAATTACCTAGTTTTTCGAGAAGTGATAATAAATGTGAGTAGTAGGAAATAATTAAAATTTTCCTCGTATGAATGAGAAAAGAGTGAATTGTTAATCACACGCAACAATTAATTATTAAAAATTAAAGCTTATCTACCCGATATAGAAAGACAAATATTGTCAGAGCATTTATATTATACAATTATTTATTATATTTGAATTTGATAAATTTTATGTTTGCTAAATTCCACACTCAATCAAATTACAAGCATATTGATACTTGACAGTAATTAAATATTCGGTCCACGAGATATAAAAGACATTAAGTTTTTCTACATATATACAAACTTATATATATATATATATATATATGTATATATCAAACTGTATATTTAAATACACAACATAGCCAAGATTATTAAATAAAATATATAATAAATGTTGTTGTATAATTTATTTTATTATTACCGGTTTCGACAAAAAGTCATCATAATGTAAATTTAAAAAAAATACAACAACACAACAACAGAAGATATATGATATTGCTTGGAATAAATACATCGAGGAATAATGCAGAAAACGCAACGAATATAACATTAAGAAAATATGAAGTTATAAAAAATAAAAAATAATATAATAAAATATTAATATATTAAACAGCAGAGAATGTATATAATGAAAATACTTAAGGTATGATATTAATATATAAGCACAAAGCATTTTTAATTAATAATAGAAACGTTACAGCTCCACTATTACACCCATTTATAAAAATACGTAAAGATAATTGTCCAATCAGACCATTTACTAATTTCAGATCTGCTCCTTCATATAATTTATCTAAATTTTTAGATCAACTAGTAAAAGAGAAGATAATATTTAGTTATGAAACAATTATACGAATTTCTTATGATTTTATTGAAAAAATAAACGATATTAATAATATACCTGGTTCTTATTATTTATATTATACCTAGTAATTAATATTTAACCTGGAATTCCTATATTCGATGGATTAAATATTCTAAAAAACATGCTTATTTTTAATAATGTTTTTAATCCAAACGAAATTCTTAAAATTATTCAGTCAATTAACGTTATTATTAATCAAAATTATTGATAATATAACAATAAATTATATAAACAAAAAGAATGTCTATTAATGGGTGGTCCTTCATGTGCAATTTTATCGAAATTATACTTAGTTGATTATGAAACAGCTAATATACTTTCCATTTATTAAAGCTCATTTTAGATATGTAAATGATACATCCATTTTGATCAGAGGCACTAATAGACAAGCATAAAATATGGTTAATAGTTTAAATAAAATTAATGAACACATTCAATTTACCCTAGAAACAAATCTCACGGTTAGCTTAATCTATAATATAAAAATGAATCGCAAAATGTGTTGATAAACGCATAACTCAACAACGCCTGGACCAATTTGGCCAAATCTTTTTTTCAAATGTTCGTTGAAGTTCAAGGATGGTTTTTACGGCGAGAAAAATTAGAATTATTGCTGGAAAAACCAGGTTACAGGTTAGGTTAGGTTCTGAAACCAACAAAAAAGTCAGTTCAATGAACTATTATTCATACCGCCTAATGATTCGGGAAAATGAAGATAATCACATATTGAAATGTCGGCGATTATATCACAAATATGGTGTTGACATGTATGTTAAAATTGAAACGGAGAGATTAACATTCATCAGGTTGAATCAAACCAAACTCCGATCTGAAGAGTATATTCACCTTCGAGATGCGATTAATACTGATGGAAATGCACAGAATGTCGGTCGGATGACTATTCTTCCAGCAACATACATCGGAAGCCCTCGGCATATGCACGAATATGCTCAAGATGCCATGTCGTATGTTCGTCATTATGGTACAGCAGATTTGTTCATCACATTTACATGCAATCCGCAATGGATAGAAATCAAGCAGGAGTTATTCTCTGGGCAATCACCCATTGATCGTCATGATATTACAGCCAGAGTCTTTAGACAAAAGTTGAAATCTTTAATGGATTTCATCGTAAAACATAATGTGTTTGGTGAGACACGCTGCTGGATGTATTCTGTGGAGTGGCAGAAACGAGGATTGCCACATGCACACATTTTGATTTGGTTGGTTGAAAAGATAAGGCCAAATGAAGTTGATGCAGTGATATCAGCTGAAATCCCTAATGTACAAGTAGATCCTGGATTGCATGAGGTAGTTATCAAAAACATGATACATGGTCCCTGTGGAACTCTTAATCAATATTCACCGTGTATGATGGATGGTAAATGTTCAAAACGATATCCACGGACATTAATATCGGAAACAATTACTGGTAATGACGGTTATCCATTGTATCGTCGCAGATCGACAGCAGACAATGGAAAATCAACAATTGTCAAATTAAATCAACAAGATATTGAAATAGATAATCGTTGGATTGTTCCATATTCACCCATTTTATCAAAGACATTCAAAGCACACATCAACGTTGAATCTTGCCATTCAGTGAAATCTATTAAATACATTTGCAAATATGTAACCAAAGGGAGTGATATGGCTGTGATTGGAATTGGTGCAGAGAATTCCAATGATGAAGTTACCCAATACCAAATGGGCCGCTATGTCAGTAGTAATGAAGCAGTTTGGCGAATATTTTCTTTTCCTATTCATGAGAGACACCCTTCTGTTGTTCACTTAGCTGTGCATTTAGAAAATGGACAAAGAGTGTATTTTACAGCACAGAACGCAGTACAAAGAGCTGCTCAGCCACCATCTACTACATTAACCAGTTTTTTGAGACATGCCAAAACGATGATTTCGCACAAACATTGCTATATTCTGAAATGCCAAAATATTATACCTGGAATCAATCCTCAAGGAGATTTATACGACGGAAACAAGGAAAACCAGTTCCAGGATATACAGATGTATATTCCACCGATGCGATTGGTCGGATTTATTCAGTACATCCAAGCAATGATGAATGTTTTTACTTACGACTGCTATTAGTCAATGTACGTGGCCCAACATCATTCCAACAATTACGAACTGTTGATGGTGAATTGTGTGGATCCTACAGAGAAGCCTGTCAACGTTTGCAATTGCTTGAAAATGACGCTCATTGGGATCAAACTCTCAATGATGCTGTAATATCATCACACGCTCATCAAATACGAACATTGTTTTCTATAATCATATCTACATGCTTCCCATCAAACCCAATTGATTTGTGGATCAAGTACAAAGATTATATGTGTGATGATATTTTGTATCAAATACAGAATAGAATGGGAAATCCAAATATACAAATCAGTGAAGAAATTTACAATGAAGCATTGATTTCAATTGAGGACATGTGCTTGATAATGTCAAACAAACTATTAATTCAATTAGGCCTGACCGCGCCCAATCGTCCAATGCATGACGCTTTTAACCAAGAGTTGCATCGAGAAAGACTGTATGATCTCAACGCTTTGAAAGAATTAATTCAAACAAATCTTCCACTGTTAAATGAACAACAGAAGTATGTATTTGAAACTCTTATGAAAGTAACAAATGATGAAACTGGAGGTATTTACTTCTTAGATGCACCTGGTGGTACAGGAAAAACTTTTTTGATTTCATTAATATTAGCAACAATTCGCTCACAAAATAAAATTGCACTTGCACTCGCTTCGTCGGGAATCGCAGCAACTTTGCTTGAAGGTGGTCGAACAGCCCATTCAGCACTAAAATTGCCATTAAATATGCAAAGCAATGAAACTCCAACCTGCAACGTTTCGAAGAACTCTGCAATGGCAAAGGTTTTGCAGCAATGTAAATTGATTGTTTGGGATGAATGCACGATGGCACATAAAAATCTTTGGAGGCTTTGGACAGAACCTTAAAAGATCTACGGAGCAATAATAACCGATTTGGTGGTGCAATGATTTTATTAGCAGGAGATTTTCGTCAAACATTGCCGGTGATTCCACGATCAACGCCAGCTGATGAACTCAATGCATGTCTAAAGTCCTCCAGTTTGTGGAAACATGTCAAAGTACTTCATTTAAGCAAGAATATGCGTGTCGAGTTGCAAAATGACCAATCTGGAAACATATTCTCTAAACAACTCATTGACATTGGTAATGGCAAATTTCCTATAGACATGTTGACTGGCTGCATTAACTTTCCTCAAAGTTTTTGTCAGTTAACTCGATCAAAAGATGAACTTATTCAGAAGGTGTTTCCAGATGTTTCTCAAAATTACAGAAACCATGATTGGTTGAGCGAACGAGCTATACTGGCTGCAAAAAACATAGGTGTAAATGAATTAAATTTCAAAATTCAAGAACAAATTACAGGCGAATTGAGGATATATAAATCAGTTGATTCGGCTACTAATCAATATGATGTAGTCAACTATCCACCGGAATTTTTAAACTCGCTGGATTTGCCAGGATTGCCACCTCACAATCTTCAATTAAAGGTTGGACCGGTGGTTATAATGTTGCGAAATATCAACCAACCGCGTCTTTGCAACGGTACACGGTTAGCGATAAAAATATTACTAAACAATGTGATAGAAGCAACTATACTCAAAGGAAAGTATAAAGGAGAAGATGTTCTCATACCGCGCATCCCAATGATTCAGACTGATGTGCCATTTGAGTTTAAACGACTACAGTTTCCAGTGCGTCTTGCTTTTGCTATGACTATAAACAAGTCCCAGGGGCAATCATTAAGTGTTTGTGGTATTAATCTAGAAAACCCATGTTTCTCACATGGTCAATTGTATGTTGCCTGTTCCCGTGTTGGAAAACCATCAGATTTGTTTATCTATGCGCCAGGTAATCAAACAAAAAACATCGTATACCACAAAGCACTACAATGATAATAATAATAATTATGATTCACATGATTAACAATAAAGCGATTACTTACTTTTAAATCATTATATATGTTTTTTATTCACAACGCCCTATCACCAGGTTGACGGTTCTGTTCAGGAGAATATTTTTAAAATACGTAGGCACAAAAACTGCCACATTACAAATCTTTTTGACAGGAAGAAGTCTGTCGGGTCAGCTATTTTAGGCGGAATTAAAAATATATATTTTTTATATAATAGTTATAGGTAATGTAAATTACTAGACCCCCGAGAAAAAATTTGAAAATACGCTACTGGCTGGGTTAGAGGCGAGGGAGAAGAAGAGCATGTGTATTGAATTAAAATTTTAAAGTTTAATAAATGATGCAAGTTCGTTCAAAACTGTACACGGGCGAAGCCGGGTAATTCAGCTGTAATAAAAAATACAAATCTTTGGCACGAGCAACGCCGGGCAGGACAGCTAGTTAATCATAAAAATTTAATGTACAACATAATATTATTATCATCTATGTTTTGGAAGAATAACACATTTATGAAGAAATTAAACAAAATAAATTTAAAAATATTTTGAATATACAAACAGACTATAAAAATAACATTTTATTTAAATATATAATATAAGATATTGTTATCATACCATATGTATGTCTATTATATACACAATTTCTCTGCTATTTATTATATTAATATTTCATTATTATATTATTTTTAATAATTCCATGTCTTTTAACTGTAATGTTAATTGCATTCTCTTTTTTATACCTCTATGTATTTTTTCTCAGTAATTTTATTTTTTATTTTTTCTGTTGTATTTTCTTTAAATTTACATTATGACTATTTGTCGAAACCGGTATTAATAAAATAAATTACACAACAACATTTATTCTTTATTTCACTAAATACTCATGGTTTTCGGTATGTTTAAATATGTATATTTTTTTTTCATTTGATAATAATATATTTAACAGTCTATGTACATATCAACATAACACAATGCTAAGCAAATTTTGTATATTCTATACCACAAAAGAAAAAAATTAGAATTTTTGAATTAAAAGACTATACTCAATTACAAAAGTTTAAAATATTGTAAAATGGAAAATATATATGTAAAATATATATTTATATAAAATATATAAATATATATATTTTTCTTATGTATCGATAACATTTGAACAGGAATATGCATCAAAATTTGTAAATAAAAAATGTTGTACTTCATTCATATCAAATGTACCTAGGCATCAAATATAAAGCTACATTATTTGTTTTACATGAATCAAATTAAGTTACTAACATACAAACATATATATGTATTGAAATAATTGTAGACCACAGTCATTAATTTATGTTTTGTTCTAGCTAATTAATTGTTTTATTTCAACAAACTTAAGTCAACAAAATAACATAAAATTTGACGTATTCTCTGTCGTTTAATATTCGATGACAAAACCTTTTAGAGTTTTAGTTAATATACAAAGGAACATTACAAATTATCAGTTTGTTAAAGTGCCTTTAAGATATTGGAATTTAAAATTTGTATTTAAAATTAATGTATATATTTATTATATAATTTGTAACTTTGTATTTAACTTACCATCAGCTATTTATTCATTAACACAAGAAGAAAAATTTTAATTTTTAATGTAAAAAAAATGCAGTATATTGCGATATATTTACTATTTTAAAATTGAAATCTATGTTAAATAATATAAAAAAAACACAAATAATATTTATATATGATTCAGAACATGACATATAACTATATAAGGTAAAATTTATTTGTCGTTCATATTTCGACGACAAAAAACATCAGAATTTTAGATTTTAGATTCTAAACGAAGCAACGAAAAATCTTGTTTTACACTTCCATTCAATCCATATTTTATTTCTGTGAACAAATATTCGACTGCTAACAACGCTCGAATGATATTATTCTGTTAAAAAGCATTATGTAGTTGGTAAAATATTTTCAACCTTTATCATCTGCTTCAGTACTCTTCTATTGCGTAATTCACAAAATGACTAAAATTTGGATGAATAATTAACTTCTCAATAATTCTTAAACATGGTTGCGACGTCTCGAAACGATGTCTCATACGAGCGTCGAGTTACCACCCTTTACGTCTTAGTAAGAAGGGTCGCCAACTATGTACCGAGATCCAAGGGATCGGTATACATGGATTTCTTTTTTAAGAAGATAATAAAAAAAAAAAAAAAAAAAAAAAAAAACAGGAATAGAAGAAACATAACAACAATTAAATGGTAGTAAAAAAAAAATATATTGATTTAAGAAAAGCAAAAAAAAAAAAAAAATTTAATTTATAGAAGGAATAGCGTGGACATTTGTCTGGCATTAAAAACCTTCATATTTATATGAACAATTACACAAATAAATAAATACATAGATAAAAAAAAATGTAAGTTTTTTTTTTTTCTTTTAAATAACCTCGCGAGGGGTTTTCGACATACCTCGATGTTGAAAAACAATTATAATATATTTTATTTTTTTTATTTTTCTTACACGTACGTTTTTTTTTATACAAAATATAGACAATCGTATTATATGAGAGTAATTTTTTTTAAATAACCTCGCGAGGGGTTTTCGACGTATCTCGACGTTGAAAAACAATTATAATATATTTTATTTTATTTATTTTTCTTACACGTACGTTTTATAATTACTAGTAATCATGTGATATATCAAAAAACAATAATGTACCGGCCAAATATTATAGGTACAGACATATATATTTTCACTCACCCCGTGGTCCTAGATGTTATAGGACCACGACCATCCTACCATACTCCGTTGGCGGATTCCCGCCGCGGGGATGGTCTCTTAGTATTTACTCCATTTTTGGATGATTTTCAACCGTAGGAAAAAAATATTAATTTTACAAATAAGTAAAAGGAAAAAGAAAAAAAAATGAATAAATTGAACGCGGACGGTGGTACAAGTCGGCGACCGGTGAACGAAAGAAAAAGAATATCGAAAATTAGCCGGTAATTTTGTCATATTAAAATTAATTAACCGTATAAATATACACTCGTATCGGTTGATGATGTAACGACGGAGAGGTGGTGACGATGCAGAAAATAGACGCTGGAAAATGTTAATTACGCCTGCATTTCCCATATATACATTTCCCGATACTCGTTATGAAAATGTATAAATCGTACCGTCTCCATTAACATAAAATTATTTCTAGCGTTTTTAATCAAATATTTTATGTTGGTGTGAACCACACTTGCTTCAAACGTTACATGGAACATAAAACCACGTTAATACTAAAAAATTATCCGCATACGAAAAATATTCATAAAAGATATTGAATAAAGAGTTCAAGGTAATTTTTAAATTTTTTTAATATTTTAAATGTAATTTTAAGTTTTCATAAGTGGTTGTGAAGCGTTGACGAATAATGAAATTGTTATTTAATTTTATATTATTTAGCTGAAAAAATTTAATCATTAAAAAATAGTAATATATTCCATACCGTATGAAATTGAATTAATTGATTTAATATCCTAAATATCCAGTTCCCCTGTACCTTCTAACCTTACATTAGATAAAGTAATTTGATATTACCCTACGAGACAAAGTATGGAAATCATTTAACCGAATATCTTCCCAGCAAACGCGGATGATATAGGTATAAATAATAGCTCTCGAAATAAAGTGGAAATAAAGTCTGCACACCTAATAAAAACAGCAGAACCGATACGACTAAAAGCAAATCAAGGAAAAATAACTACAGCCTTTATTGACATACGGATCTGAATCCTGGTCCGTAACTAAGGTAGATGAAGAGAAGATAAACACCTTTGTAGGAAGAGTATTACACCGAATTTATGGCCCTTTAAGTGACAACGGAGAAAAATGAATACGGAAAAATTAGGAAATTTATCAAATATTTCAAAATGCCATCATTAGTGCGTATTTAAAAAGAAATGATTAATATATGATAACATATTTGGAGGTTTGAAAGAATAGCAAATAAAATTTTTATTTAAAAGTTGAACCGAAAAAGGCCTATGGAAAAAGGCCTGTTTAGCGACACAAAAATGGGAAGAAGGGTGAAAATAGATCATACAAGTATATTAGAAGAACAAAAATCGAAGACTGCAAAGATAAAGAAACATTGAGATAAGTTGTTGAGCCAACGAAGGTTCTACATGGTCTGCAAAAGCTGATAAAGAAGAAGAATTACCTAGTTTTTCGAAAAGTGATAATAATATGAGTAGTAGAAACAATTAAAATTATCCTCGTATGAATGAAAACACAGCATATTTTTATTCTCACGTTACAATGATTATTAAAAAATATAACAGTCTAAACACATAAACAATGATCTTTGGAGCATTTAAAATAAAAAACTTTTCAATTTTATTTGCGTTCGCTAATTTCCATACATAATCAAATTACAGACAGAGGGATACTTGAAAGGAATTAAATGTGAATTCTACGAGATTTAAAACCTCATCATGTGTGCTTCACTTTATTTGTTAATTAATAGAGATAGTAATATTGTTAAAATTTATTAGTTTTTCTACATTTATAAATTATAACATACAAGAAGAAACCTTACATAAAAGGATAAAAAAAAAATGAAAATATATAAAAAATATTGGTACAATATTTTGTAAATACATATATATAAATATATATATATATATTTAAAATTTATTTTAAAATTTGAAGGTAGAAGAGGTTATTATTATTTAAATATTTATTGAAATTGATTATTTTTCTTGTGTATCGATAACATTTGGGCAGGAATTAGCACCACAAATCGTAAATAAAAAATGTATTGTATTTCATTCATATCAAATGTAACTAGTTATGTACTTAGAGTTATAATATTATAAATCTGAATTATTATACTATTTAAATATAATATGCGTTTATATATAACAATGCATAGTATTGTTACATTTCTTTATACACATTTGATATAACCTAATTAATTCCTTTCTATTCAAAAACATTATGTAATTACAATAGGACAGAATTATAGACATTTATTTTTGGATTAAATTGCAATAACAAATATATTCGATTTTTAGGTTTTGATCAATGCAATGCATCAAATTGGAAGTTTATTTAGAAAAACTTATAATATTGTAGGTTAAATGAAATAATCAATATATATTACTATTTTTATTTTTTTTTTTTTGTATAACTTACCTTCTGTTTCCATTCAGTACCACAAGAAAACATTTTAATATTTAAAATTCCTAAATCTTAATTCATTACAAAATGTTTACAACCATGGTGGAGGATATCAATGTTATAATATGATTCAACTATCAACATTTTTTCATTCCTTAATAATGTTAGCATTATAAATACTTCAGATAAATAATAAATAAATACCACGTTTACTTATTGAATATAAAACAACATAAATGGTACATTTTGAATCTAATTTTTTATTATAGTAATATATATTAAATATAATAATTTTTATTCCACTAAAAGATGTCTTGAAATATTGAATTTTTCAAAAACTATTTAATATATTATTATTTATAAATAATATAAGAAAAAATTATCCTGGTATAAATGAGAACAGATCGCATTTTTAGCTACACTTAACAAATAATTATTAAAAATAAAACTATTTAAAGACGAAAACAAAGATCATCTGAGCATTTGAAATTTAAATTTTAAATATTTTATGTCTTTGTTAATTCCACACTAATTCATGTAGCACCCACATTGGTACTTGACATGACTTGGTTGCGGTGCCTACGAGATTTACGTCATCAAGTTACTTTCATGGATCTATTCATTAAAAAAGTATGAATAATTATTAAAATTTACACGTCTTTATATATTTATAACATACGATGTGAAGCGTAGAAAGATACATAAATAAAACTTAATATATATAAAAAATATTTATTGTTATATTCAAATTAAAAAATAGAATAAATAATTATTATTTTAATATTTATTAAATAATTTGCAATTTTGTAATTAACTTACCACGTCCTCTTTTTGGCAGTGGCATATGAGCTATACATTTGTTTTTTAAAATTGTAAATTATCAATTTATTAAAAAATTTTACAATTCTGGAACTAGAAGTTTATGTTATAAAATAATAAAAGGGTAAATAATTTTTCATATTTGAAACAGAACTAAATGAATTTAACATAAATAAAGAATAATATTTAACTTTTGACTGCTTATTCATTCATTTATAAATAATAAATAAATTGTATAATATTTATATTAAAGATATTCAGAATACGACAAATGTTAAACTACATGTTTGGTATTATTTGAATTGAATTAAGTTGCAAGAATTAAATATAATTTTTATTGTGTTATTGAAAATCTATTATTTAAAGACGTATCCTTGATCAAAAATAGATAAAAAAAAACCTTGTATGGATTTAGTGAATGCTTCTGATATATTAAATAACATTTTTTTTTGTATATCTCTTGAAATTTTATAAATATTTGTTATTCAGATTTTTTTTTAAATTCAAATGAAAATTTTGTATTTAAAGTGACAAATTAACACAATTCATGTCACTGGAAAAGAATACATAGATTTAAAATTCTTTAAGAGCATAACATTATTCTTAGGGAGAAGTGATTGCAAATATTTCAATTAGGAAAAATATAATAATGTTGGTTGCGGCTAAAAGAGCCAATAATAATAATTGCTTATCTTTCTTGCTGATAATGATCAAAATAACCAAATACGAGTACCAAAAAAGAGATATATAAAAGATCAGCGGAATGAATAAATAATAAACAAGATATAATTATTGGTAATTAATGGACTGTATTATACTATATTATAACAAGGATTATTATTACAAAAATTATTTAATAATTTACATTTATTACGAAATATGAAAAAAAATGGAAAAAACGGCCGCACGCAGGAACCCTTACAAATATTATTATAATTTAAAAGTACACACGATATCGAATAAATAAATAAAATTTAAATTAAATATAATACAAAATAAATAATAATGAATTTAACTTGATAATGAGCTTCGATACATATATGGTTCTACCTACGCTACTATTTAAAATATAATATGTCATATGTCTACTTCTCGTTATCCAGGGGTTTGAAATGTTGAATTGAATGAATCTGAAATCATTACTCCAGTGTCGGTCATAAAAATTTGTAAGTGATAAATACTGAAGATGAATTTGAATCGACGAGTCTCAGTGGTTTATATTTAATAATTATATTTAAGTGTACTAGTGTTTGTTTGAATCGCATTTCTTCACTGACGAGAAATAAAAAAGAAAAGAACAAATTACACTGTCTTGCAAATACGAAAATACAAATACAAATTATACGCTATTTTATACATTAGGAATTAAAAGAATAAATTTGTGAAATAAAAAGAGCGAGACGAAAAGGCGAATACAAGATAAAAGCGAGAACAAAGGCGAACACAGCTATACTAAATTATAAACATCGAGTACGTAAACAAAGATAATTTTAATATACATACATATATATACACATATACACATAAATATATATATATATAATATAGAGCAGTAATAATCATTTCACAATTAAAACTAATCATATCACCATATTATTATAGCAATTATAATTAAATAATATATTATAAGTCTTAGGCCGTCCTCCCACTGGGGCGACGCGACGCAATTTTAAATAAATATCGCGTCATAATCGTTTGTTTTGTAAAACACGGATTAACACGTTGACTGCCACAAGCCCGCCGGCGACCCAAGTCGTATCAGCGCGTGTCAGGACATTCTATTTGTACATCGTATGTCGTAAATGTTTACATTTATAAAAATAGATCCAGTTGTTAGATTTTAATAAAATTGATATTTTTATAATCAATTAATTTTAGATAATATCATGGAAAAAAGAAAAGTCTTGGGTCGCCGGCTGGTAAGTGGCCTACCATAAGTGTAATATTTCGTACAAGCTACTTGGGTCGCCCGTTGTTCGTGCTAGATTTAGAATCGATATTTTATTTTTATTGGTTAAGATAATAATAATATTTGTTTTACACATTTATACGTCAATTACCTTTTAATATTCGTCTTGAACAAGAAATGTAAACTTCTCGTGGTTATCAAGTCCTGAATTTTATTATTATTTTTACTTTATTTTACGTAAAAAATGTTAATATAATATGATAATAGATGAACGCAATAATAATGCATTAGATGATTCTGACAATTTTTCTAGTGACAGTTTTGACGATAGTGATAGTGATCCAATATATTGTGTTGAAAATAAAAATAATAGCGATTCTCAAGGGTCGTCAAATGATGAGGATCAAACTTTACCAACATCTAACAATCTAATTTATTATTTCTAGGGAAGCTTTAAACAAGGCAAAGAAAGTAACAACCTTTTGCAGTCTTTGCCCATCAAAACCATCGGTTTGCATACAATGTTTTCAAGACCATTTAAAAAAAAAAATGTATGAATAAAATTTTGTTACGTTTTTGTATATATTTTTATTTTTAAAGTAATATAGAGGGAATTTTTTTATCAAATTATCTAGGTTACCTCTTTATTTTTTAAAATTTTAATTTTAAGGTTTTATTCTACTATTTACTACACTTATATATTTAAATATTAAATTGTTTTGTATAAAATATAAAGGTATTGAAATTGAAGGATTTTATTGTTTTTTTTTTTTTAAATGATCAAAATCGTCTTGTCTACGCCACAGTCCAATCTAAATATAGTTCTCTCAAAGCCGTAAAGAATTAGATACATTTAATGTTGATGTTAAATTTGGCAGCCGGCGACTCATAGCGTGACAAATAGCGTCACAATAAAAGACATCACTTGGGTCGCCGGCGGGCTTGTGGCAGTTAACGTGTTAATACATCGGGGACTTCCCACTGACACAACGCGATGCAACTACGACGCGAAACGATAGCAACTAATCGCGCTTGATGAATAGTTGCCATTAAATCGCTTGGCATTACATACTCGTGTTTATTTCATTATATTTTATTATTTAATTATTAATATTATAATAGTATCGTATAATATAATAATATTATGTATATAGATAACTATTATTATAAAATTATGTCGAAAAAAGAGTGTGTTAACTATAAACTTAGTTGAGGCTGTGGAAAAATATCCGTGTTTATATAATTACAAATCGGTTATGGATGTACCCAATATCTCCTCATTCGTTTCTAATGGTTTTGATAATACCGGTATAATACAATGGTATCGTCATCTTCAGAGGACGACATGTTTGCAACTGAACAATTCTAGTTGCTGAAACATCGTCTATAGTGTGCAGAACTCACGAAATTAAATCGTACGATTTTTTGCTAGGCAACTTTTCTTTTTAGTCGCGTCAACGTCACGTCGTGTCGCGTTGCCCCAGTGGGAGGACGACTTTAATTATATATAACGCCACATATAATAATTATATATTCATTGGAAAAATTATAATCCATAATCATTAATGAATACACATTTATTTCAAGTTATCAATTTCATTTCATCAATTCTTATTTTTTCTACTTTTCTTATTCCTATCAAATTATGTCAATGCAATTAAATAAATTTTAAAATTTCCTTGAACTATATTTCGATAATAAAAACCTTTCGATTTATCGATTCGGAATTGTGAATGAGGGAAAACTCACAATTTTGTAAGAAGTTTATGAAATATTGAATTTTGTAAATACATTTTTAATATTTTATTACTCATTAAATGTTTTTATTAGATAATTTGTAATTTTGTGTTTAACTTACCAGTCTCTTTCATTCAATATTACAATAATTTACTTTTGAGAATTTCAATAAAGCAATTGAATACAAAATATTTACGACGATTCAATTTAAAATAATATATATATATATATATATATATATATATATATATTATGTAATAGTTAGTGTATTTAGCATCAATAATAAATAATAAATAAGTTGTTTGACTCTCGTGTCGACATTTGATGAAGTAACATTTAATGCTACATCATTGGTTTTATTTCAATCAATATATACTTTGTATGTATTTGAATATCATTCGGATTACTTTCATTTAAATTTTTGAGCAACGAAAGCGGATAAAAATAATAATCTACAATGACCCGGTGAACCCGCCAATATATTTATTATTCGTGAATATACGAGTAATATATATGTAAACGAATGGTTTCCAACTCCTTAAATGATAAATAATAAATTCATTCTATTCTTTATTTCATTAATATATTAATTTAATATACATCCGAATTAAGCCAATTAATTGGTGTCTGTTCAAAAGATTATATAATTACAATAGGATAAAATTATTAAAATTTCATTGTGGATTAAATTTTTATTCGGTACCGGTGTTATCGGCGGGCAAGCAGTATTCGCTCGTTATCCGTCCAATAACGTTCGTGAATATTCTAGAAATCATCACCTCACTTCCCCACGCATCTTGACGGCGACGACATTAAGCTGTGCACCGCCGAGCGAGTAAGGCCCAACGCACACCAAAAGAGCAAAACTGCTTTAAACAGTGTTAGTCAGCCTAACACAGTTTTGTTAAAAATAGAACATAGGGAATAACGTTGCATACGCACATTGATAAGACAAAAACAAAACGAAAACATTTTTGCTTTAAACACCATCAGTCATGACTAATACTGTCTGTAGTGTTTACATTTTTCTTTAGTCATAATTAGTCAAGGTTGAGCTACTATATTCGTAATATTATTATTATATTATTAATCATACATAAAGTTAATTATTATATTATTACAATGGCTTGTGATGGTGAAATTTTAGTAAGTTTAATAGAAAAAAGGCCATCAATTTACGATTATAATAAAAAAGATCACAGTAGTAGGACGGTCCAAGATAAACTGTGGGAGGAAATCAGCAAGGAAATGAATGTCAATGGTACGTTTAAATATTTTTTTTACTTTTTATTAGTAATTACACGTCATAAAAGATTTACAAATAGAATGCACATTCCGATGGGTTAATAATAATTTTGGTAGTTTTTTTTATAGTAGATCGAATTTAGAAGTGATACTTATATCTTTGGGTTACATATGCTAACTATAGTATCGTCTGATCGTAATTCACATATAAATGATACAATTAAGTTGTGAGTGATACGCTTTTTATTCAATGGATGTACCCATAACTTTTCTCCCCGTTTTTCTAAATTGAGTAGAGTGTACCACATACAAATCACAACTTCTTCGTCTTCTTCAGATGACATTTTGGTAACTTATTGATAATAATAGTTTAATAACAATAATTTTAGTAACTAATAATATATAATAAGAGGTAAACTAAAACGAACTAAACATGCACGCACAGAAAAGAATAGTGGAATTTGAAGTACGCAAAACACGAGTGATTGCGACTTGTTTTGTCTTGTTTTGCCTTTACTTGACTAACTGGTGTGCGCACATATAAAACAAATTATTTTTAGTTGACTAAAACAAAAATGACTAATAATGACTAACACAGTTTTGCTCTTTTGGTGTGCGTTGGGCCTAACAGTCGGTTTTCGGACGTACTTATGGTTCATGTTATGCGTATGTCTATCGGTCTTTTCGGCGACTGCGGTGCGCTCGTTTTATTTGTCGCCTTTCGTGTTCGATGTAGTATCGTCTCCGTCTTGTAATTCGGTCCGACGTGAACGCATACAAATGTACGTAGCATTGGCCGTACAAACGCTGAACCTTGCGACATTAACGACGTGATAAACGTTTATTTTTACGCGACAGCGTTTCACGTATTCCCGTCGTTTTGTTTCGGTTGTTAAAAAACGGTATATTCGGACGCAACACTAGGTTCGTCTGGGCATTTTGGATGGGCGGATGTGGCAGTACTGCAATCAGTGAAGTATTCGACGTCATCAAGGTCAGCGTAACAATCTGTTACAACGTTGTTGTTTTTTGCATATATTCTAATTATATTTGTACGAATTTTCTTTATTTATTTATTTTCTCGTTTGTTATTACAGCTATGTGTTAGGTAGGTACTAACATAAAATAAGATGAATTAAGTAATATTATATTGCGAATATAAATAAAATAAAACGATCCGTTATCCAGTAACAAATTCTTTGTTATTTATTTATTTACACGATTCGTAGAAACCCGTAATTATACCTCGGGAATAACCGTCAAACAATTTTGAAGACAAAATATAGAACTAAAAATCTATATTAGATTTTTAGTTCTTGAGCAACGCAAAGTATGAAATTGTCAATTTATTAAAATGTGTTTATAATATTGTACGTTGAATGAAATATTTAATATTTATTATTATTTATATTTTTTTTGTTTAAATTTAGTTTTTATTTATGCAATAACACAAGAAAAAATTTTAATTTTTAACATTACCAAAAGTCAATTCATTACAAAATGTTTACAATTATAATATAAAATTCTTAGTTTTTTAATGGAAAAATATCAACAATTTTTTCGTACAATTTTTGAGTACCGTGTGAATTTCATATTAGTAATAAATCATTAGTTTTCATAACATTTTATGCATGTATCATTAAAATTCAATGCTTAGCAAATATCTATTTCCCATACAAAAAGAAAAAAAGTTTAAATTCTTAGAATTGAAAATAGGTAATTTATAACAAAAGATATTTAATTTTGAAAAATAAATAAAATATAAACGAATATTATTCTTATATATAGAAATTATTTTACAATACAATAAGCATCACAAATAATAATAAAAATGTATGACATTCATATGAAATGTATGTGAATGCCGTCAAATATAATGCTACATAATTGATTTTATTTGAATCATAAGATATTATTAACTAACATACATTTTCTATTTTTTTCTTAAAAATGTATTATTTTTACGACAAAAGCATTTGGATATCTGTCATTTAAATTTTCGAATATCGAAAGTCGATATAAAAATAATCTTTAATGACTTCGATTAATGCTACCGATATATTAATTACAAATCTAATTATATAATATTTATTTTGTTATGAAGAGATTTTGTTTAGATTTTGTAACAGGACAAATTACTAGATGGAGCTACCGTATGAGATGAGGCACATTGTGAGAGTGATTAAGGAGAGCATATCAACATGCGACCACGGTGCGTCAATAAAGGGCGGTAACAAGAAATCAACATTAGAAAACGTTACATCCCATGGGAAAAGGGCTCCCACGTGACAACGGAAGGAGCTGTCAGGGACGTCAAAACACGGATATAACAGTGTGGAGACGGACATAACCAAACCCAGACGAAAAGGTCTAGAAAACCCAAACCGTAATAACGAAAGCGCAAACGGACGACCTGTGTACGAGCGGACGAGACTGGTCCGCGGGGGACATACGAGTATATGCAGGGCCGTTCAGAGGGGGGGCAACGGGACCATTTTGCCCCAGGCCCCAATTTAGGAATATTTTTAGGGGGCCCTAAAAAGACCCGACAAAAGACTAAAATGTCCCGAGAACAAATATTATTTTCGTTGCGTCAGTCACATATAAGTAATACTCCTGTAATCTATATTATATTTCGATGACAAGTCTTGTTTTGCTACGGTTGGCGATGGTACAGACGGTATTTTTAGACCAAATTAATTGCCGATACGCTGATAACCGGATACACGTAGAATAGTCAACTACAGCCCGCACATCCGTACGCCCGCTCCAGTCAGTAACTTATTATTAATCGACAGTTGACGGTATAGTGTCACCGATAAAATTGATAGATCATAGATGACAGTTATTGTAGGTACCTACTGTAGTAGTACATATAGTCTATAGACAACCTGTCTACCTGTAGTATAAAGAAACAAGGGTGAATACCAACACCAATATCAGTAAGTAATAATAATGGATTAAAATATGTCCATATCATCCTTTATTTTTATTAAAATAGATATAGTACGTAAATAATGGTATACATAATACCATTGATTAAATATTATCAATAATAATAATAATAATAATAATACATATACGAACACTGTTATAGTTTTTCATCGGCTTTCCCATTTTTACATACTTAATAGGTACTATCATCCCAAATGTAATATCATTGAGCATAGATTATACCATATATTGTAATTAATAATCAATGGTAAATGAATAAAAAAGTGTCGGACACATTGATTTAAAAAAATTATTTTTCACACTACATACATTTTACGTGATTTCGTTAAATAATTATTATGATGGTCGAAGGGCCACCAAATTAATTTGCCCCAGGCCCCGAAAAAATTCGGGACGGCCCTGAGTATATGGACCCCACCGCGGACCAATCAATCATCATTATAATAGCTAATACTTTTTTTAAATAATTTCGATCTAACCCCCCACTACTGATTTAGACTCACGTCTGGTCTAGTAAAGGCAAAAACCGTCCACTCTAGCAAAGCAATCAATCATTAATACAAAACAACCTTAAAGACTAAAACAACGTAACCGTATAGTGTTTATTGGAACTCAATAATATATACATCAACCAAAACGAACATCCAACACAGACAAATCAAGTTAGGTTAGGTTAGGTTAGGTTGTCGTGAGGCCGCGCCCTCACACAGCCACAGCAATTCAGCAATTCAGCCTTCCCTTAACATGCCAGCAAACGGTATGGGTAACAAATTGCCACTCAAACGTAAGGTGGGTGGCTCCTTCGTCCGTCTTACCAAAACATACCAAAGACTATCCGACCTTCTCCCATTATAATCAATTCCACTTCGTGGTGAAAAGTTTCCCATTCAATATTTAGATTCCCGTACTTTAAACCGACTTCACTGACTGCCAAAACGTCTTCTAACGAAGTGTCATTAAAAACGTCCGAGCCTTCAACCTTCAAACTTATCCAAAAAACGCTACTCGACACCAAAAACAAATTCCATACGTACAACCTCCCTGAAGAACGCTCCCTCAAGGTCGTTCTGAAAGGTATACACAACGAAATTACAAACGATGAACTAAAACTTGAACTTGAAAATCGATACTTCACCCCAACTTACATCCGCCGTTTCGGTACTCCCGAAAAACCCTTACCAATCTGCCTCGTGTACGTCGCTTCAAACCCCGCCGCGAAGGATATATTCCTCTTGAACAACCTGTTTTACTTACAGATAACTGTTGAACCCTTTAAAAATTCCGGCCCAGCCCAATGCTTCTCTTGTCAACGCTTCGGTCACGGCTGTCGTAAATGTGGACACCCGCCGCGATATGTCAAATGCGCTGGAAACCACACGGCCTCGAACTGCACAAAAACGCGTGACCAACCTCCGACATGCTGCAATTGTGGTGAACAACACACTGCAAACTTCCGTGGATGCCCTCACTTTGTAGCGCAAATACAAACCGCGAAACCACCTATACAAGCTACTATCCAACCAAAGACCCACAAATCGACTCCTCCTCCACCACCACCACTTGCCCTGCCAAAACCTGACACCTTGACATACGCTTCTGTAGCCTCGGGGATAACTTCGCCATCCTCGCAACCTACCCTATCACTTCCGCAATTCAACCTCTCTCTCATCCTAACTTTCTGACTAACCTCTTAACAGCTCTTTCAGACAACCAAGATCCCAAAACATTGATAACTGTAACAATCAAAACCTTCCTAAGAATCCTTACTCCACAACATGGATAACTTAAAAATCCTATACTGGAACTCCAACGGTATTAACCACAAACTGAACCAACTACACTCTAACAAAAGACTTAAATAATCTTACTAAACGAAACAAGACTATCTCCCTCTACCAGACTTCACATTCCAAATTACCTAACCTACAGACACAACCTGCCACCTGTTCGCGGCTCGCCCGCTCGCGGCGGCACGGCTGTTTTCATCCACCGTCGCGTCGGTCACCAACACGTAACTATTAACACGGTCATTCAAACGTCTTCCATCCTCATAAAATTTAACGTCCACTCATATTAGTAGTATACAAATTGCCGGGTGCTATACTAATGACTGACGACTTAAACATACTAACTCAGGCCGCTGAATGACATATGTCATGGAAAAAGCCTTCGATCGATTCTGGCACGAAGGACTCCTTTATAAACTTTAACTGCTCAATGTCTCCACTAAAATCGTCAAAATCGTTGAATCCTTTCTCATCGACCATATATTCCTCACAAAAATCGATTTTATATTTTAAAATGAGATTTTTTTAGTTTATTATAAAAGAATTACAAATATAAATAGGCAAAATATAAAATGTATATCTATATTTAATTAATAAAAATTTTCCTAATTTACAAGAGGATTGAAAGCATTTATGAAACAATTAATGAATTAATTGCATAATATTATCAGAAAACTTCAAGTGTAATAAAACATAAAGTAATTTATTGATTTCCTTTCTATTTTTTTAAAATTATACAATAGCATACAATTTATAAAACTTATTTACTATGTGTTTTTGGCAACTAATTCGTTCCCCACAAAATGTGATATTTAGCCTACCAATTGTTATTCTTATATTGGATAAATCTAATATAAAAAAAATGCATATGATGAATCGTGAATTTCAAGAAATATAATATTAACAATTCATTTTATGAATACGACAATAACGATTTAAAAATAATTCATACATTTAACTGCCGTCGGCCGACAAAATGCATCACGATTTTATTTACGATATGATAATAAATAATAATTAACATATAATAAAAAATATTTCGAATTTATCGGTTACAATAACACAAACCACAAAGTATTTAAACTACACCTGGTGTATGTACACCTGTATACCGGCGTTTACAACATGTTACAACTGTAACAGCGACACCAATGCAACACCGCGATTCAAGAATTTCAGCAGCAAAAACACGCCAACACGACGTGGTAAAATTTTCTAATTTACGCACTATCATACGGTACAATAAAACAAAATATTTTGTTCACCAACACGATGAAAACGGTCGTCGGTAGATACGTAAAAATTCCGAGGTATATTTCGGCGAACGGACACACGCAATCGCGACAACTGTCCGGCGACTACTATTTTAATATTAATATCGATAATAACCTTGTTGGTTGGGGAGCAGAATAGGCTAACAGTAGCTCCTAGTTGTCGTAAGAAGTGACTAAAAGGAGGTAGTGGAGGAAAGCCGTAGCCGCTACTATCGACCATTGGCGATTTCTGAATCTGATCTAATGGCAATGGAAGGGTTTGGTGCAGGCAGCTTAGGCATCTTCTAAGAACTGACTGACTAACTGCGATGCAAAAAGCAAGAGGAAACTACTGCATTATATTTCCTGAGCAAAATGATTCTTGATGATGAATAAAGTAAAGTTAAAAAATCCTGGAGGTAAAATAGTCCCCCGTTCGAATGTCCGGGTGGGGATTAACACTACTGTTGCATCAAAAAAGAAGAAGAGAATTGCTGCATGGAATGTGAGATCTCTAGGGATATGTGGAAAATTAGAAAATCTCAAGTTGGAAATGAAGCGTTATAATATTGATATACTAGGCATGAGGGAAATAAAATGGCCTGATCAAGGGGATTTTTGGATGATTATAGGATAATTTTTGCTGGGGATGATAATAAGATAGCAAGTGTAGGTATAATTTTGGATAAAGACATGGGAAAATGAGATACCACCGTGATCCAATACAATAGTCGAATAATTGCTATTAATATTGATGCAAAACTAGTAAACGCCTTCATTATACAAGTATATATGCCGACCTCAAGTCATGGAGATGATAAAATTGATGACATATATGAACAAATCAACAAAGCTATAAAGTCATCAAAAGAGAAGGATAATCTAATAATTATGGGAGACCGGAATGCATTTGTGGGAGAAACACAAGAGCAAGGTATTTTAGGTACTTTTGAATTGGAGAAAATAAACCAAGAAGGTGAGAGACTAGTAGAGTTTTGTAAGGAACAAAACTTGATCATTACAAACACACTATTTTTACAGCCAAAGCGTAGAAGATACACGTGAACTATGACAGGAGGTAGTACTAGATATCAACTAGATAACATAATAGCAAGGAAAATGTATCAAAGTCAAGTAAAACAAAGCAAAAGCTACCATGGTGCAGACATAGATAGCGACCATAACTTAGTTACTCGTATAATGGAATCCACTTTAAGCCTTAAAATATTAGTAAACAAGCAAATTACAAGGAAAAGATGGTATTTAGACAAATTAAAAAATGAAGAAATAAGACATAATTACAGTAAAAAAGTAAATAATAAGCTAAAAAAATTGCAAAAACAAGATCAGAATAAACTGTATGGAATAAATGAAGAATGACAATCGTTAAAAGGAACAGTCACAAAAGCAGCGAAAATGAATTTAGGAACTGAGAGGAACGCCCAGATAAAACCATGGATAACTAATAAGATATATAATTCTTATAGAAGAACGAAGAAAATATAAAAATGGGAAAAATGACGAAGATAAAAGAAAATACGAAGTTTATAGAAACATGATTATAAGAGAATCAAAGAAAGAAAAGGAAGGATGACAGAATGATAAATGCTTTGCCGTAGACCACTTTTGCATTGCCTTGCTAAAGGTATGGGAGATAAGGCGTACAAAATTATAAAAAGATTTTTTAGTGAACATAAAAATAGGTCAACTATTTTGAAAAGTAGTGATGAAAAAATTATAGTTGATGAGGAGGAGAAACTAAGAATATGGAAAGAATACATAGAAAATCTATATAGAAACGAGCTAGCGACACAGCACAATTATCCTTGACAATGTGGGAGAATACGCAATACAACACAGGAGGTCATCTATATTGAGAAAAAAATTTGAAATACCTTAAAGGAATTTAAAAATAATAAGTCACCTGGGATAGACAACTTAAACGGAGAACTATTAAAAGCCTTAGATGGTTATGGAAAGGATATTCTATTTAGAATAATAGGAAAACCATAAGAAACCGGGGAGATTCCAAAAGATTTCGAAAAATGCGTTATGATACCCATTTAAGAGAGAGACATCAATAATCATTTAACAAATCTCCGGATTGTAAAAAAAAAAAAATTGATAATTTTATAATTTATGCACTTATCGTTGTGACCCATAATTTTTATTATGGTATCACCGCTATGAATATAGTGCTGGATAAAAGTCTGAACACTTTGTATTTTCAATATTTTTGATATTTTATTTTGATAGTATTCATAAATAAATGTCTTAAATAGTTATTTGGTTATTATTTATTACGGTAAAAATGCATATGTTCTCTGGCATATTTTTTTGAAATAATTTACAATAAAGAATAAATGCCTACGTAATAAAGCATATTCTAAATAATAATGGAAATATAATGTTTTATAACTATATGTCAAAATTCAAAAATATAAATAAAATACACAATGCATCATTATCTTAGTCGTCGCTGTTGTTGTTATATTTATTATTTTTGTTTTTGTTTTTATAAGTATACATTTCTTGGACTATTTGACATTAAATTCCGCTTTTAATGTATAAATTTACAAATACAGAAAAATCTGAGACAGTCTAATTATTTCAAATGCATAATATAAAAAAATATTATTCTTACTTTGAACCATAGCGTTTAAAATGAAAAAAACAGTCAAAAGCACAACAATGGTTTTACATTTAAATATTGCCATTATCCTACAATTCCTGTGTAAAGTATAACTGTAAAAGTAAAATGCGTAGTATTTATGTGGGTATTTCTGGTTGAAAACTGAAAAAAGAATAATGGAAAGAAACGATGGATGTTAATATCACTGAAAGGAATACCGAGCAAAATATACTACACACATTTTTTATATTTATTTTGTTTTTATATGAAAATGAAACATGTGTTCGAATGTACATTTGTTGTTTAGTATATATTATATTACACACAGGTTTCTTTTTTTTTTTTAAATAGAGTAAACAAATAAATGTGGTCTTAAAAATCCACAATACAAACATATTCTATATAGATATCCTACACCAAAAACCACATCGTGAATTTAAAACAATTCAAAAATTAAATTACATTTAACAATTATTAAATCTCAATTTCGTATATCATTTCCAAACAATAACTCATGTGAAGAACAATAAATTATTCATATAAATTTATTAGTAAAGTATTAAACAAATTCATAAATATTTTAATAAAGAATAATTTTTAAACCCTTATAAAAAGACGTAAGAAATGAAGGCTTCCGAATACCTATATTATTTCAAAAGTGATTACTTACAAAACAGTAATTAAATGCAAAATAATTGTCAAAAATGGCTTTATAATATTCATAAATATTTAAAGAAATATTTCGTACAGTTTTTTATGTCTTCTTATACTTGATAAGTATTAATTAAACCTAAATTGGTAACAAATGTTTTCAACGTATGTGCTATGTCTACATTTATTCCAGACAATGCTGACTATTCATTATAGTAAGTTCATTATACTTAGTGAGTCGCACCTGAATTTCCAGGAATTATACATGATACTCACTAGGGTAAAGGCATGTTTACATTCACAACTTATAATAAAAACCAGTATTCGATAGAGTACGCCGCTTCTGTTTCAATGCCATAAATATCGATAATTTAAAAAAATATTTAACGCACCTAAATTTCTTCACTTGGCACATATTTAAAGAATTTGATAATTCTAAAAAAAGCATCTTCCATCAAGTAGTACAGTTGAATACAATAGATTGAAATTAATAACATCAGGTAATCGTAATTACAGTACTGATTTCATTAAATTTGGGTTTTAAAATTACGCAATTAATGAAATAGTTCAACCACAATGCGTCGTATGTGGAGAAATAAATATATTAATAAGCCACATACTATCGGTGAAAATATTATTCTGCCCGCTGCTATAGATATGTGTGCAGAATTATTAGGAATAGAAGCGACAAATAAATTAAAAATAATACCAGGTTCAAATAATACCGCTCAGAGACGCATTGTTGATATTAGCGAGAATATAAAACAACAATTATTATACAGATTAAACTCAAAAGCTATATCTTTATATGTCCTAACCTAACACGTATTTAAAATAAAAATAGAACAAGCCAGACACAAGGTAATCTAATGTCAATAATGATACTACGTTCAGAAAATGATATCTTACAAAATATTGACTTAAATCAAAGTTTGCAACAGTTTGTAACATATAAAGTGAGAAAAAACTGTAATAATAAAAAAAATATTAAAAATTAGAAAATTAAAGTAAGATTATATTACATATGTATTTAGTAAAGTTATTTGTATAATACCTTTTTTTATTTTAATGAACGTTTAAAATTTGAAAAGGGTCAATTTGATAACATATGCCCCAGGACCTAATGTAACGCTTAATCCGGGCATGCATCTCACTCTACAAGAAACCACTCCCTTTTTCAGGTTCCCTTTCATTCTACCTCCTACAGCTATAATCACCCTATACACTGCATGCTTCGCTACTGAATGGTTCTTAATTCTGTGGCCTTAAATTCAATTTGCTTGTTTTTACTTATACATTATATCACTTGTCCACTGGGCGTTTGTAAATAAAATAAATGAATTTCTAATTTACAGTTTTTCTCAAACTTTTTAAGGTGTTGTGTACATTTTTAAAATTGAAATTTATGCATAAATTTTAAATTATAAGATGAAAAAAATACTACTTAAAATAATAAAGATAATAAACTCGTGATTTTCCTGTCGATTATTGAAAAATATTTTAATAGTCACTTAAAATAATAAAAAAAATAGCCGTAAATGTCAATGAATGCCTAAAAAAAAACTAAAAAAAACCGAAAAAAAAAATTCAAAATAGAAGATATTTATTTACATTCATATGTTATTTTTAGCTAGAAAAATATCAACAAAACGTTGTATATAAATAAAAAATGCAAAAGTCGTCGAAATCCGGGCTCTATAAGTTATTATATTTTTTAGCTTTTTCTTTTAATGTGTATATACAATATACGAATATATGAACAACGATCATTATAATTTTCGATATCGGAAAAATAAATAATTATTTGGGTTATAAATAATATTGGAAAAATGATAAAAAAAAATTTATTCATTCTTCACGTTTCTCTAAACGTTATCATGACGATATGTCATTTGGCCATAAAGAAAATAACAGCCACTGGATTTCAAGGAGCGCGTGAATTTTCGTCGTTTTTTTTTTTTAATTTCCTTTTTCGCGTAACGCTAAAGAACAATTTGCCATTCGAAAAACAGTGACCGGTGTTAGACGATTTTCTTATTTCTTTTAATTGGTACTCGCGCCGCCATTCCGCGTGTATTGACGCGTATTATTCACGCGGCGCAGTGAACTGTACAAGGGGGACACGAAGATTTTGTCGTATAATATGAAAGAAAAGAAAAATTGTTTTTTCTTCTTTTCTTTTGTACCATTATACGTGAGGGAGCGCGTGTACTTACCATTTTAATTTATTATGTTTGAAAAAATGCAATTTCCTCGTCACGGTCACGGCGCGGTCATAATCCCTGCCACCGCTGCGGAGTGGGCTACAAAAGAAACGCGCGTGCACTGTCGCGGGCGCGGATTAGAAATAAATATACTGAAAAGAAAGGGGGTGGAAACGATGAACGGCAACGGGTGAGTAATCCGAGAGAGAGAGAGAAATTGTATAAAAACAAAGTAAAACGAACGCGCTCACCGCGTTGCTAGTCTGCGTGTATTTTAAATTCGCCGCGGGATTATTGTAAAAGTGGGCGGGCGGGTGTGTACGCAATGTAAAGAAAGGGAAAAACGCGTCCGGTCAATTAACGATGAGCGAACGAGCGGGCGAGACGGCGAGAGGAAAAACGCGGCGATTAAAAATGTATAAAAATAAATAATATCAGAGCGGCGGGCGGGCAAGACACTCGTCTCATCCGCACTGTCACCCGGTGGTAATGGCGGTGGTGTGGTGATTTCTCGGATGTTTTTTTTTTCGTTGTTGTCTTGGACGCGCGCTGACGAATAACGCGACTCGCGCGATTCCATCGACGTCGCAAATTAAGTGGCCGGGATTAAAAAAAAAAAAAAAGAACTCGCGAGCGGGTGAGAGAGAAGGGGAAAAAAACCCGTAGGACACGGAGAAGCAGGACGAGAAGTAATAAGAAAAAAAAAACGCGGGCATATACCCTGCAATAACAATATTGTAATATTGTGTAATATAATCGCACAGGCAGAGGGAAAAGAAGAAATGTTATATATATGTAAGAGTGGTGTGAGGAAGAGGAGGGATTTTTTTTTGTCGTATCGAAGACACATTTTTTTTTATATATATACACATTAAAAGTGGATCCCACGAAACGTGGTCGTCGTCGAATGATATTTTTTATTTTTATTTCCCCACCCCATCGACCCGTCGTTTATTTTCTTAATTATCGCGTTAAGACGGGGATTACTGACTCGTTTTTATTTTTTACTCTCCCGTCGCAATGATCACGTACTGAGCGCAGCTTCGTACATAATACCACATATACAAATATACACAATATTATTATACTCCCTGTGTACTGTAATTTACGGTTATATGAAGTGTGGGCGCGTACACGTATTTCACATAATATAAAACGGCAGCGGTCCCGGTCCGAGCAGTACGCGCGTTTATGTTTAAAATCGAAAAAATTAAAAGCGTCACCGAATTTCCGCATTAGAACAGTGTTCGGAGTCTGAAATATTTTCTCATTGATACGCTTCACTCATTATAGCAATGCCGTTAACAGGAATTTCATATTTCAGTTCGGGCATTCATAATTACTTTGATTTGATTTCAAAAAACAAAAAGTGTAAAAAACATATATTATTGATTTTATATAAACAATAGCAATAGTCAATTTTTCTTGTATTTTTGGCTAAATATCAACATCAATAAAAAATATTATATTTCAGAAATCACACAATTATTAGATTCTGAGTGAAGTGAAATATGCATTGGTTTCACAATAATGTATTTTAGTTATTATTGTCTATGTGAAATAATTCTACCAGAAGTAGTGTTCTAATTTTTACAGTCACACTTTTTTTCCGGTAGAAAATTCCATCTAGTTGATACTTTAGGTTTTCTCAAAAGTGCTTGATAAGATAACTCAAAAACTACCAACAAATTACATAAAAACGTAATTTCGTCGTCAACAATTATCCTATTTATTTTAAAACTAATGAATATAGAAATTTGAAATATTCATCGAATAACTATATCTATGTTATATCAAGGAAAAAAAATTTTAAACCTTTTCTTTTAATTTTGGACTATTTATGGCAGTCATAAGTTTTGACGTATATAATTCATCATAAGGGGTAGTTTTTGTTATGTATCCGAAATATTACACTAAAGCTCCGCTCAGAATCATTTTATCGAATGAAATGATTTATCATTGTTTTCAAATATATAATGATAACAATAAACTCTAAAAATTTTATCCAAGTAATTCACTTAAGCACCATTTACAACATTCCGCGACTCGCTACCTTTTTTAATCTTCTTTGCGTCAATTACTGTGTACTGTGTAGTATCTATGTTTTATTACTAATAAATAATTTTTAAATAAGTAAAAAGCCATGGGGATGTTTTAGATGTCACTTAAGTCAATTATTTAAATAAAGAATTTAGATTTTTATTATTATTGTTAATTTGAAAGCAATGATAACTACGACGTCAATGGACGTAATAGGACTAATATAGGAGCGTGTTTATAATGCAACAAATTTTAACGTTGTTGGTTAAATTTTGTGAAATACTTTCTAATGTAGATATTTTACCAGACAACGTTTTTGAAATTTTCGTCATGATATGAAAACCAATGTCATAATATGGAAACATACAACCGATCACACAATTTCAAACTGCTCTACCCGTGTTTTTCAGAACAATAAACTAGATTTCCTGCTTCTAAACCCAGAAGCCATAATATTGAACAAAAACCTAGACATATTTGTAGACCTGTAATATTCTGAATTAACAATATCTCCTACTTTTATCTTCTTACCTTATCACAGTTTGACCATATGCAAATTTCATCCTATGTTTATTTTTAATTAAAATTTTATTTTATCCCAACCAATTTTATTTTATGTTATATATATTCTATATCATTTGTTGTTTTTTTTAATTGCTGTTTCGATGTATTACACCATACGAATAAATAAATTGTCTGCTAGACGTTTCGGATATTTGTACTACAGGTTTACCACGGTTTTTCTCCATTTCAGTTAATATTTTTAAAATATATGCAAGATAAAAACAAAAACTTCAGACAACACGCACGGTATGATTTATATGCATAAATTGCGTCATCGTCGTAATTTATTATAATAATGAAAAATGTATGACGACTTTATGCGGATTTGTGCGAGCTTAATTGCTGTGTTATCGCGTAGTTTTAAAATTAATATTTTATTACCAACAGTGTTAACTTTTATGTTTACTATTAGCTGACTGGTGTAATAATGACAATGTGTCAAATTAACACTATTAAAAAAAAAAATAAATGCGTTTCGTTAAAATATCAGATCGGCAGAACCTTTGAAAATTTAAAATATTTTACACTTTATACGAAGCGTTTTCACTTTTAAACTGTTATATTTATTTGTATAAATTAGTAGTGCGAAATGTTTTTTATTTTCATCTGATAAAAGAACCTATTTTACAATCTATGATGCTTCTATACGTAGTAAAGCAAATAAGGTAATTTTGAAATTTATAATAAAAACGAACGACAGGCATAACACATCAGGTGAGAAATAGTTAAGTGACAAAAACTCAAAGTGTTCTTTTTAATGATTGTATAATATTTATATCATTTTAGTTTATCGGATTTTATATCCGTTATATATATATATATATATATATATATATTATATATACATATATGATTTGTATGTTATGTATATAATGAAATCTCTAATATTAACGGGTTTGCATGCGTTGGTAATTTTAAGTAAATTGTTTTTTTTTGCGTTTATCACTATTATATTCTGGATTGTCATCAATATGAATGGATACAGATTTAAAATATTTGGAATACTCTTTTTTTATAGTATATGGTTTTTTATTACTATTCATACATAAAATTTTAACACGTTTTTCTTCATAATATGATCTGATAACGACATTTTCATACATATAATCCGTCAATGATTCGTATAAATATTAGAAGCGTTCATGTATACGTGACAGTTGACTGTATAATAATAAAATTTAGTTATATCTCATTGAAATTACATAATATTTATTTTTTCGATATCTCTGATTCTGCATCTAAATAACATACGCTTTAGAAATAAGTCATATTTTGTATGTCATAGGATATTTTCATCTTATCTTGTTTCTACCATATTATGTAGTATAATAATAATTTGTCTGTATACGTTGAAAGAAGTTTCGGTTTGTTAAAAATGTTCGCGATTTCTTTTTATTTATTTTATATTAAAATTTGTACATATTATTTATTCAGTATTCATATAATAGTGCAATAGATACATTTTATTCGCGTAATTTATACGTATTAATAATAGATCATTGTTACGATTATGTTGTTTTACGAATTGGATCATCACGTTTGGATTTTTCATCAAGAATGGGCATTTGAAGATTCTTGTCCAGAAGTTGTAGGTACTTAAACATCTTATTATACTTATTGCTTTTGCGCATTTGAACAATTCGTTTGTTATAATGTCGTTTCAGTACCTTTGTTATTATTATTATCATTATTATTATTATTATTATCATTATTATCATTATTTTACATAAGAATTATACAATCTACATTCTGAAATGCAAAAGTCGATTTCATGCCTTTGTATATGTATTTTTATCAATTTATTATTAAATGAATTGTATCTATGTCATAGAAAATTGTTTAATAGATAATAATTTAGGTAATTAGTAGAAATAATTCATTATGACCCATAACAATGATGAAAAATACTATTTAGTACATGGCAATAAATGAATATCAATCTTTATAAAAGATCGAATAGGACTACGACGGACTAATTTTATTAATTCTTTACTGACTAAATGCACTTAACTGACCATCTCAAATTAAACGTATACTTTTTTTATAAATTAAGTTTGTATACACGTGTATCGTCACTAATGGAATTTGTTTAAGTGCGTATGCGAAACTATTATATAATAATATTTTAGTATGCAAATATTTAGCAAGCTGCATAACCGATTTCATTATGCTTTGCATAGGTATTAATATAAATATTCCACCTCCCTTTCCATTTGCTAAAAAATCACTTGATGTCTGGTTAGTATCTTGAGCCGAGGTTAAATTTTTTTTTAATTAGGGGATAAGTGTTTTATTAGGTATCTTTTATTACTAAGTACCAAGGTGCAAAATAAAGTAAACATTTATACAAAAACTAAAATTATCCTATTTGTTTAATAAGCCAATATTGTTGTAGCACTTGTATTATAACATAGTTATAATACAAGTATTATATAAGTATATATACTGATTATTATATTATTATACGTAAATTGTCTGTTGTTGCGTTCACGCTCTGATGTCATATTTTTATCATTATACCAGTCACATTCGTGCCACATATATATTTATACAATAGTTATTTTCTTATTCACATTTATTATGCCCATTTATAAAGATTTAAGATGCCTTAATATTATTGGATATCATGTATTTAGGTTAGGTCAGATATATGCTGACGGTTTAAAATAGTAATAAATTATATTTAAATAATTAATATAATCAATTTTGAGTGTTATTTAAGATGTATTAATTGCTTTTGAAGGAAATAATGTAATAAGTTTGTTTTTTTAATTATAGTTTATTGTTAAAATATTGTATAAAGAAAATATTAACCGACTAAAAAACATCAATATGTAAGTAATTATCAATGAAATAGTTGTAATCAGAGTGGTAATAAAAGTGTAAAGGATAAAGTACCCCCATACTTCTTTGATTTTCGTCCGTTTTGTGTGCCTAACTAATTTTTAAAATCCCTCCTCCGATATTTTGGCCTGTATTGTGTTGACATGAGATGATTTGACTCAGGCGCGGATCCAGGAATTTTAACAAAGGGTGTTCAAAAAAAAAAATTGGTTATACCTTTATATTTTGTTTAAATTTATTAAAGCTAAATTTCATCTCAAACATTAGTATTAATTGAATATAAACATAAAAATAACATTAATTTTTTTACATATACTCGTATTGTAATTGTAATTTTCATAATTGTATTTTACTGAATTTTTCACAAACTTCTTGTGGAGTAATTTTAATATCCCTATGACTATTATTTTATTGGTGGCTTAGACGACATTGGGTGTCCAAACATCCATAACCTCTTTCCTGCACCTGCGCCTGATTTAATTTTGACGTTGAGTTTTATGTACATTTCTAAACGAATGTGTGATTCGATTTATATTGATTTTACTTATTTTGACATGGTGATTGATACTGACCGTCTTCACGACGTTATGTGAAAAAAACAACAATGTATTATACATATATAAATTATTGTGGACAAAAAAAAATGTTTGAATAAGATGAATTTGACGAGTTAGTATTATATAAACTTATCGAGAATATCGTTTTAGATAAAATATTAGGTTAAATAATAATAATAATAATAATATTGAACGGCTTTTGACGACAACAGCGCGATAGTCCTTTGATGTGGACCTTACGGTCAACCGAAAATTCGATTACTTTTCAGATGGGCCTCCATTGTGTGTACATTTACGTATACATACGTATACACACGTGCACAATATATAGATACACATATATGTATACCCATCCGTACACAATATAATCGCTACTCCGAGTAAAATCTAGACGGTTAATTAGCCGGTCCTTTAATCATATATCAAAACATAAGATAATTTTATTAAAAGCTCCATCGATACGTGGAAAATAATACGAATAATGATAATACGCGGTTTGTACGGATAACTCTTAAATCGTATATTAGACGCGACGTGTACTTATACAAATAGATGATATAATATAATATCGTCGACGACAATTTATGTTTGAAACGGTTTAAAAGACAAATATTTATATTATACGTATGTATACTGCACCATATACAAAATGCTCTTTTGATCTCACGGAGTGACTAATAGGAAAACTTTACTCGACTATGCATTAAATCTGTAAATATATATATATATATATATATATATGTATTCAACGGTCCAAAATAAATTAACCAATCGCCACATTTTTGTTAATAATAAAATTATAATAATATGATTACCTTAAACTTGTTAAATAACATAAAATAAATCAATACTTACAAATGTAGTACTACATGGTCGTGCATACATAAGTGAGCGTGAGTGGAAAGTAGTATTTTTTTTTCAATAAACTTATTTAAAATAAATAATATTTTAATAAATAATGTGTTTTACATTTTTCTTCCGATGCAGCGTTCACTAATGTACACACAATAATACATACGAAAATTGTTAAGTAAAGCTGAATAAAGTTAAAATGTAAAATCGGTAAAATAGTTCATTTTAGGAATATTTCAAATATCTATAGAGTACATTCAGCATCAATTGTCAAAGTAAAATATTTCACAAGATAGATCAAAATAAATTAAAGGAAAACAACTAATAAGTACATTATTACATAATTTAGATATACATATTTACAATAGAAAATGTAGAATTTTCGGCATTACTGATATTAATTTTCATATTTAATCCCAAACTTTTATTATTAATAACTTGATCACTAAAATTGTTGAACATAGAATCCTGTGTAGATAAATTCAACATAAATTATTATTTTATAAGATAAAATATTTTTTTTCGGTATTTTATAGCCTATAGATTATAATATATCTTTACATTTAAATATAAAATTGTAAGTTTTTCAAGAAATCTAAAGTGCATTGAAACAAATTTATTAAAGAAATTAATTTCAATAACATTTTTTCTTGTTTCTTAGATGGCCACAGCCCGCGGCCCACTTTGCTATGAAATAGTAAGTACAGTGGTCTAGTCCGGCCCTGTCCGTACGCATATAAAATATATATTATATTATATAATAATAATAATATAATAATAATTTTTTTTTTAATTCTGCGTAAAGCAAAGGAGCTTTGGGTTTTACAATGACATTAATTTTTTTCTGTGTACAAATTTTCTACTAGAAGCAATCCTTTGGTCATTAAACTTCACGTATCCATTTTCTAGTTGCAAATTTATACTAGTAATATTTCAGAAAGAACATTTTTCGATTTTTTAATAACTAATAAAAAACTTGCGTTAAAAAAAAAAACGGGATTTTGTCAAAATTCATTCAAATTCGTCTAGCATTTCAAAAATTTTTGTTATGGATTCCGAGTTTTGGAATTTTCTCCGAATATGTAACTTTGTATTACATATACGTAAATATATTTCATTAATGTTCCCCAATTTTGGGCTATTTATAACAATTATTAGATATTCAGCCATATAAGGCATAAAAGAAGTAATTTTTGCATTAAAGGCTAAATATTCCATATAACATAGACCCTACATTACTTCAAATGTATGTATATAAAAAAAATATTTTATATATCCTGTCATTTATTTTTAATTACTATTTAAAAATTGTTTTGGATATTATTTTAATAGAAAATTGCAATTGAAATTAAACATATTTAGCTAACAAACTTTATTTTAGGAAATTATATTAAAATAACGTATTGCATTGTAAATTATATACTCCATACACATACTATAATGTCGTAATGTGCACAATAGTGCACATAATATGTATATACGCAAATCATTTACACCACAAGGACGCTACCAGAGGGACTAAGAACTATGAGCACTAAGAATGGGAGGAGACATTTTTTTCTGGGAAGAGGATTCATGACAAATCTTTTTCGATGAGGGCAAATATATACTCGTATATTATTATTACTATATTTGGGATTTTCATTATGATAATATTATTATTGAAATTGGTATTTTGGTATACCTATATGTGTTGAGGGCATTTAGTTAAATCATATAATTTAAGTAGGTAAACAAATAGAAAATAGTGGAAGATTTTAATAATTATAATAATATTTTTTGATAAACTTATGAAAAAATTAAATTATAGTAATAAAAATCACATATATAGATTTTTTAATATTTTATAATAAATTAATAAACTATAATAAACTGTATAATTGACTTATTTATTAATAATTATATACAAGATTTTTAATTTTTATTAATTTAAAAAATTTTCACAAACTTGAATAATTTTTTTTTTATTATAATAGTAAAATAAGCGTTTCTTATTGTATAAATATTGTAGCAAAACTTTCACTTTTGACTACGTTAAAATGTAAATGTTTGAAAAAATAAACTCAAATTAAATTATAATACTTTATATATGTATTTTAAAAAATTCAAATAATTGTATACAATAATACAAATTTAAAAACAAATTATAATAGTGAGCAATTAATATTTATATATTATTTTTAGTGTTTCAAATAACGTAGCAGACGTGTCTATATTATTTTATAATTTAATATTGATCCTTAAAAAATATAAATAAATAAGTATTTAAAAATGTCACTGTGAATTTCGACCGTATGATAAGTATAACACGAGTGTAGTGTTGATTCGTCTTCTTCTTCTTTTCAGGTCGGTCTTCAGCTTTATATTCCCTTCTCTTCCCAATAATTAGTAATTTGTATCATCTTGTCTGTGATATCACCATAAATTTTTCTTTTCTACATTTACTGGTAATAATTAACATGTAAACAAATTGTCTGCATAATAATAATATTGATATTCAGTATAGATTATTGAAAATGCTTAATTATTATAGTTTCCTGATAATATTTTTAATATAACTAGCTGAATTACTAGTATTTGCCCGTAAACAATTTCACCCGGTGTTAGAATTATTAAGGTGTGAAATGTAACAATCAAATATATAAGTATTACCAGTCGTCGTTACTGTTGTTAGATTATTCTGTTTAAAAACTTTTCATAATCTTTAGAAACTTTATATATTATCTATATAATATGTAGATAACTAATTTGTAGTTCATGGCTTTTTCCTCCGTATAAACAGTTTTCCTACAATTTTCAAACCCCTATTTAATCTTTGTAGGGGTAAAATTTTTAAAAACCTATTCTTAGCGGAACAGATAGAAATCGGCAAATAAATAAATTTTTGAAATTTAAATTTTCGTCTTGGTTTTAAACATGTAGAACAAAACCAAATTTAGGTGCTTCACGGTGCTTGCCTTATATTGCCTCCCCTTAAAAGCGCTACTGTTCTGATCCCAGCGCACTAGGATATTTTTCAATCTATGCCTAAAATTATCTGCGTAAATTATTCTACAAATATACTAAACAAACTGTATCACGATATTTTCGATAGTTTTTCCTTGATGTGCGAAGACAGACACGAAACGAATTACTATTTTATTTATATAATAAATATATATGAGTACATTACGAGACGTGTATAGTTTTAATTTTTTACGATACTGAAGAGTTTTGTACGTTTTCACTAAAGTGATAAAGTGATTAATTAAAAATAATAATACTTCTTTCCCCTCCAATATATCACAGCGCGAGAAGTCAATGTATTTATATATCTCTAATACCCGTAGTATACATGTGTCTATGTTATATGATTATCATTGCGATAAATAATTAGTGCAGGTTATTGTTTGCTTAAATGTAATAAATTAACAATTTCATGGAAAACACATACAAACATACTGGACATAATATAACTTTGCGCTATCGATCGTTAAATTAAAAAAATTGATGGTTATTTAAATAAATACATTCACAAACATTAATAATGCCAAAAACAAATATATAGATAACTTTTTTTTATCAAAATGAACACATATATAAAATCCGGAATGATTTGTTATCATTTTTTTATTAATATTATATTCACGTTATGCAGCAGCTCATCATTTGAACATAAAACATTGAACACGGTCGGTCATATTACCGTCTTTTTTTATAATCGTGCGGTTCACTTCATTCGAATTCTTATCGTATAGTGAAATTATATATAACATTTAAAGTAATTTAAAGCGGTATAGTTCGCTTCGAAAAACCAATAATGGTAAGAATATTAAAATTTTTATATAATGTCAAAATAAACGTATGCTATATAATATTATACTTTAAGTATGATTTCGAAATAATGATATTTCCTAGTTTTTCTTTCTAACAATTAGTTTGATGTCAGAGTACGACTACTTTCAACATTACATAAACATTTTAGTGATTGAAAATTGAGTGACATAGGCTATATTTGATTGTGATTAATATTATTTTTTAATGTAAAATAATAATATTACGAGAAAAACTGGCTGATGCGTTGATTTGTCCACGCATACTAACTATAGGTGAATATTCAAAAATATTTTTCTTTAGTAGTTCTATAATTCTATAATAATTCGATATGTAACAATAAAATATTGGAAATATGCCTTTATACATAGCGAGAATTTATTTATTTATAAATCGGATGTAATACTGACACGTATGTACGACAATAATGAGTTGTCAGTTTTTGTCAACGAATATTTACCAAAATTAGTCACAGATTAAAGTCACAAGGTTATAATGCAATTATTAACAGTGTAATAAATATCAGGAGTAAAATGTTTTTTCTGGATGCCCCAGGAAACTCTAGGAAAGTATTTCTCACAAATTTGGCATTGGCAAAAGAAAAAAAGTCCGGGAAAAATGCGATAGCCGTTGCTTTTTCAGGAATTGCTGCAACTCTATTAAATAATAGAAAAACACCCCCACCAATTGATTTTTCCCTATTTTTTCTACAGATAATTAGTACGTAATTAGTATGACTTTGTACGCATATACTTAAAATTTGTATACCACTTGTTTAGCAAGAAAATCGATTTTTTTGGAGGGGCTGTAGAAACGTTTCCCTAAACCTCCCCAAACACTTAGACCCAACTTTTTTTACAGACAATTACGTAAATAGTATAAATTTGTATGCCACACATTTTTTCTGGCTAAACAAGTAGCATACAAATTCATACTAATTACGTACTAATTATCTGTAGAAAAAAAATTGGAACAAATCAATGGGGGAGGTTGAAGAAACATACGTTCAGATGTGTAACTAAATATTGCATATTAGTCACTCTTAGTACTGTTTCATTGAATATAACACTTTCAATGAACCATATAATGTATACGAACACGATAACAGAACTAAAATATTTATAACACACATAGTCCATACAGATTACACGAGGGTCACAGTTTGTTGTTTTGAGCATAAATATATATATATATATATATATATATATATATAGTTAATAAGTAGAATTTTCTCAAACATTCAAATTAGCGGTGATTGAAATACTCGTATATATGACAATAAAAACCGTTTCGTGATAACATTGCACAATATATTAAAGAAATGATAACAGGTACTAGCCATTAACATTACTTCTATATTGTATTAGGAAATGTCATCATTTTCTAGAAATTGTCAACAATTGCAGTAACATATTTATTATTGTACTAAATATTTGTAGCTTGTGAATGCTTACAAACACACAAGTGAATGTCGACAAATGACAAAATCATCAGTGAATATTGACAAATTAATTATACTTTGAAATACATTATAGTAAATGTACATCACAAAACACTACAAATGCTGAAAGTTTAAACCAAACACAAGTACATATCATGGAGAATTAATTGTATTAATAATTATTAAAATAATATACGAGTATATATATAATACCATCAGATTAATAATTTGAATATAATGTGGTGATAACATTATTGAGAATAGATATCAGAGCAATCCATTTAACTAATAGTTTCTTAAAGGACTTTAAAAATGAAAAACGGTTTATAAATAAATATAAATTATATATTTATAAATATAAATACCCGTTGACCAATCCAGAGAAGTTGCCGAATAACGGATTAAGGTACGCTATGGGTATCATCACCGATTTGGACAGAGTCGAAGGACACCAAGGATGAGAATACATGGCACAGCTATTTGAAACGGGGATGGCTGACCTATTTTATTGGAATAAACCCGATCGTCATCGTGAAATGGGACCCGAATCCTGCGAACGAGACGCAGTTCACGTCCCACCTGTCTTCAAACGGTCGTTCTATGGAGCTGTCAAAACTGATCACATACGACGGCAATCTGTTAACCGTCGACGACAAGACTGGTATAGTTTAAAAGATTATAGACAACAAGCTACAATCATGGGTGATACTCACGTCGGGTGATGGAAATAGCGTAAATGGTATAGTTTAACCGACACATTTTTTAAATTATTACGCGTAGTGTACATGTCATAGGATATAAAATATGAGTAAGTATGAGTGTGAAATTTTCCACATTTGAATGCTAAATTAGACAAATTAAATGACCTGCAGGGCGATAACTTGAAGCCATATTCAGGATACAGTCTACTATGCGGTATTAGAGTACCTGTAAATAGTTTTACATGGCATTAATTTTTGGATAAATTAATAATTAAGTGAAACAGTAACTAACACATTAAATTATACTTTTATTATTAATTTCACAAACGCATAATTGTGCAGATTTATGTATTATTCTAAAAACAGTATTCTGAATATTTTATTTAAAATACTTAAAAAGTATTGTGAATACTTTTTAAATACATTTTTCTAAAGTATTTAATAGAATGTTTCAAATCCTTTTAAAATATATTCTGATCACAGTATTTCGAATACATTTTAAAGCTCAATTCTATTTTATATATGATTATCATATATCATAACCTATATAGAAATAATAACTTATTACTTAAACCGTCATGAGTCGCATCATTATTTGTAATACATATGATCACACAAGATCTTTTTGATCGTTCTCATATTTTATCATTTTTATCGTATCTCATATTTTTCTTAACATTTTACATACAAATGCATATATTAATGATCTACAAAAATTTTACTTTATTTAGTTACTATGTTTTATAATAAAAGTTGATATCACACTTTAATAAATCTTCATCCACACTACTATCTACCAACCAATCAGTAATTTGTTCTGGATTTATTATACCCTATGTTATAAAAAGATAACAATAAAAATACTATCTAATATTTATTATAATAATCAACATTAACTAATATAAAATATCATAACTTTCGAATTTATGTACATGTGACGCGTGTAGAAAGTATATAAGGTTTTGACGTGAAGAAAAACTGGAAACAAAGTCGATCGTAAAATATAATACCGACATAAGCGTGTGTCACGTACGTGAGGTTGGCAACCCACTTTGTCCGATAGACTCCAAACAAGTTGCAACCAATTGTAAATTAATTGCAAATAATTGTAAATCCCATTTTGGAATTTGTAAATAATTAGAAAACCCACAAAATAAATACAAAATTGGGGGAGCGCCAGGTTCACGCATTCCCCTACTTTGTCTGATTGACTCCAGACAAATTGTAAATAATTGTAAACATAATTTTGGAATTTGTAATACTCAAAAATTCATAAAAAAATCGGTAAGACTGGAGCCAAGTTTATATATCATTCGACTTTATTTGATCGACTGGAATCAATTATAACCAAATGTGAATAAATATAAATACAATTTCGGAATATATAATTTTAATTACATTGTTAACCTTTTACATATACGAGTACCTTGATTATTAATTATAATAATTATCATTAAACGGCTGCCAAAAACTTTGAAAATAGAGCTGTCAGATTAAATATTCAACACCTAATTATGAGTTGAACACCGTAATAAAATCGTTTTCAAGATTTTTAGTAATCTTTGAAAAAAGTTTAAATATTCATAGAGATTTCTTTTAATGTATCATCATCACCTGAATTTTCCTGTAATTCGTAACGTAATATAACATATAATATATATGTATATATATATATATATATCCAGATTTCATTTTAGGGGAAGAGGTGAGATATGCGTAAGAAAATTATAATCATTAATGTACTTACGGAGTACTATAATAATAAAATAAAAATAATAATCATAATCCTTATCATAATAATAATAAGTAAAATGTAGTAAGATGTATATTAGATGATATATTTAATTCAAGTAATTCAATGATAAATAACATTACAAATACAAATATAAATAAATAATAAGTCGTTCTAAATAATTTAAAAATTTTATCTAAGTTAAACATTTTACTTTTTAAAACAAAAAACTATTGTAAATAAATAAAAAATTTTCAAATTATATTTTTGTATAAACTTTTAAATGCGATGTTACACATTGGCTGTTTTGAATTTTTATGTAATTATTCATTACTCTTTCTAAATTATAAATATCTATAAGATCTTGATGTTTTAATATGATTGTACGAAGATTACTTTTAAAATTAATTTAAATTACAAAATTTTCATTTTCCTTAAAATATCATAAAAATTGTTTAGAATTCATTAAAAAATGGATGTGTGATGTACTAAAAATATTATTACATATTGACATTTTCATGTTTCTATCACACAAAATAAATTTATAATATTTAAAATTATTATTATAATTGAATTAAATTATTTAAAAATAAGTACGATGTTATTTTTTTTATAATCATTTAAAAAATTATATTTATTTTAACATTTCATAAAATTAAGCATTAAAAATATTATTTTATTTTTGCTTTATACTATATAAAGTACATAACGAATAAAACTAAATTTATTTTTAAAAGAAGTGTTTGTTATTTATTTCATAAAATTGATTGGTTGTGATTTGTGGCGGTAAGTCGATGACTGCGAAACGGTCGGCGGTAAGTTGCGGTTAGGTGAAACAGTGGCGGCGAGATGTTATTTTACAATTGAGTACCTCAGTGTATTTTTATTGCGAGACGACAGATGGACCTCGGAATCTCCGTCCGACTAACTCCGGGAATCTTATAAAATCCATTTCAATCGAATTTCAAGAAGGTGTTTAAAAATTTCGTATAATGAAAAGTATTCAAAAAATTATTGCGAAAAACAATTATTTAAAAAAAATATATGTATTATATTACATAAAAACAAATGGGTATATAAGCATCATCACATATTTTCTAAAAACCGTAAGTAAAATATAACGCACATATTGTATATAATATCGGAATTACAATTCACATATTTTAATTGAAAATAATATTATGAGTAGGTTATATGGATGCTTATAAAATAATACGAGGCATGAAGCATATGCCATAATACATATATCGTATTGTTTACAAACACACAATTTGTAAATTGTAGCTCTATTCAGTGACGTAGATACAGGAGAAGGGATGTAAACCCAACATAAATAATGCTTGTTCTCGTCATCTACAATTTTGAAATTTCATTTCGTTGATTGTGCACATGGAGCAAAAATTTAAAAATTAATTGTATTCTATAAAAACAATGAAATTACGGTAGAAAAAAATTGTTATTTTTAAAAGTTCCTTTGTGACCCCCTTCAGAAAAAAAATCGTATCTCTGCCACTGGCCCTAATGTAAATAATAATATAATGTAGGTATTTAATCCAAATTAATGATCCAAATAGAATACTTACTATTTATTTATTCAAAACATGGAAACTTGCAATATGTTTTTATTTTCAAATTTTATATTAAATAAAATCACAATATTTATAATTAACTCTAAACTGTACACCTCCGTTCGCCAAGGATCTAACTATAATGAAATAATTTTACTCGTGGTGGTTGATCGACTTATATTATTATACGAAACCACTCAATTTAGTAAATATTTTAACAAATCCGAAAAACCTAAAAATAAATTTAATCCATATCCTGTCGCGACTGTACAAAATATTGTAATGTACATAAGACGTGTAAAACATTATATTTGAAATACATATGCCTACTACTACACGTGTACAAATGAGAACACGAAACAATATGTTACATGCACTAATAACGTCGATCGATTCAATAATATAATCTTGTATAAAAAAAAAACATAATATTATAATAAATATTATTTTACTATAATAATATTTTAGTAATATAATTATTATAAAATATAATATAATATATACGATAGTACATAATAGTATTTGTGAAAAACACAACTACACAAGTCATAGAAATGTTTACACATCCTCAACATAGTTAGTAGAAATAATAGTTTTAAATACATTTATTCATATTTGCTTATAATTGATTCGAGTTGATTACATAAAGTCGAATAATACATAAACTTGAATCCATTTCTTACCGGCTTCGTCAAGAATTTCCTGAGTATTTTGGTAATTTACAAATTCCAAAATTGGATTTACAATTATTTATAATTTGTCCGCAGTTGATCGAACAAAGTAGGAGGGATGTGTGAACCTGGCCCCCAATTTGTCTTTGTTTTGTGGGTTTTTCAATAATTTACAAATTCCAAAAATGGATTTACAATTAATTTACCATTGTTTACAATTTGTCCGGAGTCGATCGGACAAAATGAGGGGCTAAATTCACGTACATGCGTGTGACAACTAACGTGACGCGTATAAAATTAATCGAAAATATGTATTACAACCTTGGATTAATTATTTCAAGAGATAAGAGGTAAATGACTGGATAGATTGTTTTTGTTGGTTTTTCCATTAAAAGTGGACGCCAACGAAATAAATATTTAACAAAATTGATACCAAATTTAGTCGAATACGGTCTTTTTCACAGCTTACTGATTTTAAAAATAACTGTAAATTCGACAAATAGTAATTAAATTTTCTAAATAGTTTTAAGAAATAGCTTGACATGTACATTAGAGGTATCAAATTACACGAAATAAAGTTAATTACTCACAATGAGTAATTAGTAAAATAATAATCTCACGATATTTTAGACCGCGATGCGGCTTATGGTGAATTAAATTTTAAAAGTAATAATTTAAAAAAAAATATGATATGCAACTAGCAGCAATAGGTATTGAAAATAACATTATTTATTTAATCAACAATCTTGATATTTTTAGTTTTTATACCCAACAGTATTTAAATAATAAAGTATATTAGATTACATAATGGCATAATTGTTTTATATTTTATAACTAATTGATACTATTAGTTTACGTTTTAGTTGTGTTTTATTTATAAATACATAATTTGAAAAAAAAGACGGCTGTCACCTACTAATTTTCGCCTATGATATAAGACCTAAATTAACGCTTTTAAATAACATTACTGGGTGTTAAAATATGTCCTTAACGTTATATATACAAAAAGAAAATTAACATTAAACAATAATAATAAAAATGACATTGTACTACAGAAATGAAATGCGAATGGGCGACCGTTAAGGATTCAAAACTGATCGTGGGCTCGCACGGCACAGAAACGGTGAAGAACGGTTAAATCAGCTACGATAACGTGTGGGTGAGAATTGTCAACAAAAACCGTGTGATCGAAAACGTGAACTGGGCGGACAATTTCAAAGCGATCCGTCGAGCGATGAATATAGATTCATCCGGATACGTGACACACGAGGCGTGCGTTTGGAGCAAACTCCAAAAGAAATGGTTTTTTTGCCTAGAAAAGCGTCCAACCATTCGTATCATATAGATGATGACGAAATGAAAGGAACGAACGCACTCGTCGTAGCTTCGGAGGATTTTAATAACATCGAGGTGTGCTCGTTGTACTGAATATACGAGTAATTCAGTAGTAAAGCGTAAAGTCTTGGATAAAGAAAACTATTAGGGCCGGTTTTAGAACAATTATAGTGAATCATATCCAAAGAATAGTTATTTAATGATTAAAATGATACGACACTTTATTCGGATTATATAAATACGTATACAATAGAATTAATTCTCTGGATAACAATATTCGCCGGACAGATCACAGTATTATATATGAAATATATTTTTCTTCCCGTGAGTTAATATTATGATAACATTACAGATACTAAAGAAGTCGAATAAAGGTTTAAATAAATAAAATAGTTTGTTCTATTTTTAGGATAAAAAGTAATTTGTTTTCCAATCCGCAATAAAATCGAGATAATCGGAAAATTTAAATGTAACGTATGTCGTATATCAATCTTCGTAACATTAAGATCTAAAATGAGATAATTTTGTCGTTTTATTGATAGTATTCAATGAATATAATATGTATATTAAAAAAATCTTGAAAATCGTTAAGTCACAATTTCTTTTTATAACCATTTCAAATTTTTCGACAAAATATATAACACCAAAGCTCCTCTCAGAAATATTTTATTAAATTTAATGATTTACTAAATTGCTTTCAAATTTATAATGATAACAATATACCCTAAAATCTTTATCCAAAAAATTTACTTACACTTTTTGTGGTGTTTAAAATGTAATTTCTATAATATACACGTAATGGAATAAATATGTATAACAATCGTGTATTTTGCCGAAGTGATTATGAAATTTCGATCAAAATAAAATAAAAAATTCTAAACTATTGTAATCCGATAGCTATGAGTTTACAGCTAGTTTTGTTAGGTTTATAGTGTTTGTGGGCACGAAATATTGTTAAACTTCAAGAAATGTATTAATAAAAATCATTTAAATACACGTAAAAACTGCGCAAAATAATAATATAGAAACATTTCAATTAAAATTACACTTTCGAATATACGAGTATTTAGTATTTTAGCCCTTCAATTAATTTTTGTTATTCGGGGGTACAAATTACACTTAGAAGACTTGACGTCTGAACATTCAATTTCTTTTCTCTCGATGGAATACTACAAATTCGTAGAAGTATATATTATATATGTGTGAATGTTCGTGTTAAAACTAAGCGTTTTTAAATTTTCAGGTGGTATATATCGGTGAAGTAATACCCGATCGCGGGTTTTCTAATTTCAAATTTATTCCCAACACATTGGACACGGTAATCATCGCGATCAAAACGAAAGAAGTGCACGACATCACAGCCACGTCTATAACAGTGTTCACCGTCAAAGGACTAATCATTTATCCGGAAACTCTAGTGTCCGACAAGAAGTTTGAAGGACTAGAGTTTATATAAAAATGTTATATATAAAGGTTATCTATGAAGATTAATAATAAGTATAGTAATATAGTTTTAATATTGATTAGTTAATTCTCATTTAGTACGAAAAACTCAAATTGTATCGCTATGTTCGATTTTATTACACTTTATCGTGTTGATTATACTTAAATCTAAAATACTATAAATGTGACCTTCTTATTAGTAATTTTTACTAAGTCTAGTTGACAAAGTAGATATATCCAAAATATGTATATATATATATAACCATGCAACTTAGATATAAATATAGGTCTCACGAATAAAAAAAAAGTTTATGAAATAATAATTCAATTTTATGTTCTCAACAATTACAATGAGATATATCGATCATAGTAACATATTATTTCTCAAACATTAGCAAAATATTTCTTCCCAATGTATTTCGTATAAAAACCAAATTTAGGTAATTGTTTTTGTTTTATATATTGTATTTTGTTTAAAAAATAATTTATATATCGCACGTATACAAGTATGTTTCTCATTTGGCTATAGGAAAATGTATTAAATGCTAATTAACTCACATATTAGTGAATACTAATTTAACGTTTACAAACAGACAATTTTAAACTATAATATAATATTTTAAACACACATGATGTAATGCGTTTTATACTTTAAATATATAATAATAATAAAAAAAAATATACGGATCTTGAGCAAGAAGTACAACGTCCGTGGAAATAAACTAAATAATCATTGTACCAATAGTACTTTCCTCCACAGTGGTAATTACACATACATTACACCACAGCATAAAGACACTAGGTGTGCATCAAAATATATACATTGTTATACACAAAGCAATAATAATAAGTACGGTACATATGGTAAGAAAGTTCTTAAAAATAGATACATATAAGAAAATAAGGGATGAATACCGAATGAACATGTGTCAAAGCCCCTGTATCTTGGCCTAGGCCCGACACAGGGTGTCAACATACCGGGTAACGCCTGAACCACTGTAAATAAAAATACTAATGCATTATACGAAATATACCTATAAATACCCGTAATATCGTCGTATTCATAAATATTATAATTTTATTGCCTTTTGTAAAATAACTAATTCAGTGTGGCGACATTTCAACAGTTTCGTATTCAAATAATAATATTGTTTTTTGTTTACTTTTATTTTATTTTATGAGAAATAATAAGTAGATGCAACTTTATTGTTAACTTACAAATATGATATATAATATATATATATATAATACAAACAACAAAGAAAAGTTAATGTATATATGATTACATGAAAGGAAAAATATGATTCTACACTATCAATAATTCTTATTTTATTTTTACGAGATGTAAACTGGTACAGATAAGAAAAGAAACTTTAAAATTCGTAGAGTGAAGAAGAGTCGAGAATCGATTTCACCAGATGGTTACATGTTCGGAAAATCTATATTTTTGCTCGTAATTTTCTGTCTATAGCGAGGATAATTTTAAAAGGACAGAAAATTAATCATGTGGTAAGTGATCAGTTATTTTTTAGTAATTTTTTTTGGTAATTTCTTTCTAAGTATAAATAATATTTTAATTTGGTAATAAAAACTATGCCTAAATTACTATAACTGTATTTCTTGTACGACCCAGTTGATTTCCATTTATTACATCATAATCAAAAACAATAGCACAATACAATTAAATAAATAATAATATTCAAATAGATAAGAGTAAATGGTATTAAAATTTTGTCTCATTAGTTCATTAGTCACTATTGAATCTTACTATGTGAAAAAAAAGTGAACTCTCTTAAGTACCATTTTTAAAAGATGGTTTACACTTCGTTTATACAAAATAGTTCTACGAAATGTTTGTTTCACTATACTTCCCAACAAAATTGTACACATACTTCAACAAATTATTAAAAAAAAAATTAAATACTTCTATAAACTATTAACCATTATCTTTTACAATTTATCTAGAATGTGAAATAATAATTATACATATAACATTTATATATAAATATATATTTATATACTAGTATTATATAACATTTCACTAGAAATAAAATGAAAGAATTAAATATCTACAAAAAAAACTTATTTCGATATTTATGTGAATAGATATCTCAAATTAAATGTTAAAAACTCACAATGGTTAATAAATATATAAAAGTTGTGGATAAAATAATAACTACTTAATAATAAATATAAGATGCCTCTCAAGTTAAGAATTTTAATTAATATTGTTCGAGATTAAAACTACAGGATTCTATATTCTTTTTTTTTTTTTTTTTACTTTTCTTTATTATCTTCTTATGCGTGGTATAATGAAATATTTATATATCTCGACGAAGAGAAAAACGTTTCTTAAATACTTAAAGAATTTTCCAGGGAGCGGAAAAAAAATAAAAATAATAATTAAACTCCAAGAATTTTAGTCTTCTCGATGACGACGTACCGGCATATTATACGTATTTTGTAATAATATAGTGTAAATACATATCAGACATGTGTACATCGCGTATATATAATTAATTTAACTAAATATAATAACGAACTCGTGACGTTTTATTCTGCACAATCAATTAACCTTTATCTATTATAAGAACGCGCGGGCAAATATGATTTCATTACGTCGTCGTCGCGTGTATTCTTTGCGTTCGATCTTCGAGTGACTTATTTAAAGGGTAGCCTGCTGACTCGATTAATATTTAGTCGGCTTTTAACGTCCAGCTTTAACTTCGTCCTGTGTTATAATGGAATTCACAATATGCATTTCGCTACTTACACCGATAAAATAATACATCTTATAAAGTGGTGTTATTTTCTGGCAAAAATCTTAGGCTTACTGTTTTAGTTTTTTATTATAATTTTTACACAATATTAATACAGTAGCGTAGCCAAGAAATGAAAGCTCTCCAATAAACAGTATTTTTTAAATAATACTTTATTGACTTCTTTTAATTTTTTTTTTTTTTATAAATATTAAATTTTTCCTAGGCACTCTAATTGGGTCAGCAATCATGTTTATTTTATATTACTGTTATTTATTCATTATTTTTGTCAAAATGCTATTTATATAATAAGGCCCTAGGAGAATATGCGACCCAATGAATGGTCTAATTAATTTGCTTAGGATTTGGTCTATTATATTTTTGTATTTATCGGGTATGAACTTGGCGTAAATAAATTAATCATGTCAATTTTTTGTTTTATATTTTATACTCTATTACATAATTTGTTATAGGTAATGTTTTAATTATTTCAACTACTTAACAATAACTCAACGTAAATTAATATAATTACTTTTTAATTATAAGATCCATCTCTACCCTTGTGTTACAATACGAAAAAAAAATAATAAATCTAAAATGTAGGGACGTTAAAATAGATTAAGTACAAACGAAAACATTTGACTGACAACATATTTAAAACATTAATTTAGATAACTTAAATTTATATTAAAAAGAAAAAAGTCTTGTTTATTCTCAATTCTTCTAATACGTTATTATTTTAAATTCGATCCTTCAGATTGATTGACAACATAGCTAAACCATTTAATATTTTCTAAAGAAAACAATTATTAATTTATTAAATTTCATACAAAATATTGAAACAAAATTTACTCGAATCACAATATTATGGAAAAAGTCATAATTTTATTTAATAAACCTTACGTTTTAGAGCAGATGAAACTGGCAGAATCGCAAATTTTTCATATTTGTAACAACTTAAATATATTTAAATAAATTAAATTTGAACTCTATATGTTATATATTTATAATATATTTACCATACTTTTTGTTGACTATTGTGTGAGTTAAACGGCTTGGACTGATGATTTGACGTAAAAGATTTTTCCTAAAAGATTAACGATATTGTGAAAACAATATTGTTTTTAAAATATCCAAATTTTCGTACTACCCACAACGCTCCAAAATATCATATACTTAATATTTTAGCCACTATAAGGATAAATTGGTAAATTTGAACATTACATTTTTAAATTTCACGCTACATGATTCATTTATCGTACTACACAAAGTATGACATATTACACACAATTTTCGGGACTACAATAATGTATTAAAATCATAGAAGTATTTTCATACTTCATGTTTGTGTGATTATATATAACCAATTACCTTACATAAATGTGATGTAGACTGTATAAACATTGTAATTAAAAAAAAAATATTACTGAATCGTAATAAAATATATATTTTATTGAATAGATAATATTGTCTGCGAATAGTAATATTAATCATCTTATTTTAAAAACAAACATTAATAACAATTAAAAATAAATAATAAATATAAGTCAAAAAAATTAGATATTATTTGACATTAGCATTAATTTGCTGACTTGGTCGAAATTATCTCCCATCCCACGTACTTGTCCATATGAATGTTCAATTCTGCTTCTACAGCGTCACCACCTAAATCCATATTCAATTGACACGATTCATCATTTAATATGGTATTATTAAATAAATTACGAAACTTCAGCGCCATCGACGATAGTTGTGGTGGTTGTGTAGGTGAATTATACGTTTAAGGCATATCCGGAGACAATTGTTCCCGTGGTGGAATATACCGGTCTCCAAACATTAGTCTGGGTCGAGTATTACCACCGCTATCTGTATAACCCTGCGTCCAAATAAAAATATTTTATGTGTATATTTATTTAATTATTATTTTTTCAATATAATACTGATCATATCACCAAATTCATGTACGAAATACTATGGCCAGTTATATTCAGCCAGCTGGTAATCACGTAACAATGCCGGATCTCGCCTCATATTCTGCACTATTAAATTCTGGTGTGTTGATGTTAGACATCATTGAAAATAAAATATGGAATATTTTTAAATTAAATATTTTGTTTCTAAAGTATTTTATTTATACAATAAATATTATTTACTATACGAAATACTACGAAAATATTTTCGTGTTCAACACTTGTCTGGCACTGTGACAGGTGGTTAATCGTTCGCGATTTTTCGCTGCACCTTACGCATTCCTCTATAAATGAAAAGCAACAAAAATTATGATATCTTATAAATTTATACTACGAATAGAGTTTAGGTTTATTTTAAATTTATTGGAATATATCCAATGCACTTTAATTTGACCATTGTTTATAGTGCTGATCGTTATTAAAATTATACCCTATTCTAGAAAAATATGCAAAATTCGTATTCTAGAAGTGTAGAAATATTATTTAACGAAATTACGTTATTCCTTTTTGAATATCATTGGATTTAATGAATATAGATTTCCTCAACTTTTAAACGGATATTGTAATATTCGTCATAATAAATTACTTATTAACTAACATAATTGTGTAATGTATGTATATATGAATAATTTTAAGCCTTTAATACCACTTATTTCCTTTTTCAGCCTACTCTTACTCAATATTACCTACCAGGATGAAATTAGCTTTCACATATGCCAAGTGCTTACAGGTCACGTCTGCTTTCAGAGCTATCTCCACAAGAAGTGAAGAAATACAATTCAATAAATATAAATGTAATCTGTACAATAATGTATAACGTATTATATATTAGTATATTTACGTATATTTCGTTAGTGAAATGGCTTGGACTGAAGATTTGACAATAAAGTTTTCACGTAAAAGATTAACGATATTGTGAAAACCATATTGTTTTTCAAATATCCAAATTTGTGTACTACACACAATGCCCCAAAACATTAATTTATTAATGTTATAGCCACTAAAAGGATAAATTGGTGAATTTGAACATCACACTTTTAAATTTTATATTACACGTTTCACTTTTCGTACTACACAAATTATGATGTACGACACACAATTTTAGGAACAACAATACATTTTTGAAATCATCGAATAATATATATTTATATATATATATGATAGATAGTATAAACTGTAGAGACATTGTAACTAAAAAAAAAAGTGGTACTGAATCGAAATGAATATATATATTATTGAATAATATAGAGTGTATTGTCTGCGAAAAATAATATTAATCATCTTATTTTAAAAAAATCATTTGTAAAAGAGAATATGAAATAATAAATTTATGAAAAAAACTCAGATTTTATTTATAGTTAGCATTAATTTTATGACATTTACGAAATTTTCGTCGAGGAAGCACTGGCATAGAATATTTCGTATATATATATACAATACGCAATTATGTCAGTTAATTAATAATTTACAATGACGAATATTACAATATCCTTTTAAAAATTGCAAAAATATTTATTCACTATATCCAATGATAATTAAAAACGGAATAACGTAATTCCGTTAAATAATCATAAAGTATAATCACTTCAATTTTAGACAGACGTATAAATGTATAGTAGTGTATTTCATATTTTTAATATCATATTTCTACACTTCTAGAATTCGAATTTTGCATATTTTTCTAGAATAGGATGTAATTTTTATAACGACCAGCCCAATAGACAATAGTCTATATAAAAGTACATTGGATATATTCAAAAATATATAAAATAAATATAAACTCCATTTGATAGTATATATTTATAATAAACATACCATTTTGTCACGGATATCGAGTGTGTGGTCACGTGAGAAAAGAATTTTTGTAAAACAATTAACGTATGACCTATGTATTTTAATATAAATATATATATGTAATTAATACAATATAATATAATATCATATAATACGATATAACACAATATAATACAATGCAATGTAATATAATATAATATAATGTAATATACCGGTCAGAAAAGTATATAGATAAATAAAAAAAAAAAAGAAATAAAATTTTATAAGACAGGCGAAAAATAATAAAATAAACACGTCGGTAGTCGTCGAACGTGAAGAACGGAATATTAATATATTGGCAGCAGTGGTGCACAATCGGCAATCGCCGCCGCCTTGCGACACAGGTCCCGTTGATAATTATACGTCTGATTACCCGACGTTAATTAACTGGATTCTATTTAGGTTCTTAAGGAGGTGGACGGGTGAGATATGGACAGTGCAAAATGCGACCGTGTCAACTCTCCCCCCCTAAGCCGTACAAATGCGAGAACCTGTGTCATGGTGTCACTCGGGTGTCCCGAACTTCACCACCCCTTTCTTGGTGGACGCCCGATCCACCGCGAAAGTTTACAGGTTAGAGAAGCGACTACCGCTTGACTCCCTCCCCTCCACCGAGCTTACTCCCGGTTAAGATTATGAAGGTCCTCCAGGGGATCCCCATACCCGAGACCCTGTTCAGTCGACCCCTCATCGGAAAACTCCGGCAAGGGCGACATAAACACGTTTTGGGGAGGTTCCGCGTCAGCCCCTTCACCCTCTTCTGGTGGTTTTGATGTCACCATCACCAGAGGAGCGAAGTCGCGCTGCTCGACCTCCATTAGGGATGATCCCTGTGGGGGTTCCACCGGTCGGACCTCATTTATTGGGACGGGTGGCTTGCGTGAAGCTAGCGGTTGGCGCGGGTGTTGTCGTGACGGAGGTGCTGCTGGGCCTCGTTCAGCTGGTCCCTGTTGCCCCCTCGGTTGACGACGGTAGACCGGGCGCTCCTGTACGGCACCGGAACCGGCTTCGGGCCCCGTGCTGGTGGCTTGTTTTGTCGCTGCCGTTGTACGATTGGTCGCCGTGCAGGCCCAACGGCCGGACGCGAGTCCACTGGCCGCCGTATCGGACCGGGTACCGGTCGCATGTCCACCGGTCTTGGTGGTGCCACTGGCGCTGCCCTTGCGTGGTCTCGCCATCCGTGGTTGTACGCCTCCCACAGGCACGCATCCGCCATTATCTCGGCCACTGTGGCCGTCCGTATGTCCGCTGCGGACCTGAGTGCCCCCACGTCCTCCGGAAACACCACGCCTAACGCCTCCGCATGCTGACGAAGTTCTGCCATCGCCGCCATAATGCCCTCGATGGCTCCTCGATGTACAGCCCTCGACGGGCGCCACCTGTCCTGCCGCCGTTCTTGCGAATTGGTGTTCATCTAAAATAAGATAATTGGAACCCCAATTTTAAAAAAAACAAAAATTTAAGAAAAGGCCGGCTTCAGACTCGAGACATGCACCTTGCGGGGAGGGTTTTGGTCTGTCCAAAATACCCCTTCACCCGCCTTACGTGTGAGTCTGACCGGACCTATCCATTTCGCGGAGAACCCTGCGTGAAAGCCTAGCTCTGCCTTTGAGAGAGGGTGCGCTTTACAATACACCATGTCTCCCACGGACAACCCGCGATGGCCCTGTGAATTGACATGGGCCGTTTCCACCACTTCGCTTATCTCCGTTCTCCATTTAGGTACTTCCGATGACTGGTTGAGTGGTGGAAGTAGTGCCCAGTCGCCTGGAGCTTAAGTCTCTTGACCTAGTACCAACACCGATGGCGGAACGCCCGTCCTGTCGTTCCGTTTGTTCCTCAGTGTGAAAAGTACTGTAGAGAGTTTAAGATCCCAAGAACGGTGATTGTCGTCCAATAATAGTGAACGTAAACCTTTTTTTAGTTCTTGGTTGCGACGTTCCACAGGGTTGGCCCTCGGGTGGTACACTGGGGTAGTCCACCCCTCCACCCCCCATCTCTTCAGTGCTTTTAACCAAACATTCGATGAGAATTGAGGACCATTATCACTAAGTAGCACGCGTGGGTACCCAAAGCGCGGAAAGAGTTCTCTTTCCAAGGTATTCGATATTACGGTCGCCGTAGCGTTACCTAATGGATATGCTTCGACCCACCTACTGTGGCAATCAGTGGCTACTAAAATGTTAGTTTTTCCCGACCTGTGCGAGGGTATGGACCCATCAGGTCAACACTAACCACTTCCCATTGCTGAGAAGATTTTCTGGGACGTAAGGGAACATCGATTCTATTGTTCAGTGGTTTCGTGCACGCGCATATGTGACATGATGCCACGTAACGCCGAGTCGCGTCCCGTACTGATTTCCAATGAAATCTATTTGTGATGGCCCTATACGTCTCCTTCCACCCCGGGTGACCCGCTAGTGGGTGGTCGTGATAACGCCACAGGATGTTGTCCTGTTTACCATCGGGTATCTCTACCATTTTCACCGTGTCCTCCGTTTCTCCCAAAACCTTTATTTTTTTAAGAAGACCGTCCTCAACAACAAAATTATTGAATTTTTTTCGGCGATCTAGTCGTGTGTTATTTGACGGATTACCCGCGTCAAAATTCGACACTATAGATTGGATTTTTTTATCATCTTTTTGCCATTCAACACAAGTGTTTGAAGAGAAATGGGTCCCTCCTCGGTTTGGGACGGATGGATACGGTATAATTGGTCCGCTCCCCCGATTTTGTTGCCCGTCGGAAAACTTACCAAATTTTCCTCTAACGCGTCTTCATCTAATGGTGAACCGTCATTAGGAAATCGAGACAACATATCGGGCCCTTCGTTCTGAGTACCTGGAATATGCCGCGTTACGAAATCTAAAGTTCCCAACTGCAGTGCCCACCGGGTAAGTTTACTATTTTTACCTTTTGCCCGGTGTAACCATGTAAGCGCTGAGTTATCGGTAAACAGTTCAAAGGGGCGCGAATCCAAAAATGGTCTAAATTTATCTATCGCCCAAATTAGCCCTAAGCATTCACGTTCAACCGCTGCGTACCTGCGTTGTGTCTCGCTAAGCTTTTTACTGGCATACGCGATTATTTTCCTCTCATTTGAGTCATCACCCATTTGAAACAAAATCGCGCCCACCCCTATTTCCGATGCGTCCGTTTGTAAACAAAACGTCTTAGAAAAATCTGGGGGTGATAATTTAGGTGAATCGTACAATTTCTGCCGAATTTCATCAAATGCATTTTGTTCGACTTTAGACCACTGCCATTTAACACCCTTCTTAAGTAAGTTCGTAAGAGGGTGAATTATATCAGCATAATTGTGTACGAACTGGTTGTACCAATTGCAAACGCCCAAAAATTTTCGTAACGTACGAATATTTTTTGGTAGAGGGTGATTTAAGATAGCCTCCAATTTTTCCGGTTGTTTGCCAATGCCGTTGGCGTCGATTATATGACCTAAAAATGAAATTTGGGTTTTCCCAAAATGACATTTTTTTGAATGACAAGTTAGACCACCTCTCTGTAATCTTTCCAAGACTTTATCGATGTGTATGAGGTGATCTTCGAGACTGTACGAATAAATAACAATATCATCTAGATACACCTCCACAAAGTTACCTATTAACCCCTTTAGTACCTCTCCCATTAAGCGCACAAAAGTGGCCGGGGAGTTCTTTAAACCAAACGGGAGTACTCGAAATTGAAATAGTCCTCGTTGTGTTCTAAAGGCGGTATATTTTAGGGCTTCTGGTTTTAAAGAAAGTTGCCAATATCCGGATTTTAGATCTAACGTGCTAAATATCTGTGCTCCCTTCATACCACGAACCATGTCGTGAAGGTTACCCATAGGTTGTGCATCAGATATCGTAGCCTCGTTGAGTCTCCTGTAGTCAACGCATAAACGCAAAGATCCATCCTTCTTTTGGCAAGTACTACCGGTGAAGACCA